>CM035151.1:5585885-5590885 GCA_020205615.1 Panax quinquefolius
GTAACTTCCATCTTATACCGAAGTACTGATACAAGCTCAGTCCCAAAACCTTATTTGGCCTTTGAGTCCTTCTCGTGCCGGACTTAATGACTTTTCTGGTGGTTCATTGGCAGGTTGGGAATCCGAATATCCCACAATGACAGAGTTCACCGAAATAGGATTTCATTGTGTTTCACTTCGTTTCTTCACTTCGAAGACGTAACACTTGGAAGGGTGCTTCACTTCTTGCTGGCTTAGTCTCAGTCATGAACTACCGTAATGGCCTGGGCCTGATGTCGGAGATTCATGGGTTGCTAAGAAGGCAAGGGACACAGTGACTCTACTGAAAGGAGAGGGGGAGCCTTACTTACTCAATAGGGGTGTTAGTTGGCTTAGTTCCTGTCTTTCTTCCTTTGTGCGCTCGGTGTACTCGGCTGAATGTTCGTAACTCTTGTATGCTAAGAGAAAGTTCCCTTAGCCAACTTTCTGCATCCTCTTTTACCCCCTCACAAAAGCCATGTTGGAACTGTTGATGGCAGTACCAACTACGAGATGCTTGAAAGTCGATGTCTCAATGTTCCCAAGAGTAGCATCGAGCAAAGTCCTGTTTGTTTGTTACAGGGAACTCAAGACAGGGAAGTGACTTACCGGATTCTGGACTCCCTACTCTGTCTGGTTTTGGGGGTCGGCAATAGCTAAGCATTGTGGCCATCACAGTTCAAGCTACGTATGGCTGGCGCCCCAAGGGTTAGGCCCACTTTTTACAGGTTAGTGGAATCTTTATGCTCAAAACCCCGACTCAAGTAGTCACTTCCGGAACCGGTACAGAAATGGGTGCTTTTTCTACGTTGTTTACAATACCGCAGCTTCGATCTTTTTCAATAAAATCATCACGTAGTAAATCAACAAAGCCTAAAGTGATGTCTCCTTCGAAATCTATTGACCTTTTCTTCTTTGAATTCTACCCTTCTCTTTCGAATTTATGGTTCTCATTCGATCTAGTAGATTAATAGATCACTTCGGAATGGCATATACATCACCTCGAATACATAGGGTAGGTAGGGCTGGGTGAGAAACGGTTCCCTGTTGCCAAGAAACTTTCCCCGGCCTTCGATTCCCCTTACTCATAAAGGGTCTTACGGTCGGGAGAACTACCTAACTAAAGAGAAATAGTGTTCCTCTCGATTTTAATCAAAATTGTACTTTTCTTTTTTCTATACATCTTTTTCTATTTACTTTCGATGGCAAGGCCAGAACAACCAAGGGACAGGATGGATTTTCCAAGTTAGACCGCTTTCCTTTGTTATAAATCCACAGAAAACATTCTGGAACTTCCAAACCAAAGAAATGCAACATGAGAAGTCGCTTTTTACGTTACGCTTTAATAGAATGAAATGAATTCGGTAAGGGTAGCAGACAAACCGGTTACAGTAAGACCCGCAGAAACACGTATGGGTTCTGGGAAAGGATCCCCTGAATATTGGGTAGTTGTTGTTAAACCCAAGATTAAGGAGGAGTCTTTGGATTCAAGCCGGGGTGGTAATAAGTTCCGTACATACTTACGAGCCCCCTTATCTCTATTTAGATGATGATCGTCTTCTCACCTTAGTACACGGAAGATGACTTAATCGACGGTTCGCATAATCTTACTTCAAGGGTCGTTATGAGGTTAGGTATAGAAAGAGTTGAAGTTTCGTGTTCTCGGGCAAAGGCACCCCTCGTCTCTTGTCATATGATATGACGAGTTATTTCCTCCACAGTGGAGTCTGTAGAAGTTAGTGAGGAGTGGATTGACTTGTTACTTGTATTGGCATTGTCCCAATGCTTCCCTTTCCATTCTTTGGAGTTAGATCAAGTGAAAAGCGGTTATTTGCTTTCTTGCTAAGCTCTTCCCCTTTTCCATTCTTTTTCCAATGAGGAGTCTGACCGATGAACCTTGGGAGCATCCCGGGCAAGATCTATGGCTTGCCCGCCACCAGTGGAAGCAAGCTAGCCCCCTATGTTGGTTGGGGGAAGAGGCCGAAACCCGCCATTACTCAACTCTCCTTCTTGGAAATACCCTTCAATTTGACCGGGACGATCCTATTTGGTCAAATACCTAGCGACAAACTCCTATGTTCCTTTCATTATTTGTTTGCTTCAAATTTCGTGAATCGCATCCCCGCCATGTTCGTGATCCTTGTCCATGTTGGGCCATTGATGGCGTATTCAACTACTGAGATGCTTGAAAGTCGATGTCTCAATGTTCCCAAGAGTAGCATCGAGCCCGAAGCGGCAAGCCGTGCTTCAAGTTTAAGTCGGTCGGGATCTAATTGATTGCATCGAGATGAGTAAGAAGTAATCCCTTTTCTTTCCTTCTTTCGCCTCTATCGATTGAGCTCGCTCAAGTCGACGAATCGCTCATGAAGTTTGGTAAAGTCGAGATCAATCAATCGGGATCGGATCGCCACACCACGGTAAAAAAAGAAAAGAGTCGCTTTTCGTTATTTAGAAAATGACTTCCTTATGAAAACATCCATTTTATTTGGGTATAGGCGGTATCTCTTTATTCTTCGTGATATTGACCACATTTCGATCCCTATTTGCATTTCAGATTGGGTTGATGCGGTATGAGAAGTTATGGGAAATAGTATATTACAAACATCTCTAATTCGTGAATTTCTAATGATCGCCAGTGTTCGCATCTTTGGATCCTCTACTATCCCAAGATTCAGTAGTATATCATCCATATTTACCTACCTTGCTTGAAAAGTAAATCCTCTTCTTCCGAGCTATGGTTTCATAATTGTAATTTCTTTGAAACATTGCATAATCCAATCGTTGTTCTTTTTTTGCCGCCGTCACTTAATCTAAAACATCGTGAATTCCTCTTGCAAAACTCGTTTGTTCAATCACACGTGCACCTTAATCCTCATGTTTGTTATGAAAGTAGCACAGTCTGCTCTCTCAATCGGTCGTCCGGTCAAGTCCTTGACTTGATTGCGTAGGTTGAAAGTAAAAAGTAGCCGCTTCCTCATTCGTGTCTCAACAAAGCGAGGCGGGAGAGATTACCTTTCGATAACAACTGAAACTTTTCCTATTCCGTAGCTGGGAGGAAGGACTAGGGTTAGGCATTCAATGGTTTTCGATGTATGATTGATGATGGGCGTGGAGCACGGCAGAGTCAAACCGAAAGTGGGCACTCCATGATAGAAGTCTCCGAATCAAATCCTCATTTCCGCTCCGCCCCTAGTCACGAAGAGAAGTGGCCTCCAAAGAATCAATAAATATCCGATGAGTAGAACCACCTCTATCAAGATGATGCGGACTGCTTCATCGTACATATCAAAGCGACTTACGGCATCCCGGAAGGATCGAAACCACATTCGTGGCCGGCCAATTTATGCGGATAGGTCGAACTATTGGAAGCAAATGGAAAAGGAACACCGAGTGGGATCAAAGGCGCTACTATTTGCTATAACAAGGAACAAGCTAAAACGCTGGCCTTTGAGACTGAACTTCGATGCCCTCGCCCTCGTAAGTCAAGTACGGAACGGGCCTTGTCTACGAAGCGGAGCGACCTCGTCTTGCTTGCTTCTGGCGAAGCTTAGCACTAGTAGAATAAGCCGAAATCGATACCCCGTTGGATACGAGTGAAATGCTCGGTAGGGGGATATTCAATCGTTCTTCGCCCCAACTAAAAATCCGATACCCCTGCCCGGACGGACGTGCACCCCTCTCGGACGCATTTTCCAAGTTACAGGATAAAGTTAGAAAAAGAAGGTAAGGACGACGTAGTGATGAAATTGCGATACATAATCAATCCTATTTGTTTTTGTTTTGTTTGTGGACAAACGATATCCGATCAGGCCTATGGATGGATCCTTTTAGATCTACGGGCCGGCCGGAAGGAGCCGGAAGAGGAAGTCCCCCAGAAAGAACACTACAAACCAAAAGAGAGGGGAAAAGCCAAAGGGAGGAATCTCATCCTAGAATCCAAATCGCTTTTCGGATTTTGAAAAGTGCTGATTTTCAAGAAGCGGAATCCTTTGATATGTTGGGAATCTCTTATGAGTTTCATCCACGCTGAAACCTATCTTGATGCCTGAAAGTTGGATCGGTTGGCCCCCCTACAAATCAGGGAGAAGTTGAAGAAGTGAACTTCGAATTGGGTACCCGAAAAGGCATGACCTCTTGCCCGAATGAGTAAGAAAGAGGTGCCTAAGACAAGAAAAGTGGATGTGTTGGAAATTTGGGAATGCAACTACTTATGATTCTATCGAATTCCTTTCACACCTCGACTAATAGAATAGAAAGTCAAGGGACTCTATCATGATCTAAAGAATCTACAACCCTCTTTCTTCGAGGCCTCTATCGATCCATAACTCACAGCAAGCGAGGGAGGAAGGCGGGACCAAGAACTCTCTTGTTGAAGGAATGCCCGATCCAGATAAGCTGGGGCGGTGTCGTGTCTCACGAATGCCAAACTTCGGATCCAAGCAAGCATAGGAGGAAGGGACCTATTAGTTGTTTTGTTCGTTTACCAAGTTCGGCATTAAGGCTTTGCTTTAATGAAGAGCCTCCCGAGGCGGGTTGTTCTACGCGTTACTCACCCGTCCGCCACTGGAAACACCACTTCCGTCAGACTTGCATGTGTTAAGCATCTCGCATGGCGTTCATCTGAGCCAGGATCGAACTCTCCATGAGATTCATAGTTGCATTACTTATAGCTTCCTTGTTCGTAGACAAAGCGGATTGAATTGTCTTTCATTCCAAGGCCTAACTTGTATCCATGCGCTTCATATTCGCCGGGAGTTCGCTCCCGAAATATAGCCATCCACGCTTCGCGTCAATCCCACGAGCCTCTTATCCATTCTCATTCAATCACGGCGGGGAGCAAATCATAATAGAAAAACTCACATTGGGTTTAGGGATAATCGGGCTCGAATCGATGACTTCCACCACGTCGAGGTGACACTCTACCATTGAAGTTATATCCTTCCCCGCCCCCATCGAGAAATAGAACTCGTAATGCCTTTCTT
>CM035151.1:5595885-5667255 GCA_020205615.1 Panax quinquefolius
TATAGATATGTTTGGTCATTTATATACGGGTGACACCACATATATACTATATTTCTCGGATCCGGTTAGTATGAAGTTAATTTTTGGATAAGTTAAGTATTAATAAAATAAAATAACATGAGATATAATTCAAATGTCAAGATTATTATTTATTAATCGACCAACTTACCCAAAAATAAACTTCATACTAACCACTTCTATATTTCTCATCCACACCCCAACCCCAATAAACTTTATATAGATATGTTTCATCATTTATACATGTGTGTTCGTTCAATCTGTTATTGCTAACTGATGATGAGGATACCATACATTTCACAAAAAATTATCTTTATTTTTTCATTTTACCTTTTTTTGAAGCTGAAGAATCCACATCCCCACTACTTTACTTGTTAAACCCAAGTTGCCTTAATATCAAATAACTTTATAAATTTAATTAGATGAGAGTGAATAAAATCAATGAGTTTGTTTAAATAAAATGGAAACAAGTCGGTCTGGGCGGGAACGCCTAATCATATAAAAATCCTCTATATATCATATCAATGGTTGTATAGTATATGTATGTATGTGTATATATATATATATATATATTCTGTAAGAGGAAATAAAATTAGTAAGCCAAACGGACACTTACCAATCAAAACATACTTCCAAGAGTCGTCGTCTCTGTGTTTTCACAATTTTTATAATTTCCATAAAAAAATTAGTTTTCTTTTCTTAATGAAAAAAAAAGTAGCGTTGTTTTGATTATTTAAACAATTCTGTCTGTCTGTCTCTCTGATATCTCCGTGAATCAACCTCAATTTCTACGCTTGTTTTTGTTTTTATGTTATATAGATGTAAGTTTTGTTTGTTTATATACATACATACATATACATACACATACACATACGTACATACATACTAAATCCACTCGGTTTCTCCCAACGGAAAAATTCTTCTTTTAAAGCCTAAAACAGCACTTGGGTTTTCTTTTCTTTTCATTTCATGTACGATGGCATCAATCGCTAATGCTATTCAATTTTCAATTCAACGTTCACAATTTTCTTCTACTACAACTATTTCTTCCGCTTTAATTCCACTCAAGAAACGATCAGTTGCCTCGCCATTGGAATTCTCACCGGAGAATAGACCATCTTTTTCTCCTCTTGAAATCTCCGGCAAGGCCTTCAAATTTTCCGGCTGGTGTCAACTTTTGAAAAGGCCTGGTGGCTCTGTTGCCGCAGCTGCAGATGGCCACGAGATTGAAATTGCTGATGGGTTAGAAACTTTAAATCCTCTTCAACTAATTTATTATCATATCATCGTCTTTATTTGATATTTATATTTGTTAATAATTTGCAGGAGGATTTCTGAGAGCTTTTCGGAGAAATTTCCTGCTTTAGTTACCGGATTCTTTTTCTTTACATGGTAAACTTTTTCTTGTTTATTTTATGGATGTAAAATCGAATCATTGACTTTACATGCGTATAATTATGTTCTAATTAATTTCACTAGTGGACTATTTTACTTGCTTATAAATATGGAAATTATGTCTGGGATTTCAATATTTCATATGCAGCTAGCCTACCCTCTAATGAACAAAACTATCTTGTAATGTTTATGATCATCAACAATTCATATATATGTATGTATGAGTATTCGATCTGTTTTCTGATTATGATCCGCATCAAGCACTGCATATCTGATGTTTAACTTGGCTTACTAATTACTAATTTATTTTGAATGCAGGTATTTCCTGAATGTCATTTTCAATATCCTCAACAAGAAGGTGTACAACTATTTTCCATATCCATAGTAAGTATATATATATATATATATATTGGCTGAATTACTTGGCAGCTAGCTGTTGATAGAAATGTAGTTATCTCTAAGATTAAGATCATGCATTCTAAAAATGTACCAATTAATTATCTCAATAATTAGATATTTTCTTTTTCTCCTATGCAGTTTTGTGTCAGTTGTCCATCTCCTAGTTGGTGTGGTGTACTGTCTTATCAGTTGGGGAGTTGGTCTTCCGAAACGTGCTGTAAGTTTTTATCCGTTTCATTATTTATCATTAAGGCACAAACTGTCTAGTACTAATCACTCAAGTATAATCCATATTGCAGCCGGTTAATAAGGAACTCTTGGGGGTCCTGACTCCAGTAGCAGCCTGTCATGCCCTTGGACATGTCATGTCTAATGTATCATTTGCCGCTGTGGCGGTGTCTTTCACACATACAATAAAAGGTAAGTGGAACTCCAAGTCATCATAGCTAGGCTGATTGATTTATCATTCTATAGGACTGTTCTTAGCTTTACCTATACAATGCATAATTCTCAGTATGTTAATTTCCTGTGTTTATTGGTGAACTATAAGTATCTGGTAGTGAATGCTTTATCTTTTGTACATAAAAATACCCTGAATAGTCATATATTCATTCTTTGTCAATCTTTTAACTTGCAGCCTTGGAGCCATTCTTTAATGCAGCTGCTTCTCAGTTTGTTTTGGGGCACCAGATTCCCCTTCCCTTGTGGCTGTCGTTGGCCCCTGTTGTTCTAGGTAATCCTGTCAGTTTTAGTACCTTCCCAATTATTTGTTCATATTCCATTCGATGTGCAGAACCTATACAAAATGTATCAGCGTGTTCAACATTATTATTGGAAAAGACCAGAAGCAAGCTTCAGTCCAAAACTCCAAACCTGTTGAATTCCTGATATTCATTTGTTGATGCACCTATGAACTTGTCTATGCTAGGTGTATCAATGGCATCATTGACGGAGCTTTCTTTCAATTGGTTGGGCTTCACTAGCGCAATGATTTCAAATATTTCATTCACCTACCGAAGTATCTACTCAAAGAAAGCAATGGTAACATCTTATCTCACTTTTCATGCATCAACTATAAATTAATCACCCATTTGTTGATAACAGACAGGGATGGACAGTACAAACGTGTATGCTTACATCTCAATAATAGCCCTTTTGTTTTGCCTCCTTCCGGCAGTACTCGTAAGTTTCTTGTATAATTTACATTTTGTGTTTATCATCAAAGACCAATTCAATGGATGCTTTGCTTTCAGATTGAGGGTCCCAAGCTGATGCAGTATGGATTCAAGGATGCGATTGCCAAAGTGGGTCTGTACAAATTCCTGTCTGATCTATTTTGGATTGGAATGTTCTATCATCTATACAATCAGGTATGCTGTTCGAATTTCTCGACTGTCGCGGGCTCATTTCCTTTATTTAACAAACTTTGTATGTTACAATTACAGGTTGCTACTAACACCCTGGAAAGGGTTGCACCACTCACACATGCTGTTGGAAATGTGTTGAAACGAGTGTTTGTGATCGGTTTCTCTATCGTTGTATTTGGTAATTACTGAATGCTTAATGTTTGGAGGATTAAGATTATCATAACATAATATATCTATCTCAGTATGCTGGATTTACAATTCCTCTTGCTTCCTTGGCTCTTCTTCTTCTTCTATCTCTGATGGCTGCGAAATCTGGCAGGCAATAGGATCTCTACACAGACTGGAATTGGTACTGCAATAGCCATTGCAGGTGTTGCGATTTACTCCCTGATAAAAGCAAACATGGAAGAGGAGAAAAGGGTATGCCTATAATTTTACTTTTATTCTTTTGCTTCATCAGTTATGGCATTAGACTCATACATATTTGTGTTTCTACCATTTTAGAAGGCTGCTCGAGCACTCGCTTCATAGGCGTGTCGGGTATAACAGAATGAACGACTGTGAAGTCTGTCCGCATATCAAGGAGGGTAATAAAGGGGGGTCCTCGGGAAATGGTGATCAGGATCTCGTGAGAATTGATATTTTTTTTTGCTGAGCTATTTTTATTCATCTTCCTTTAAATTATAGTTTGACTTGATGGAGCTTCTTTGATGCCTTCTTGTGAAACATTAGAGAAAATAAGTTGAAATCTGACTGACGACTGATGGCGGCTTGATCCAATTCATCAAGTCATTTTTTTGTTGTTGTAATTGGAATGAAATTATAAAAGCACGCCATGCCCCCCACCCCACCCCACCCCAAATTCATCAGTTAAGTGAACAGAAGGAAATGGCTTTGGTTCTAATATTTGTGTTGCTACTATTATGGGTTCTAATATTCACAATGGCAAGAGTTGGGTCTTTACCACTATAGAATAGATTCCAGTAAAGAATGAAAAATAAAGCATACAAGTTTGAGTTCCTTTAATCCTGTTGCAAAAGAAACCTGCTGACGAATTACATCGACACCACCGTATATGTAACATCAATATTTGTGTTGCTAGGAGAAAATAGGTTAAAAATATAATGAAGGGAATCCTACCTTCACTTGTTCAATTAATGAGCCAGCACGTATTTAGATTTTCATGGTTGTCAGGAAATTACCACCGTGTTTTTGAGACAGGACTATAAAAGATGATAACTATGTGAAAAAAAACAATTATCAAAATAATCTTCAATATCCAATATAAAGTTGTATTGTGCCCGCTGCATCACATTCAGTAATAACATATCAAAAACATGACAAGATGAGTTATACGCTAAAAATCTACATCAATCAGCTTTAGTTATTTATTTTTCCTTGAGTACTGAATTGTTAGAGATAAATCAAGATTTATTCGGCTGTTTCTACAATTGGCTCTCATTCCACAAGCCCCAACTTCTTTCGTGAAGCATAAAAGAAAACATGAACAAGAAACAAAATATCTAGCAGCCCGATATCCTAAAATAAAGCTGACGGGTCTCAAAATTTAGCAGAATCAAATAAAGTACAGACAAGGGTTATGGCTCGCTATCTACGCCAAGGAAGATGAACTCGGCAAACCAATTTCTTTTAGTGCAGAGATATCCCAATATAAGATACGCAAACCTGAAATCAGATTTACACGAGTTAATAATCCTTCCATGACCAGAATTTCTTTTTCTTGTTTTTCTTATACAATTAGAGGTACTAATTGACACTAATCTAGGTGTCTCACATCTAAAAGGATCAGAGGTCCATCAAAGATGACAAATATGTTATCAGCATAGAATAAAATATTTGAGCTGCCAATTATCAATTTCTTCAGAAATAAAGCCAAACCCGATACAATAATTTGAGACTGAATTATGAAACTTATGCATTAGAACTATTATGATACATAGTCAAGGCTGCGTTACCTTAATTGGTTATAATCTCATCAATCCAGAGTTCATCAGGATTCACCTATCATGTGTAATCAGCCCCGTACTGCATATTGTACAGCGAGTCCCGGCGATTCTCTGTGCCCATGTTGATTTTGAACTTTCTGGCCCAGGACTGGACCTGGTCATCACTTTCATAGTCCATCTCCCTACTACAGCGTCTCCGGACCTTTTTTAGGATCTCCCTTGACGGTTCAAATCCAGCAATTACCTGAGGCGTGGAGTTTATTAAACAAAACATCAATTCCATTGCATAAACAATAGAAGCAAAAGGCAAGAACTAATGCCAGCTAATTTCATCCAGGAAGATGCAAATACCATCTCATCTATGATGGAGAGGGCAGCTTTTGGATCTCTTGCAACAAGATGAGCATCAACAAGCAGGGAAAATGACATTGCATTTGGTTTAAGACCCAGACTTCTGAAGTGCTCAAACACTTTCACTGCTTCTTCCCTCTGCCACACGAAAAGATAATTTACAAGCCCAAACAATCTATCAGTCATACCAAAATATGAAGTGCATCATTAAGTTTAAATCCGACTTCATATGCCTGCAAATGGAGCACTGACTGCATTCTGCAGTACTGTAAGACTGCAACACATGGATCCACAGGTCCACAAATATATGTTTCACCTTCCCCATTATCAACCCTACATCAAAAGTAGGCCTCTAGAACTCATTACAATGAGCTGAGCATGATGCAGATTTGCATTCCAGGGGGCAGGGAACGTAAAAAAACAGAGGAAGTAAATTATTTTAGGAGCAAGCTTGAAGAATTTGTATTTAAATGCATACTGAATGAAAAGCGGAATGCAATGTGTGTGTGTGAAATGGATCACTTTTTACCTTCTTGAGCTTGCCAAATGCATACATCAGACAATTGTAAGAATTGACATCAGGTGTCAATCCAAAACCAGTATTTATTGCTTCAAAAGTCTGGTAGGCCCGATCGACATCCCATATATTTGCACAACCTAGGATTATACAATTCAGTGCAGCAACAGACTTATAAGGAGGATCTGCTTGGCTCAAGTTCTCCAGCTGATAATAGACCTAGGTATAATTCAAGATTTCAAATTAGCCAAAAGTGAGGAAATGATTAAAAAACTAATGTAGGCATGTAGCCACCAAATCAAGTACCAAATGCAACAAATTTCAAAACACATACTATTGAGAAGGCCTGAAAAAGTCATTATGTGGAAGATCTAAAACAATGCACACACAACTTCAACCCCTTTCAGGAAAAGAAAAGAAAGAATACTAAAGTGGTCCATCAAGGGTTGCTTCTAAAAATAGATAATAAAAAAAGGTTCCATATAGGTTTCCCACACAGGATGCTGAAGTTAATATCTAACTTAGTAAGATACTGTACATTGGGCATATATGCAAATTAGCACTCTTTAAAACAGCATGCAACTTTTCTTTTCACATGTAAAAAAAATGTAACAGTTTTGCTGGAGGTATAGATTTTTTGACTTATTTTATTTTATTTTTATCATGGTCTTGATTCTTACCTACTGAACAAATGATTAACAAAGAGACACAAGATGAGATAAAATAAACCCAACACTCCAACGTATTGACTATGGCATAAACTCCACATGAAACATAACAGATGCTGAAATGACAAAACATAATACAACAATTACATATAAACCAAATTAATAATTGCAGTTGACATTACATACGACTGACATACACTAAACGTAAAGACATACTGAATCCAAAGTTGCAAAGCCCTTCTTGGAGCATGCCACAGCCAATGGACGTAGAGTGGAAAATGGAGAGAATAGATCTTCAGCTTCTGTGTTAGTATTTCCATAAATCGTTTCAAACTCATGCAGCGTACTAAACGCCTTTTGCAGGTTCCCCAGTGAAGCATGGGCATATATCTTTCCCAGGTAAGATTCTGGATTCGGGGGCTTCTTTTGACGCAATGATCGCTTAAGAATTGCCCATGCACCATCCAGGAGTTTAGTACTATAAGTTCTACAAGCAGTTCCAAGAGCAGATACGACCAATCCTTCATCAACAGAGAGATGAACTGGGGGTCTCGTGTTCTCACCTTTAGCAATCCATCTAGCCATAAATTCCAGAGCATAATAAGCTAACTCGCTATTATCAGCTTGCATTGCAACATCTGCTATATAGTTGCAAAGGTTCCAAGGTGGACATAAGGCCTTGTTCTGATCCATTTTCTGGAATCACCCAAATGAGGAAAGTCAAGTGAAGAAATATATTCAGAATAAGTAATACATGACAAAGAAATTTTGACAATCAGCAAAAGCAGATATACCTTGCATCTTTCAATAATTGACACCAATGCATCCAGCCTGCCTTGATTAACACAGCTCGTCACACATGCAGTAAACACATCCACTGACAGCATATATCCAGATTTTAAGTTCAAATCTATATACTTCAATGCAGCATCAATCTGATCTTTTGAAAGCAGCATGCCAACAACCAAAACATATGACTCATCATCAGGCAAGGATTCTTTGAATTCTTTTCCAGTCTGGATCATCCTGATATCAATGAAGTAAAGAAGTCAATCCTACTGTTCTCATGTACCTTGTGAACAGACTGACACAATAGGATTAAACAGATGCATGGTGAACAAACTCTTTACCACATGCATCCCATATGTACAAAATATATACAACAGCAGGAATTCTACAGACTGCTACCAAGAGGAAAAGAGGAGAGAATTTTGAAGGGTAGGGTTACAAGAGTCAAAGATATAACCATTTCGGTCATAAATAGGAAGGAAGAAAACAAAAGGGAAAGCTGGGGGTGAGGGCGAGGCACACACTCCTCTATCTACCTATTCTTCATGCTAAAATATTTTACTTGCGTTTATAGAAGTCCAGATCATTACATTTTAAGGTAGAGTACTTGAGCCCGTAGAGGCACACCCTTCATGCCTCCTCTCTTTTATTGTGCTTATAACAAGAGAATTTGGACCCCTCCCTGTAAAATTTCTCATCAAACACCTTCTCCTTATAAAAAGACTTTATACATAAAACATTCACTTTTTTCAATTTATAAGCAATATTTTAAGTTCATAATTACAACTCTGTTTTAACAAAGAAAATATAAATTATATATGACTTTTTATTTTACACATCATTTTCGCATTTACAAGTATTAGTTTTCTGCTCTACAAAAAGACAAAGAAATTTTCTAAATGCATCAATACATTGCATATGAACATAGGAGATTTTCAGTAAGAAAAAATATATATATGAACTTAGGTTTTAATCCAAGTCGTCTTCTTTTTCTTATTATTTAAAAATAACAAGAAAATTCATATTACAGTGAGTCCAGTTCTAAAATTCCTTCCTTTGTTACTGTCTCGTAAACCTGATAACATTTCACTCACCAAAAAGAATTTTTTTAAATAAATAAAAGGAAAAAGAAACTACACAAAACTTCAGGAGTCACATTGATCAAGCTATCATGGAATCCATCCACAAATTGTGGAGCAGTTTATCAGGTAGTCTGTTGGGTCCAAGCTGTGCCTCAGTAATCTTATTAACATTAATCAGGAAGAAAATCTTCTGCTTTGAGGGTTCTGTGGTTTTATTCCACTCGTGATTCATGTGTTTTATATCAACTGACTTATACACCGCCTCTACATTGTAGTCTCACACTGTCTCTCTTTATTATCTATTAAAAGAACATATTTTGTTTTTTATTTCTTTCTTTCTTTGTTTAGATGCATAACACCAATTGCTTTTCTAACCTGTCTCAAAGTTCAACTTACTGGCTCAGTCATGTTTTGTCCTAACCACCATTTTTGCAAAACCAACCAACTGAAAAGATCCCATAAGTGGTAGCCATTCCAAATCAAGTAAGGACCAAGCACACACTTTGCACTATTTGTTGATTGATTGACAATCAATCAATATATTACTTCACAATACCATATATCAGCCTCCATTAACTTACCAGAAAACTGATTTGCAAGGTATCAATATGCAGGCAAAAAGCAAAATCTTAGGACGCAATTGTTCATTAAATATACAATCATACGTCAGAATAAAAATAATGAATACCTGTCAAGCAATTTTTCAGCTGCCTCAGTCTCTCTAGCCTGATGCATAACCTTCAACACCAAATTAAAGGATGCCGTATTGGGGGTGATCCCATAATCCTCCATTTGCGCCACTATATCCAACAGATCAGCAGCAGAGGCACCCAACATCAAATTAGCTCTCAGATAATGATTATACAAACTCACATCAGGCTTATTAGGCTTCCCACTTTTATCCAAAGACCTAATCCAAAACTCAAACAGCTGCTTCATGTCGGACCACCCCTGCGACGCGATCCAATCCGCGAATACATTGATGATTGACTGCAAGTCTAGGGTTTGAGATAGTTGTTGGAGGCGAGAGGTGGGAATTTGGTGCAAAAACCCCAAGGGGAGTAGGGATTGAGCAGTAGGAGGTGAGGTTATTGGGATTGGATTTCTCCAGCTGTCGTTGTAGAGTGGGCTTCCTGAGGCCGGGTTCGGTGGTAGCGGGGTGGCTTGCGGCGGTGATGGTGGTTCAGCTATTTGGGGTTCTTGTGCGACAAATGTGGAGGTTGAGATTGACTTGACGGAGTCATTGATTAGAATTTTGATCAGCCTTCGTGATCGAGTAAAAATCGCCATTGATGCCATTGTTGAGCTTTAACTAACTTAACATCTATGTATGTATCTATCTTATCACAGTGCCAAATAGAGAGCAGCAGAAATGAAAAAGTGACTAGGGTTTTAATCAATGTCAATATTGTTTCTGAGGTTTTATATAGTCGGGGTATGAATATGAACGATATTATCAAAAGACTGAGTGGCAATATTGGAATAAAGCTACTCTTTTGAGGTTTTTTTTTTTTTTCTTTTTGAAGTCATCGAGAATCGATATTACGCCTTTCGGTTCTGTCGGGAAGCCCATTATTGACCTGACTGGATTACGTAAATGAATGAGAGCCCAAAATCTAAATCTAAGCTACGTACTGAAAATAATATATATAGTAAGTTGGTCGATTGATTAATACAGTGTAAATATTATTTTTTAACTTGTATGTCGATACTATATTGGTCAATTGATCAAAATTAATTTTATATTAATCACTCTCAAAAATAACATACCCGCCTTATCTCATATATACACATTCGTCACGATTATATTTCGAGTAGTGGCTAGAAACTTTTGCATTACATACCAACACTCTTGTGATTGTCAATAGTATAAGAAAGTTGCTTGTCTGCTAGATTAAAACAAGGATACATAAAAGTAGCATTACTAAAACTCTTGTGTAATCATAAAAGTACGGAGGTGTATTGTCAATGAATCCTTCTAGGGGGACCGGACCGGGGGTTCCGCCGGTCGGATTTTTTTATTTTTTATTTTTGTTTTTTTGTTTTTGATTATCAAATAATTAATGTGATTTATTAGAATTGAAATTTTTATAAAATACAGTGATTTATGTGTCATTTGGATACATGTAAAAAATAGGATTGTACTGACCGTACGACTCTATTTTTTACATGTATCCAAATGACACCTAAATCACTGTATTTTATAAAAATTTCAATTCTAATAAATCACATTAATTATTTAGTAATCAAAAGTAAAAAAATAAAAAATTTCGACCGGTCACTATCCCGATCGGAACCTGCCGGGCCCCCTAGACTTATTGATTGTTAATACAAAAAGAAATTTTGTGAAAATAAAAAATAGAGGTCTTCTACTAATAAGAGAACAATAAATCTAGAGGGACATTTTTTTAGTGACATTTCTAGTGACATTTTTTTTTGATTTTTTTTTTGATTTTTTTTTCTTTGTAATACCTCCCAAAAAATGTTTAGTATTTATTTCAACTGAATTTTTTGTAAAAAACAGTGTTTTTTAGGTATAATTTGGATACATACAAGAAACAACATTGTACAGACTGTACAGATCCTATTTCTTGTATATATCTAAATTACACCTAAAACACTATTTTTTATAAAAATACTATATATTTTTTGAAAAGTACTACAAAAAAAAAAACCAAAAAAAAAATTTTTAAAAAAATATCGCTAGAAATATCACTAAAAAATGTCTTCCTAGAAAGACTCATAAGAGTTCTTACCCTACTAAAGTACTAATTAAGATCAGATGCTAATGCTGATGACGATGGGGATGCCTCGACTTATTAATAATGGACACCATGGTGCTAGCTCATCGTGACATTACACAAGAAAAGATTACCAAAAAACAAACACGGTGGGTGGGCCCCATTTCATGCACCAATTTAAATAAATTCATGGGTGTAATAACTAGTATTTAAATTTTATTTTTTGTATTAGGAGATGAGTATTGCCATACAAAAAATTTCAAATTATTAATCTTATTAATATATAAAATTGGTGATAATTATAGGAGAACTCTACTTATTATATATTTTTTATAAAAATTACAACTAAAATAATAAAAGGACAATAAATACAATATGTATATTTTAAAGGATAGATAAAATATGATTTTATTTTAAAAAAAACTGTATTTAAATCATTTCTCGTATAATCTCTCGTATGCAAAACTTTTTTATACCAAATGTATAGAAAAAGAAAGTTGCAACTTTACTTTTTTTATTGACATAATATGTTTCATCTTTTGTTTTTTTTATTTTTTAATTTATATTTTAATTGTTATAATCATAAGTATGCCGTTCACATGCAAAATTTATAGTCTTCGTTACTCTCTCTATTTCATATAATTAATATATATAAAAAAATATAAATATAAATTTGGAAATTGATGGAATTAGTTAGTTTTAGAATAATAAAATATGATATTGTACTAAGGGAGCTGAACCAGGGTGAGTTAACATTAATCAGGGGGTTAGTTTATGACCGTTTAGAAATCAGACACACATGTAGACATAGTACAACGTGTACAGTCAAATACATGACACAAAGCCCACAAAAAGCTCTCTGCATCTCAATTCCCCCAGAAAATACACTCTAAATAAACTGAGTCGAATTGTTCAGATTTATGTTGTATAAATAAATAAAATTTGAATGAAATTCATTTATCAAATCAAGCGTTATTTCGATCAATTTAAATTTTTTGAATGAATATAATCGTATTAAAATTATAATTTAATTTTTTTTAAATAATTTATTAAATTTAAAAATTTATTCATATTTCAATCTTTTATATTTCAAATCAAATATAAAGATGAATTATTTACTTATATATTTTACGGTCTTATTCTCCGCAAATTCTATAACTGAATTTACGTATAAAAACCTTCAGAATTAGACAGGCATTACTCCACCAACCATCACCTCTTTATTATTATCGTCTAGAAATCTCCATTTCCACAAAACCCACCACCTCTCTCTCTCTCTCTCTCCAGTAGGTATCTAAGTGAAAAACCCAAACTCTTAAAGCATCATATTTTTCATCCTTAATCATAATTTCTTACAATCATCTTGATAAAAATCATGGCTTTCCCTTTAATGGGTTTACTTCTTTTTTTGCTGGCAATGGTCGGTCATTCCAGTAAGCTCCTCCTAAATTTCTCTGTATTCTTGGATTTGTTTTTTTCCCTTTTGATTTTGAGTTGGGGGTTTTTTTTTTCCGTATCTAGTGAAAGGTATTAGGGGATCATGGGTTTTTTTATTTTGTCTTTCTTGTAACATTGTTAATAAAACTATGGATTTGTGTGGGCTGATCTGATGGTGATTTAATTTGGTGGGTTTTGATTATTCTACAGGTGCGGCCACATATTGCTTATGCAAAGATGGGTTGAGTGACTCTGTTCTTCAGAAGAACATAGATTATTCTTGTGGAGCTGGAGCTGATTGTACACCAATTATCCAAGGTGGTTCTTGTTACAACCCAAACACAGTGAAAGATCACTGCAATTATGCTGTTAACAGCTATTTCCAAAAAAAGGGTCAAGCTACTGGGAGCTGTGATTTTACAGGAACTGCTACCCCGAGTTCAAATCCTCCTCGTAAGTAGTATTCCCTTTTCATTTCCATTCCCCTCTTTGTTTGTTTTTGAGTTTGATTTATCTGGTTTTTCTTCTTATTTTTCTTTTACAGCTCCTTCTTCTGGATGTGTTTATCCTTCAAGTAGCAGGTGTGTGATTTCTACTTTCTGCCTTTTATATCATTTCAAGATCTTACCATTTCCTCTTTGGATTTAATGTAATAAATTGTTTGGTGTCAGAATTAGATGGAGGGGAATATAGATTCTTAATACAGACGGAAATCTTGCTCCAAGCTACAAAAAATCAAAGTTTTTCTTCTGAATTTTGTAATGTGCCATAAAAAAAAATCTAATTTTCTTCTTTCCATTGTGAAAATGGGTATTTAACAAAAGATTTTCTTTTGATGTTTAACAGGGCTGGAAGGATATCTATGGATGATCTTTTAGTATAAACAGTCTGTTTTAGGGAAAATGTCAAAATGAGGGAAAGGAAAAGGGAATTTATTTTTTGTTTTTATTTCCTCTGTTTGATTCCATTTATTTCTGCAACCTAGATTAAGGAATTGAAAGAATTTCAGTCATCCATTTATCTGTTCTGCTAAGATTTCTAAGCACATATTTGAGAAAGTAAACCGGATTATCTATGAGTATCTTCTTTTTCTTAGACTGATCATTTCCTTGTGACTGAGGTCCTGATTTTTTTATTAGATTTGTGAGCTATTGCTTTCCTTGTATATAGTAGGATATTCTATAAAGTCTAGGTCCCTAAGCGCTAAGCAAAGCAAATTTTGCATTTGGTAGGGCAAATGAGCAAGTATTGTGCAACATCATATACTCTTTGCATATGTACATAGGGAAATTTTATTGTCAAAGACACAATTGTTATGCCGAAGCAACTACTGTCATCAACTATACTCTTTGATTCACAGTTGTACATTGTTTTAGTTGATTCTTATCATGCGTAATGGCTGCTCTCCCCAAATATATTACTGTAAAGTTAGTTGTATATATTCATATATGCCGACAGGTGAAAATATATTCAATGTTAGGCAACTAAGGTCTACACACATTTAATCTTAGCATGCCTGCTTTGGCAACAATGTAAAGCTATTTTTATGCTACTGAATACTGATAGATGAACTAGGGGAGGCAACTATAGCTGGCAAATGCTCCCATTAAGTTTTAAATAACATAACCTTGGTTTATTTTGCTAACAACTTCTTTATATGCTCTTTTGTTCTTAACATAGTTTGAGGTTTACTATTGTTCTTGGTATTTGTTATTTGTTTGGCAGTGGAGGAACCCCAACCACACCAGGCACTGGCACTGGAACAGGCACACCAGGCACACCTGGCACTGGAACAGGCACACCAGGCACGGGCACTGGAACCGGAACAGGAACAGGCACAACAGTTCCAGGAGGCTCTACTAGTCCATTTCCTGGTCTTGCGCCCACAGGTGGCATCAACAACCCAGACGGCAGTGGTAGTGGGAGCCTCCGTCAAAGTTCAAGCTTGTTTTACTCTTTAACTCTATCCCTTTTGTTTTCAGTCTTGATGTGCTCAAGGGTCTAAGGGAAAAGGTGATAGAAATTGTGTGGGGGTTTCTTTCATGTGTGGATGATATTTTGGCACATTGGACGCTTTGGGTAGGAGGAGGAATCATCTCTTTGGGCTGCCCCCATTAAGTCTTTCTTTGTATTTCTCTTATGTGAAAAGGCTTGGGAATTGGATTCCCTTTTGGGTGGGTTGGGTGATATTGCTATTTGCTGGTAGTTGAGTTGAGATTCTGGTCTCTCTTCCTTTTAGATTTTCCCTTTTGTATATCTAAAGAGACTGTTTTTAAAAAATTATATTCAAAATTTGCTACACCCAATCTACCTTGGTACCTAAAAATTTATGTTTGTTTTTCTTTTGGATGGGTGGTGATATGGCTTGCTATGTTTTTTTGATATCGGTTATATCCCCTACTCTTCTACCATTATTAATCAATGCCCAGTCTCATCTCAAACCTTTATCATAAAGCTTTTTATTGAAGAAAAGTTAACCTAAACCCCCCTCCCCCCAGCCATATCTGCCTACTCCTCACATACAGATTGTTTGTTAACTTGCATGAGTTTGAAAATTAGTTTCAAATCAAACTGTTTTACAGATTGTGTCCAGTTAACCCAAAAAGCAGCCTTCGGTATCTAAACTTGGGCAAAAATACTACAACGAGCATTTCTATATTTACTCAACCACCACTCCGTCTGAAAATTATGAAATTCCACAATCCGAACAATATCCATACCATGAAAAAAGAACAAAAGATAGGATTCTATCTAGTTATGTTTACCTCTCTTTTCGGATCAAATATGTCAAATGAAGGATTGAGAAAGCCAAGAATCAATTTGTGGAGTATTTACTTTAGAAAAATCCAGCTTTTCTTTATTTTCTTGTCTTTTTCCTGGTAATTTAGATATCCAGCTTATGGAAAGGTTATTAACATATGCACATAAAAAAATTATAATAACACTTGCCTACAACACACACAGACCACGATAGAATACAAGAATCATGCAGAGTTTCAACTCCAGCAGTTCTTTGGTCAAACAGAAGTTGCCGAAACCCCACAAGCAGCTAACTTTTGGACGCAAAGCAAGTCAGCTGTTAACAAGTGCAAATGATATTGTACATTATATATGGCTGCACATGAACTTGAAAACAAAAACAGGAGAATGAAATAACAGAAGACTTGAGCCATATGATGCAGCCAACGAACCTCAAAATATATCCAGAGTACTAGACAGGCAGCACAGTCAAGCGTGCACAAATTCCATTATTAACTTGGCAACAACATTTGGCTTTTCCACGTGAGGGATATGACCACAATTCGGTATTTGACATATTACTGCATTTGACATTTCACATTGCAATCTCTGCATTATACAAGTGAAAAGCACCAAGAGTAATTAGTCCAAAACTATGCTAATAACTTGTTCCTTTTGTTAAAATTCCAATTCAAGTAAATTGAAACAAAACTCAGGAAAGTACTAACTACTGCATGCTTGTTGTCAATAATTTGATCATCTTCACCCCAGATTACAAGCGTTTTCTTCTTCACCTGCATACCACATTTGAGGGTATCATGAAACACATAAAAAAAATAATGGGCTCTTACTAGGGAGGTCTCTCACGTAGTAATTTAACATAGGGCTACCCAAATAATGAATAACGAAAGCAAAGGTGGACCTCAAATATTTACTTGACTAGGGCAAACAATAAATATATGAGGATTAATAGTATCAACAGATTGTTACTTGTCCAAACAATGCCATTAAAATGTAATATTAAAACCAGAAAAGCCTAACATAATTTGAATAAATATAATATACCAACTTTTTGTATCATATACTATATTATCCAAATAACAGTTTTTTAGAGGGTAAAACTTCGAGCAGATCCACAATTTTAGATGCATCCTTTAGGCATGAGAACATCAGCTTTAGTTATATTAAACCGGTAAAATACTTCAGACTTGGATGGCAAAAACATACCTGATTTATGTGAGCACTGACATTATAACCCCCACTATTCATAAAATCTACGGTCATGTCCTCCCACCAAGGTAATAGACAATGTAAACGTGCAATCTAGGAAAGTAAGACACGAAAATAATTACACCCAACCTCACTCCAGAACATCAGAAAAAATTTAAATACATAAAATAGTGAAAAATTCAAACACTGGATTAGTTTTTCATTGTATGGCGTAAACAAGTGCATACTTACATTAGTCCAGTCTAAGCAGGTATCAAATGGTATACCATTAAAAGTCAAAGAAGTTGCATAAAAGCGCAGTGGGATGCTCTTTAATAAATAAACCTGCCCATGAGACAATGATGTTTCAGCAGGGATATAATTTTATGACATACCCCCCTCTACCAACAAGTGTAAAGTGACAGACTCACCCCAGCATAGGCTAAAGCTTTAGGCAACTTGGAAAGGTTTCCTGTGCCTTCTGCATAAACACTTGCATCAATCAAAACCAGCTTATCAACCTGAAGAAAACAGCAAAACCTTAAAATAACCTTATTGTAGAAACATATGCCTTACTAAATCTAATGAGATCTCCAGATGATCTGGTAGTGCACTCATATTTACTTACAGCTTCTGGATGGTTGACTACAAAGTCAATTGCGACTGCTGCTCCAAGGCTTGGTCCAACTAATATCATAGGCCTTTTGATATAAGACTTCCAAAACTATGAAACAAAATTAAATTAGCTTTCCGCTGATGACAATGCAGCCTCTTGCAACAACAAAAAATTAGTGAGCATACATACCAAACCTATCATGCAACTGAGAGAGATATAACATAACCCCAAGGCTAATGTCGAACTATAATCATAAAACAGAGAGCTTCTAAATGTGGCCCCTCAATGTTGGGATATTTCACATGAATCTCACATCAGATAAATTCAAGAGTGTAGATGGAAATCAAGAGTGTAGATGGGTTAATGAGCATGGCGGGTCAATTGATGTGAGATAGATCGTTCAATTCCCCTACACTCAAATGGACACAATGAAAAAAATAAAGCATATGCTACATTCTGTAATATTTCTAGCTTCTGTTTCAAGGAAAGGTATTTACAATAACGAAACCTACGTTTCAACATTTATCTTTTGTCATCCACAAGTCAAGGGTAAAAGATGGACTTGCTTAGTGAGAGATTGTTACCTGGTAAAGATGATCACGCTTGGAAACCACATTACACACCCGAAGACTTTCTAATACATGCAAAGTGGAAATGAAAACATGAACAAAATAATACGTATTAACGCAATAATTTATAAATAAAAGAAAGTGAGAAGACAGACCTAAATCAGAGAAGCCCCACCCAAGAATGTCAATTGCCCAGGTCTCCAACCTTGCATCCTCAAGCAACGGAAGGGTGTATCTCCATTCTAAACAGGAGCTGAAGAATAAGAAGTAATGAACTAGCGAAAGGCAGTGAGAAACAGTGTTCTCCATAGCTACAGTATGATTTTACATGTAATGCATACTGCATACCTGTCAAAACCATGTAGAAGAACCACTGGATTTGTCTCGGCGTGTACCACAGGCTTGACACAACTACTCAAAATCGGACTCTTTGAGATGCTAAGCTGAGATGACAACAGGGGCCTCAAGTTAGACGATCATATTTCCAAAACAACAACACGCGATCTAATACATTATAAAATATGTTAAATATAAAAGAACAAGAAGGCTTGGAGTAACAGAAATGAAACAATTTGTCGGGTTAACATTATTTACCGTCATATCTATCATTTATAAAGGTAAGTGGTAGTAACAATTTGCAAGCATGTAGCCTATAGAATGTAAAGTAAATGCTTTTAATGATAAATATGATCAGAAAGCACAATATTGAAGTTAGGATATGGAAAGTTATTGCTTGACAATTTTAGATCTGTCATCATAGAGTGGGGGCACATGTACTATTTGTAAAGGTCAAGTGTAGAGCAGTGCTGCATTATTTGAAAATAATATGAGATTCCATGCAACATTAGGAATAGCAACAGATAAATAAAACACCAATGAAGTCTATAAATGTGAGAATTAAAAGTGCTAAAAATCCCATTTGACAAATTCCTATTAGAATATTTTTTTTTTTTTTAGTAGTATATTATATGTATGATATTTATATAATACACATATTCCCACCGTTCCATTTTAAATTAAAATATATATTTTCAAATAAATTCTTGATATTTGTTAGAAATATAATAGTGATGGAATGATACTACAAATTCTACGTAAAGTAAAATAAAGTAATGTCATTTTATAGTCAACAAATATAAATGTACTTTTAATATTGAAAATAACTATAAAAAATTTAATGTATCTTTAATTTTGAAATGAAAGGATTTATTTAGGGAATTTATTTTTTTTAACAATCCTATCCTCGACTCTTCTTAAAAGAAATTCAATTCACGCGACCAAATACCAAATCTCTAGCTCGAATTGCCATATACTTATTATCAATACCTCCATCTCAATCAACAAACAAACATCATCTTTCACGGTAACATTCACTCTTACACTGGAAACTTTCATTATTCAAATAACAATGATATGAGATACAAGCACTACAAATAAAATTCAGAACATAAGGTGGGTCATGGCTTCTCATCCTTCTGCCTCTGATTGAGGCGAAGGATGTAATCTATATAAACAACAGGTTGGATGATTACATTGATTAGACTAAATTAGAAGCATTAGTTCAAACAAAAAGTTAACTAATTAGCACTAGATCTGATGCACCATATCAGAACAGAATCAGATTGATGGAACATAAAAAACAAAAGATGATAATGAAGAAGAAGAAGAAAAGAGATCAGATCTATCTGTTAATTGCAGTATACATAGCCTTTTGTCGCAGTCAACATTTACCGCGGATCCTGACATGAGTTCTTCGACTTCTCGAGCCATATTTGAGTTTATCTGGTATTTAATCACAAGGGTAAAAATTTCTACAAAATCAAATTTGCCCTGTACCCGTCATTATTACCCTGTTAATATTATTTCTCTTTATTTATTCAAAGTTAGTTAAAGCTGAATAGTTTGATTTGTTAATTTATATCATTAACCGAAAACTTTTGGTTAATTTCTTATAATTGTTAATTTTGTGGGATATATATATTAAGTTGATTAAATATAATTTTATTTATTTATTTTTTTTTTTAATAATTTAAAGTTTGTCCATCCATAATTAAATTCATGCATCGTCACGGTTGACTAGCAGGTAGAAAATAGCATATTGATATATATTTTCTCCATTTCATAATAATAATGTTTTAACTTCACGCATATATGAATTAAAAAATAATTTAATATTATTATTTAATAATTAAAATTTATATAAAATTTCATCAATACCATTTTATTGGAAGTTAAAAACTACTAATAAAAAAGAAAATTTCTTAACACAACGTGAAAAATTAGAAATGATCTGAGAAAAATAAATAATTTATTTTACTAAAAAAATATAAACGACAAATAAATTGATACGAATATAAGGTAAATATAAAAAGATAGAGAGATCTTTATATAATGCTGATTAAATTACACAACTACTAAGCGAATAATAATAATAATAATAATAATAAGTACTTTAATATTGATAAAATTAATTAAACTCAACCTAAAAATATTTCTTCCAATTTTCCACTGGTAACCAAACAGCGGAAAATACAAGCAAAGTCACTTGCTCAATCCAAAAGTAGGCTCTAAACTAAATATTAGCAGAAAAAATCATTGAAGAGGAATATATATAAATAAATAAAGAGAGGAACCTCAACGGGGAGTCTGTCAATTCTTGTGACCAGCTTTCGAGCAAATGCATCTTTGATTGTCTCCACTTCTTTGGGAAGAAACGACGGGAAACCTCCGGCAGAAACTCTAAAACGCCGTGGGGTGCACCATTTGGCAGCTCCACCGGCTGAAAGTGTGCTACTAGGCGGCATTTCTCTCTCTCTTCTGGCACCGGCGCCGGCAATACTCAGAAGAAGACAGAAAGAGAAATAGAGAGCATAGAATTGTTGTAATGGCGAGCGTCCGTCAGTCTTTATGAATTATGAACTTCCTTGGACAGAAGTTGGAGAGAGGGATGGCCGCATGGGCAGATCGCCAGAGCCAGAGGGGTCAATTGACCCACTAAAATTTCAGGAGTCAATTTTTTATTTATCTTTAATTTTATAAAGTATTTAATAAAAATAAAAAAAATTAGATTAAAAAAATATTAAATGTCTTAAATTTCTACTAACATTAACATTCCACTCTTTTATTTTTAACTTATAAAATATACTCCCTCCGTCCCATAGTTATAGACTAATTTCTTTTGGCACATAATTTAAGAAAGGCTTAAATATGATTTACTATCCTAAACTATAGGTCATATTCCACTTCGGTAATTCACCTTTCAATTTTGTCAATTAGATGATTAAACTATTAAATTTTTTCACTTCTGTCCAATTTAAGTTGCCACATCATAAATTGATGATGTGGCGCGCTGACTAAGCAAACTAATGCCTATGTGTAATTAAAAAATATTATTTTAATTATATTTTATAAACATCAAGGGTAAATATGTTAAATCATCAATAAATATAAGCAAACCTAAAATTAAGCTTAAATCCTAAATCATTAAACATTAAAATTAAATGATGAAATGGACGGGATAAGAGACAAGAGAGTATGAGAAAATCAATGGTAGTAGTGAATGGTAAAATTAAACCATCGATCGCCGCGGTAGAAGACCAAATTAATGGCCGTGATCTCACTGACGCACAACAAAGATCACTACTCTCCGTTCTACCAAGTGTCCGACGAAGATTCCTATGATTATTCCTCGAAAGTGATGCTCTCTCCTTTGTCATCGGTGGCTTCGGATCGAAGGACAAAGTCGTCACCGTCGTTCTCTCAACGCTCAGGTGGACCTTCTCTCCTTGGTACCAACTCTTTTCTCTCGGTTTGATTCCGTCACGAAACTAGCTCTCAGATGTGACTGTAGATCTAAAAGCATCGATGACGGAACGCTCATCTTAATCTCAGGACGATTACTATTAATTTCACCTCTCTTTTTTTCTGGCTAGTTTCCGTCACTTACTGGTATTTTGTGTTGGCGACATGACACGTGTGAAGTTGTTGAAATTTTGGATTACCTTTGTGTTCAGTTCATATTTAGCATTGTGAAATTAGGGGTTTTGATAAGGGGTAAATGTTATGCAAGCATGTATAAAGTGTAAGACCCCAACTTATTATTAATGAAATTTAATTTTTTCTATTTTGAAATACTAAGGGTTGATTTGATTAATGTGGAAAGTTATGGGTAAAATACGCAAATATTTCAAAATAAGCAAGTGGTTATAAAATATTCATTGTTGTCGGGGAATATTCGTTTGGTCGTGGAATATTTAACTTTGTCGGGGAATATTAAATGCAGACCAGTATTGATCTTTTATGGGCCCCCATAACTAAAAGCGATTGGATGAAGAAAGCGACAAATATAAGTTGTTTAAAAATAACAGGCGTAGTTATTACCAATTATCTTGTTAAAATACCGGTGGTTAAAACACAACGATAGCATACTTTATTGCACCAATTATTGATTCTTACGTAAGAAGGTTGTAAGACCCCAACTTATTATTAATGAAATTTAATTTTCTCTATTTATTATTTTGAAATAGTAAGGGTTGATTTGATTAATGTGGATAGTTAGGGTAAAATACTGTAAATATTTCAAAATAAGCAAGTGGTTATAAAATATTCATTGTTGTCGGGAAATATTCGTTTGGTCGTGGAATATTAATCTTTGTCGGGGAATATTAAATGCGACGCCAAGCATCCATGTGGGCCCCATAACTGAAAGCGATTGGATGAAGAAAACGACAAATATAAGTTGTTTAAAAATAACTATGGCGTAGTTATTCTGCTAATTATCTTGTTAAAATACTCGGTGGTTAAAACACAAGAAGATAGCGGTATTGCACCAATTATTGATTCTTACGTGAAGGCACTACTCAATAATGGTTCTGAGTAATTCTTATTCAAGATTTTATTGATTTAATAATTCTTTGCGTTGATAATTTATATTCATTGTTGTTTCAATAATTGTCATTACACAAGTATTTTTCTTTATCGAAGCTAATAATTCATATTATCCGAATAATATTATTAGATAACATTATTGGCAATGTCTAGAAAGTTCGCATCTAAGGAGAGGTTTGGTCACCTAATTGCTTGGCGAAGAAGGAGAAATTCTTATTGGAAAGCCCCTCTTTCCCAGGAGCGCACGGTTGTCGATATTGTGATTTCAGTAATATTATTTATGAATAATTAATTATTAATTCATATGATGAGAAAAATATTGATTTTATGTGGATATAGATGGAGAAAATTTTTAATGTGACAATTGTTGAAAATTGAAATTTTATCTTTTACGATAAAATAATTCATTTAAATATATTATTATATTTTAATAATATAATAATGGTGATATTTTTACAACGAATGTGGGATCTATGAGTATACGAGGAGGAAGAGTATTTTTGTTGCAATAAATGTTTAAAACATGTTAAACATGTTGGTGGACCCCATTTATCGATTGAAATTTGATTATAACTTTATAAAATCGCTTGGTTTATGGATTTTGATCAATTTTGTTTGGAATTGGAAAAACTTTCTTCCGCAAAGTTGTAGAGAATTGAATTTCCTATAAAAGCATGAGATTTGAATTTTTCGATAAAAGGGCTATTTATTATGAATTATTGAAGTTCAAGCTTCAAATAATTAATTTTGAAGTTTAAAATATTTTAAATAACAAAACGCGTTTTTTCATTATGGTGTGTTACACATGTGTGTTGAATGAGCTGAATTCAGTTCTTGGAAGGTTGGCGTAGGAAATTTATAATATATATTAATATTTTATTAAATTTTTTCGCTTTGGTGTTCTAAGATTTTTCTATAAATAGGGTGCTTAGGTTAGAATTGAAAATCACACCTTTAAACTGAAGTTTTTTCTCTCTATATTATCGAGCGTATTCTTGTGAGTATTTTGAGTATACTTTGAGTATTGTTAGGCGGTGCTGAAGTTCCTTCAAAGACTATACCTTTATTCCAAATTTGTAAATCTTAATCTTTCGAGGTAAGGGATGTTATTTTCTTCTCAAATGATATTATTTCTTCAATATCATTATCTTTGAAATATTGGTTGAAACTTTTTATCAAATTTGGAACTTTTCCATATCGGGGTTACTTATTCATGATTCTTTATTCACGAGTTACTATTCAAAGTACTTATTCATTAAGCGTGAAGATGTTTTTTGTGAAATTTCTATCTTTTGGCGTTGAGTTACTATTCATGTATACGATACTATTCACGATATCTTGATCTTATTCACGAATCTGGACTATTCACGAAAAATGAAATTTCTTCTTTTTGTCCAAAATATCTATTTTGGATACTAGCTTTGATTGTATCCATGTTTTGATCATTCTTGAATTTTACACCACTATGATTATTTTTGAGGTATTTTGAACAAGGATAAAACAAAATACGAATCCTTAATCCTTAATCCTTGTCATTTTGTTTCAATGGATTCGTTTCTTTAAAAATATTTTTCATCATCTTCGGTCTTAAATGATGATATTATGGAATATCTTTGGCCTGTAGTGCAAAGATGAATGATTTTTGAAGAATATCTTTGGCCCGTAGTGCAAAGATGAGCAGTGTTTAGATGAACATGAATTAACGGTGATGAATATCTTTGGCTGTAGTGCAAAGATGAATATTTGATTCGAGATATATATTGATTGATGTTTACGGGGATAAAAGATAGAGCGATGAACTTTTAAATTCATACATAGAAGATAGTAGTTTGCATTCTCTACTTAACTCTTCTAATGAATTATTATTTCACTGCGAATATTGATTTAAAATTTGTTGTCTATTGTATTCTATTAGATTTTTTCTGTTGAAGACTAACGATAATTTGTTGTATATTATCTTAGTCATAATATTCTTTCTTGGGCTAGTTGAGCTCACCCTTTTCCTTTTTGTTCCATTTTTTTTTCTCGTGGAGGCGAGAATATATAGCGAGTACAGCTCTGGGGGTATGGAATGAAGGTTTTAGAGAGAGTTGTTTAGTAGTCCTCACCATTTTTGTAAATTAATGTATCAATAAATGTGATGAGGATTTATTTGAGTATAGATATTATCAGAAGATAATATTTGTATTCAAACTTCTGATTTCTTGTTGTAATAATAAAGTTGTAGTTGTTTCGTATCATGTATTGACAACTCGAGAATGGGTGATGTATACCTATTTTGGGGCGCCACGGTTGGTATCGAGCTTAGGGATATGATCTCTGGCGGAGATCGGGGAATAGAACTAGGAGGGAGAGCGAGTAAATCCTTCGTTAGTGTGTCCTACCTAAGCTTATTTTTTAGTTGGTCAATATATAAGGATATTATGTGATATATTGATTTCCTTAATTAACCCTTGTATTATGGCGGTATTTGAGAATGTCGATCGAGAATATTAACAATGGAAATGAGACCAGTGGAGACGCTGTACTCACCAACGAGGAGAAACATGCAAAAAAATAGGTATACATCACCCATTTCGAGTTGTCAATACATGGTACGTAAACAACTACAACTTTATTATTACAACAAGAAAGAAACTGAGTGAGTTTGAATACAAATATTATCTTCTAGATAATATCTATACTCAAATAAATCCTCATCACATTTATCGATACATTATTTTACAAAATGGTGAGGACTACTAAACACAACTCTTTCTAAAACCTTCATTCCATACCCCGACTTTGCATCTCGCTATATTCTCGCTATATTCTCGCCCCGAGAAAAATGGAACAAAAGGAAAAGGGTGAGCTCAACTAGCTCAAGAAGAATATTATGACTAAGATAATATACAACAAATTATCGTTAGTCTTCAACAGGAAAAATCTAATAGTAATACAATAGACAACAAATTTTAAATCAATATTCGCAATGAAATAATAATTCATTAGAAGAGTTAAGTAGAGAATGCAAACTACTATCTTCTATGTATGAATTTAAAAGTTCATCGCTCATCTTTTATCCCCGTAACATCAATCAATATACATCCGAATCAAATATTCATCTTTGCACTATGTGCCAAAGATATTCATCACCTGGTCATGTTCATCTAAACACTGCTCATCTTTGCACTACTAGCCAAAGATATTCTTCAGAAAATCATTTGCACTACAGCCAAAGATATTCTTAAGAAATCATTCATCTTTGCACTATGTGCCAAAGATATTCCATAATATCATCATTTAAGACCGAGGATGATGAAAATATTTTTTTTTTAAAGAAACGAATCCAAAGGAAACAAAATGACAAGGATTAAGGATTAAGGATTCAGATTTTGTTTTATCCACGCCCAAAAATACCTCAAAAAATAATCATAGTGGTGTAAAATTCAAGAATGATCAAAACATGGATACAATCAAAAGCTAGTATCCGTAATAGATATTTTGGACAAAAAGAAGAAATTTTATTTTTCTATGAATTTTCAGATACGTGAATAAGGTCAGATACGTGAATAAAGCCAGATACGTGAATAAGAATCCGACACCAAAAGATAGAAATTCCACAAAAACATCTTCACGCCGCTTAATAGTACTCGTAATAAGAATCGTGAATAAGAACTCGTGAATAAGAATCGTGAATAAGACTCTCATGAATAAGAATCGTGAATAAGAATCGTGAATAAGAACTCATGAAATAGTAACTCATGAATGAAAGTAACCCCGACATGAAAAAGTTCCAAATTTGATAAAAGTTTCAGATCAATATTTCAAAGATAATGATATCAAGAAATAATATCATTCGAAAAAAAAATAATATCCCTTACCTCGAAAAGATCAAGATTTCTAAATGTAATACCTGATATAAGGTCAAGGAACTTGATCTGCACCAGATAGCAATACTCAAAGTATACTCAAAATACTCACAAGAATACGCCGATAATATATAGAGAGAAAACTTCAGCTTTTCGTGTGATTTTCAATTCTAACCCAAGACCCTATTTATAGAAATCGCTAGAACAACACCAAAGCGTAAAATTTAATAAATATAATATATATATTATAAATTTCACGCCACACATGCCTAGAATCTGATTTCAGCCATCAAACACAACACATTCCCAGAAAACAAACAAAAAAACGTTTTTCATAAAAAAAATATTTTAAACTTCCAAAAATCAATTATTTTGAGCTTCTAACTTCAATAATTCATAATAAATAGCCCTTTCATCAGAAAAATTGAATCTCATGAGTTTTTATAGGAAATTCAATTTCTACAACTTTGCGTAAGAAAGTTTTTCCAAATTCCAAATAGAAATTGACCAAATCCACAAACCAAGCGATTTTTATGTGCTATAATCAAATTTCAACCAATAAATGGGGTCCACCGACATGTTTAACATGTTTTAAACATTTATTGCAACAAAAATACTCTTCCTCCTCAGATACTCATATATCCCACATTCGTTGTAAAAATATCACCATTATTATATTATTAAATATAATAATATATTTAAACGAATTATTTTATCGTAAAAAGATAAAATATCAATTTTCAACAATTGTCATTTTAAAATTTTCTCCATCTATATCCACATAAAATCAATATTTTCTCATCATATGAATCAATAATTAATTATTCACAAATAATATTATGTAATCACAATATCGACAACTGTGCAGCTCCTCAGAAAGAGGGGCTTCCAATAAGAATTTCTTCTTCATCGGGCGCCGCAATTAGTGACCAAACCTCTCCTTAGATGTAACTTTCTAGACATTGCCAATAATGTTATCTAATAATATTATTCAGATAATATGAATTATTGCTTCGATAATGAAAAATACCGCAGTAATGACAATTATCAAACAACAAAGAATATAAAATATCAACGCAACAATTATTAACTCAATAAAATATCGAATAAAGAATTATCGTAACCATTATCGAGTAGTGCCTTCACGTAAGAATCAATAATGGTGCAATACCGCGTGCTACGTGATCAACAACGCCAGACATCGTGTTTTAACCAATTTAGTATTTTAACAAAGATAATCTGAATAACTACGCTGCTATTTAAAAACAACTTATATTTGTCGCTTTCTTCATCCAATCGCTCAAGCATGGGCCCCACACACGGTCGCTACTGTCCGCATTTAATATTCCCCGACAAGCATTTAATATTCCACCACCAAACTAATATTCCCCGACAACAATGAATATTTTATAACCACTGCTTATTTTGAAATATTCATGATTTAACCCTTAACTATCCACATTAATCAAATCAACCCTTACTATTTCAAAATAATAAATAAAGAAAATTAAATTTTATTTAATAAAATTTTGGGGTCTTACAACCTCCCTCCTTATGAAATTTCGCCTCTAAATCGACGACGACGACTCTGTGTTTCAAAAGGTGAGGATACCTCGCTTTCATTTCCGCTTCCAATTCCTGTGTCATTTCCTCTATAAAGATGATTCCTCCACAAAACTTTAACTTGTGGTATGACCTTTTTTGCTGCAGTAGGACATGCTCCTTCCTATCCAAGATCTCGACAGTACCTCCTCACACGCTAAGTCTTCTGGCTATCTCGTCCTGCTTCTAACTCTATAACGTGGTTCGGGTCTTTCACATATTTATTTAAGTATGATATGTGAAAACACATTATGAACACGTAGACATACCTTGAGGTAACGCAAGTCTATAAGCTACATTTCCTACTTCTGGCCAAGAATTTGAAATGGACCAATAAATCGTGGATCGAGCTTTCCTCTCTTCCCAAATCTTGTAACTCCTTCCATGGAGCAACTCGCAACAATACATGATCCCCTACACTAAATTCCACGCCCTTTCGATGAAGATCCGATAACTCTTTTGTCGATCTTGTGCCGCTTTTGTATACGCTTGTCAATCATTTGGATCTTTTCAGAGTCATACGCATTTAACTCGGGTCCCAACAATGTTGCTTCACCCACCTCATCCCAACATATCGGAGAACTACATTTTCGGCCCATATAATGCTTCAAATGGAGCCACACCTATACTTGCTCGATAATCTGCTGTTGTAGGAGAATTCCACCAATGGTAAATACTTATCCCAACTACCCTTGAAGTCTAGGACACAGTAGTCTTAATAAATCTTCAAGAGTTTGAATAGTCCTCTCGATTGTTCGTCTGCTTTGGGGATGGTATGTCAACTAAATCGCAAACTGCGCTCCATAGCTTTTTTGCAAGCTAACCCAAAATCTTGAAGTGAATTGGGTCACGATCCAAACTATGGATACAGTGCATGCCATGCAACCTCACAATCTCATTCACGCATATACTAGCAAGACGCTCAAGGAATAAGTCTCCCAGACGGCAAGAAATGAGCAGATTTGGTTAATCTATCAACAATAACCCAAATAAGATTGATGCCTTGAGAAACCGTAGAAGACCCGTGAACTAAATCCATGGTAATGTGTTCCCACTTCCATTTCGGAATCTCAAGTGGTTGCAACGGACCCTTAGGTACAAGATGCTCCGCCTTTACACGCCGACAAGTTAAACACATCGAGATAAACTTTGCAATCTCTCTCTTCATATTGTTCCACCAAAATGTATGTCAAGATCACGATACATTTTAGTACTTCCGTGATGGATTGCAAATGGTGTATTGTGTGCCTCCATCATAATCTCAGTACTTCAAATCGAGTCGTTAGAACACAAAGTCTAGAGTGGACTCAAGTATTCCTTCTTCATCAATTCTCGCCCTAATAGCTCCTTCTTCAGACTTTCTTCTTCATACGATCGCCTCCCGGCCTGGTGGCTCGAGCAACCTTAACTTTTTCTATTAAAGTTGGCTCTACGCGATACTTGACATCATCGCACTCGCTCCTCAAGATATGATCTTCTACTCAACGCGCCACCTACCACGCTCGCTTTTACCGTGATGGTATCAATAGTGTGGTCGTAGTCTTCAATAGCTCGAGCCAACGTCACCGCGCAGATGTCGAGTTCTTTTTGAGTGAAGAAATATTTAAGGCTTTTTATGGTCTCAATATATCTCCACTTTCTCCCCATATAGATAAGTGCTCCATATTTTTAAGCTGAAAACGATCGGGCCGCTAACTCTAGATCACGAAAGTAGGATAATTCCTCTCATACTTTTTAAGTTGTCGCGAGGCATAAAGCTATGACTTTCCCACGCTGCATGAGAACACATCCTAACCCTTTCGCTCAAGCATCATCAGAGATAACAAATCCATCCGAACCAGATGGTATTGTTAGAACAAAGCCAAATAAGTCTCCTCTTAAGCTCTTGGAAACTTTTCTCGATTCTTCGCTTCCAAACGAATTTTGTATCCTTCCGAAGTTAATGAAGTTAATGGAGTAGCGATTCGAGAAAACCCTTCCACTAATCTCCGATAATAACCAAATTTAAGCCCAAAAGCTACGATTTTTCACCACCGACTTTATTGTCCTAACTTCAGATTGCTTCAATCTTCACGGATCAACAGATACTCCATGTTTCGACACCACGCGCCCAAGGAATGCTACTTCCTCAAGCCGTAACTCTCGATTTCTTCAATTTGGCATATAGTTTGTTTTCACGAAGCCTTCGAGTACCAAATTTCAAATGGTGCTCATGATCTTCACGACTTTTGAATATACGAGGATGTCATCAATAAAGACAACAACGAATCGATCCAAATATTCCTGAATACTTGGCTCATCATATCCATGAAAGTCCGCAGGAGCATTAGTTAGTCCGAAAGATACGACTAAGAATTCATAATGCCCATACCGAAGTTCTAAAGGCGCCTTTTGAATATCCTCGCTTCTAATCTTCACCGATGATATCCGTAATCTAAGATCGATTTTTGAAAAGAATTGTGCCTCAGAATCGGGTCAAACAAGTCATCAATACGAGGTAGAGGATACCTATTCTCGATGGTGACATGGTTCAATTCCCGATAGTCAATATAAAGTCGCATACCCCGCCTTTCTTCTTTACAAATAAAACAGAGCACCCCAAGGAGATGTACTAGATTTAATGAAACCGATGTCCAACAATTCCTCGTAGTTGGACCTTTAACTCCTCAAGTTCAATAGAGCCATTCGATATGGGGTTTTAGAAATGGGCTTTGTATCAGTTCAAGATCAATAAAGAATTCAACTTCACGCTCGGGGTAGACCGGAAGTTCTTCAGAAATACGCCAGAAAGTCAATAACAACAGAATATTATTCAAATTGACGTGTCTTTATTCAAATCCATAACATGGGCTAAGAAAGCTTCGACATCCGCTTTTCAATAAACTAATAGCTTTTTATGATTAGATATGACAAAGTTGATTGATTTTAATGGTTTAGTTGTTTGAATTGCATATAAAAGTCAAGTTTAGAATATGAAAACTAACAACCTTATTTAAAACAATCAATTTTGGTATGATGAGTAGTTAACCAATCAATCCCTAAAATCACATCAAAAGCAAGTATCTTTAAAGAGATAAGGTCAATGTGTAAGGTAATGGTGCCAACTTGAATCAAACAAGATTTATAAACAATGGATGTGATGAAAGTTTTCTCCCAACTGAGTTTCCACAGATAGTCAAAGTCTAATTTCTCCCGAGTCAAGTTTAAACGCTGAGCACACGCAGAGAGATAAATGAATGGTAAAGACCAGATCAAGTAAGGTATAAACTTCGCAAGAATTTATAAATAGCTTACCCGTGATCACCTCGCTTGGGTTCTCTCGATTATGACCTACCACAACAAACGCCTTCCCTAATCGCTGATTTTGACTTTTCTCGGGATGTTTTTCGAGTCACCGCCCCTCACGAACTAGGTTTCGCCATCGCATAATCTCGAGCGATATGTCCTTCCTTTCCACAATTATAGCATACCTTGAACTGTCAGGGGCGCTTTGACCGATATGTCCTCTTTTCCGTGATTTGTAAAGATACGACCGGTGGTCGTTTCTCCTCCCTTAGAACCGGGGCTTGTCATTTAAGACCGCTGCATCTTCACATGGTCGTTGTTAAATCTCCTCTTTAAAATCTCCTCCCGACTCGCTTCTTCTATTTTCACGGCTATGATTACCACCAGAGTGGTTACCATTTTTGTCCGTCTGCTTTTTTCTCTCCGCAGTTATCATTATTATTCGCTGATCGCTATCTCTCGACACGATCCTCGTCAGGGTCCTCAATGACCATATCAAGTATCTCGCCTAATAATCGAGCCCTGCTTACAAACATCTAATAAAGAGAAAATTTATGAGAAATGAGATATCGACGATGCCGTGTTTCAAACCTCTAAGAAACATCCGCCATAACGCTCCTCATTCTCCACCAAATGAGGCAAAACTCGATAACTCGCAAACTTTGCCTCGCATCGAGACACCGCCATGTTGTTTTGTTCCAACTAATGAACTCCACTTCCTTCATACGATTTAACACTTTCGTGAAAGTATTTGTCATTAAATAGTTTTCAAACGCTCCCAAGACACGCCGAAAAGGGTACCGATGGGTACGCTTCACGCATCTCCCACCAAGAGTCGCTTCGCCACTTTTAACATAAAGGTGGCGAATGGAACCTTCGTTCTCCTCCGCATCCCAAGACATCGAATATCTTCGTAATTTGTTTGACCCATGTTTCCGCCATGATCGGATCCGCTTTCCTTAAATTCGTGGTCCCAACTTTCGAATCGCTGGGTCAGGATAACCCGTGAATTGCTATCATTTCTCCTCAGATTTTGAACACGAAGTCTCCTCGTTCGATTTTGCATGAATCGCAAAAACTTCTAAACATCCCTCGCTCATCATCTCGCTTCAATGGTGTTGTTCACAGGAGGAACATTGCCATTGCTGTGCACGCTCTCCTCGCTGGTGAGTACAAAGCGCCTCCACTGGCCTCATTTCCATCATAATATTCTCACGACATTCTCAAATACCGCCATAAAACAAGGGTTAATTAAGGAAATCAATATATCACATAATATCCCTATATATCGACTAACTAACAAATAAGCTTAGTAGACACACTAGCCAAGGATTTACTCGCCTCCCTCCTAGTTCTATTCCCCGATCTCCGCCAGAGATCATATCCCTAAGCTCGATACCAACCGCGACGCCCCAAAATAGTATACATCACCCATTCGAAAGTTGTCAATACATGGTACGTAAACAACTACAACTTTATTATTACAACAAGAAACCGTGAGTTTGAATACAAATATTATCTTCTAGATAATATCTATACTCAAATAAATCCTCATCACATTTATCGATACATTATTTTACAAAAATGGTGAGGACTACTAAACAATCTCTTTCTAAAACCTTCATTCCATACCCCGACTGCACTCGCTTATATTCTCGCCTCCCGAGAAGAAAAATGGAACAAAAGGAAAAGGGTGAGCTCAACTAGCTCAAGAAGAATATTACGACTAAGATAATATACAACAAATTATCGTTAGTCTTCAACAGGAAAAATCTAATGTAATACAATAGACAACAAATTTTAAATCAATATTCGTAAATGAAATAATAATTCATTGTAAGAGTTAAGTAGAGAATGCAAACTACTATCTTCTATGTATGAATTTAAAAGTTCATCGCTCATCTTTTATCCCTCGTAACATCAATCAATATACATCCGAATCAAATATTCATCTTTGCACTATGTGCCAAAGATATTCATCACTTGGTCATGTTCATCTAAACACTGCTCATCTTTGCAGACTACTGCCAAAGATATTCTTCAGAAATCATTCATGCACTATGTGCCAAAGATATTCTTAAGAAATCATTCATGCACTACAGCCAAAGATATTCCATAATATCATCATTTAAGACCGAGGATGATGAAAAATATTTTTAAAGAAACGAATCCAAAGGAAACAAAAATGACAAGGATTAAGGATTAAGGATTCAGATTTTGTTTTATCCACGCCCAAAAATACCTCAAAAATAATCATAGTGGTGTAAAATTCAAGAATGATCAAAACATGGATACAATCAAAGCTAGTATCCGTAATAGATATTTTGGACAAAAAGAAGAAATTTTATTTTTCTATGAATAATCAGATACGTGAATAAGTCAGATACGTGAATAAGGAATACGTGAATAAGAACTCCGACACCAAAAGATAGAAATTCCACAAAAACATCTTCACGCTTCACTTAATAAGACTCGTGAATAAGAATCGTGAATAAGAATCGTGAATAAGAACTCGTGAATAAGTAACTCATGAATAAGAACTCATGAATAGTAACCCCGACATGAAAAAGTTCCAAATTTGATAAAAAGTTTCAATCAATATTTCAAAGATAATGATATCAAGAAATAATATCATTCGAGAAAAAAATAATATCCCTTACCTCGAAAGATCAAGATTTATTTAAATAATGAATGATATAAGGTCAAGGAACTTGCACCAGATAAGCAATACTCAAAGTATACTCAAAATACTCACAAGAATACGCCGATAATATAGAGAGAGAAAACTTCAGCTTTTCGTGTGATTTTCAATTCTAACCCAAGACCCTATTTATAGAAATCGCTAGAACACCAAAGTTAGTAAAATTTAATAAAATAATAATATATATATTTTCCAAATCTTCACACGCACACCATAGAATCTGAATTCAATCCAACACATGCCACATTCTTCCAAAAGTAAGAAAAAACGTTTTTTAAATAAAAATATTTTAAACTTCCAAAAATCAATTATTTTCAAGCTTCTAACTTCAATAATTCATAATAAATAGCCCTTTCATCGTAAAAATTGAATCTCATGAAGTTTTTATAGGAAATTCAATTTTCTACAACTTTGCGTAAGAAAGTTTTTCCAAATTCCAAATAGAAATTGACCAAATCCACAAACCAAGCGATTTTTAAAGCTATAATCAAATTTCACCAATAAATGGGGTCCACCGACATGTTTAACATGTTTTAAACATTTATTGCAACAAAAATACTCTTCCTCCTCAGATACTCATATATCCCACATTCGTTGTAAAATATCACCATTATTATATTATTAAAATATAATAATATATTTAAACGAATTATTTTATCGTAAAAAGATAAAATATCAATTTTCAACAATTGTCACATTAAAAATTTTCTCCATCTATATCCACATAAAATCAATATTTTTCTCATCATATGAATCAATAATTAATTATTCACAAATAATATTATGTAATCACAATATCGACAACCGTGCAGCTCCTCAGAAAGAGGGGCTTTCCAATAAGAATTTCTCTTCATCGGGCGCCGCAATTAGTGACCAAACCTCTCCTTAGATGTAACTTTCTAGACATTGCCAATAATGTTATCTAATAATATTATTCAGATAATATGAATTATCGCTTCGATAATGAAAAAAATATCGTAATGACAATTATCAAACAACAAAGAATATAAAATATCAACGCAAGCAATTATTAACTCAATAAAAAAATAATCGAATAAAGAATTATCAGAACCATTATCGAGAAAAGTGCCTTCACGTAAGAATCAATAATTGGTGCAATAACAACTTATATTTGTCGCTTTTTTCAACAACCGTGTTTTAACCAACCGTAGTATTTTAACAAAGATTAATCAGAATAACTATAACCCGTTATTTTTAAACAACTTATATTTCAAATCGCTTTCTTTCATCCAATCGCTTTCGTTATGGGCCACACATGGGTCGCTACTGGTCGCATTTAATAATATCCCCGACAAAGATTTAATATTCCACCACCAAACTAATATTCCCCGACAACAATGAATATTTTATAACCACTGCTTATTTTGAAAATATAAAGGAAAGTTTACAGATTTAACCCTTAACTATCCACATTAATCAAATCAACCCTTACTATTTCAAAATAATAAATAGAGAAAATTGGATTTTAGGGATTGATTGGTTAACTACTCATCATGCCAAAATTGATTGTTTTCCAAAAGGTTGTTAGTTTTCATATTCCTAACCAACCCGTTGTATTTAATTCAAGCAACTAAACCATTAAAATCAATCACCATCATATCTAATCATAAAGTTATTCGCTTATTTTAAAAAACTTGGATGTCAAGATTTTCTTAGCCCATGTTATGGATTTGAATAAAGACTAAACCATTAAAATCAATCAATTATGAATAATATCAAAAATGGATGTCAAGCTTTGTTATTGATGGATTTTAAAGACACGCCAAATTTGAATAATACTGTTATCGATTTTCTCAAGAACTTCCTGGCCTACCCCCGTAACGTGAAGTCAATTTTTATCGATCTTGAACCGCACAAAGCCCATTTCTAAAACCCCATATCGAATGGCTCCTATTGAACTTCAGAGTTAAAGGTCCAACTACGTGAATTGTTGGACATCGGTTTCATTCGCCCTAAGACATCTCCTCGGGGTGCTCCCTGCTTTTATTCAGAAAGAAGAAAGACGGAGTATGCGATTTTGTATCGACTATCGGAATCGAACCATGTCACCATCAAGAATAGGTATCCTCACCTCAGATTGATGACTTGTTTGACCAATGTAGGGGCACAATTCTTTTCAAAAATCGATCTTCGCTCGATATCATCACCAAGATTAGAACCGAGGATATTCCAAAGATCCGCTTTAGTAACCCCAGACGGGCATTATGAATTCTTAGTCATGTCTTTTTGATCGACTAATGCTCCCCGCGCTTTTATGGATATGATGAACCGAGTATTCAAGGAATATTTGGATGGCTTCGTTGTTGTTTTTATTGATGACATCCTCATATATTCCAAAAGTCGTGGAAGATCATGAGCACCATTTCAAGTCGGTACTCCAAAGGCTTCGTGAAAACAAACTATATGCCAAATTGAAGAAATGCTAGTTCGCTCGAGGAAGTAGCATTCCTTGGGCACGTGGTGTCAAAACATGGAGTATCCGTTGATCCGGCCAAGATCAAGCAATACAAAGTTGGGAGCAACCAAGTGCGGATCAAGCACGTAGTTTTTTGGGCTTAGCCGGTTATTATCTGAGATTCGTGGAAGGGTTTTCTAATCGCTACTCCATTAACCCAAATTTAACTCTAAGGATACAAAATTGTTTGGAGCGAAGAATGCGAGAAGAGTTTCCAAGAGCTTAAGAGGAGACTTATTTTAAGACTGTTTCTAACAATACCATCCGTTCGGATGGATTTGTTATCTACAAATGATGCTTCGTGCAAAGGGTTAGGATGTGTTCTCATGCAAACGGGAAAGTCATAGCCTTTATGCCTCGCGACAACTTAAAGAGTATGAGAGGAATTATCCTACTCATGATCTAGAGTTGGCAAAGCAATAAGTTGCGCTTAAAGATATGGAGGCACTATCTATATGGGGAGAAAGTGGAGATATATTCGCACCATAAAAGCCTTTAAATATTTCTTCACTCAAAAAGAACTCAACACGCGGCAAACGACGCTGGCTCGAGCTATTGAAAGACTACGACCACACTATTCAATACCATCTTGAAAAGTTTAACGTGGTAGCCGACGACGACGAGTAGAAAGATCATACGCGGAACGAGTGCGATGATGTCAAGTATACGACAGAGCCAACTTTAATAGAAAAAGTTAAGGTCGTTGCTCAAGCCACCAATCTTGAGTCGATGCGTATGAAGAAGAAAGTACAAGAAGGAGCTATTCCTAAGCTTAGAATCGATGAAGAAGGAATACTTGAGTCCACTCTAGACTTTTTGTGTTCCTAACGACTCGATTTGAAGTACAAGATTATGATGGAGGCACACAATACACCATTTGCAATCCATCTCGAAGTACTAAATGTATCGTGATCTTCGACATACATTTTGGTGGAACAATATGAAGAGAGAGATTGCAAAGTTTATCTCGATGTGTTTAACTTGTCAACGGTAAAGGCGAGCATCTAGTACCTAAGGGTCCGTCAGAACCACTTGAGATTCAAATGGAAGTGGGAACACATTACCATGGATTTCATTACGGGTCTTCCTACTGCTTTCAAGGCATCAATGTTATTTGGGTTATTGTTGATAGATTAACCAAGTCCGCTCATTTCTTGCCGACACGGAGACTTATTCCTTGAACGCCTTGCTAGTATGTGACGTGAATGAGATTGTGAGGTCAGCATGGCATGCCAAGATCCATAGTTTTGGATCGTGACCCAAGATTCACTTCAAGATTTTGGGTTAGCTTGCAAAAAGCTATGGGCACGGATTTGCGATTTAGTTTCTCTAGATACCATCCTCAAACTGGATTTGGACAATCGAGAGGACTATTCAAACTCTTGAAGATCTATTAAGACTCGTGGTCCTAGACTTCAAGGCGCTTGGGATAAGTATTTACCATGGTGGAATTCTCCTACAACAACAGCTTATCGTGCAAGTATAGGTGTGGCTCCATTCAAGCATTATATGGACGAAAATGTCGCTTCCAATATGTTGGGATGAGGTGGGTGAAGCAACATTGTTGGGACCCCGAAGTTAAGACGTATGACTCACCGAAAAGATCCAAATGATTCGACAACGATATAAACCAAGACAAGATCGACAAAAGAGTTATGTGGATCTTCATCGAAAGGACGTGGAATTTAGTGTGGGGATCATGTATTGTTCATGAAGTTGCTTCCATGGAAAGGAGTTACAAGATTTGGGAAGAGAGGAAAGCTCAATCCACCATTTATGGTCCATTTCAAATTCTCGACCGAGTAGGAAATGTAGCCTATAGACTTGCGTTATTCTCCAAGTATGTCTCGTGTTCATAATGTGTTTCACATATCCGTATTTCAGAATATGTGAAAGACCCAAACCACGTTATAGAAGTTAGAACCTGACGAGATAGCCAAGACTTAACGTATGAGAGGAGTACTGCCAAGATCTTGGATAGAAGGAGCATGTCCTACGCCAAGAAAGGTCATACCACAAGTTAAAGTTTCGTGGAGGAATCATGCTATAGAGGAAATGACCGGGAATTGAAACGGAAATGAAAGCGAGGTATCCTCACCTTTTCAAACACTGTGTACGACGCCAATTTCGAGGATTAAATTTCATAAGGAGGGAGGTTGTAAGACCCCAACTTATTATTAATGAAATTTAATTTTCTATTTATTATTTTGAAATAGTAAGGGTTGATTTGATTAATGTGGATAGTTAGGGTAAAATACGCAAATATTTCAAAATAAGCAAGTGGTTATAAAATATTCATCATTGTTTGGGAATATTCGTTTTGGTCGTGGAATATTCAGATCGTTTGGGAATATTCGTGACGACACAAGCCAGCCCATGTGTGGGCCCCATAACGAAAAGCGATGGATGAAGAAAACGATAAATATAAGTTGTTTAAAAATAATACACAGTTGTAGTTGTTATCAAGTATCAATCGTTAAAATACTCTATGGTTAAAAAACACAAGAAGATACCAGATCGCACCAATTATCGATTCTTACGTAAGAAGGCACTACTCAATAATGGTTACAAGAATTATCGCTCAAGATTTTATTGATTTAATAATTGTCGCGTTGATATTTTATATCATTGTTGTTTCAATAATTGTCATTACACAAGATTTTCATTATCGAAGCAATAATTCATATTATCTCAATAATATTATTAGATAACATTATTGGCAATGTCTAGAAAGTTCGCTTCTAAGGAGAGGTTTGGTCACCTAATTGCGCGCCAAGAAGAGAGAAATTTTATCGAAAGCCCCTCTTTCCTGAACCACTCGTCACAATATCAGGATTCTCGTAATATTATTTGTGAATAATTAATTATCGATTCATATATGATGAGAAAATATTAATTTTATGTGGATATAGATGGAGAAAAATTTTAATGTGACAATTGTTGAAAATTGAAATTTTATCTTTTTCTCGATAAAATAATTATTTAAATATATTATTATATTTTAATAATATAATAATGGTGATATTTTTACAACTAATGTGGGATATATGAGTATACGAGGAGGAAGAGTATTTTTGTTGCAATAAATGTTTAAAACATGTTAAACATGTCTATGGACCCCATTTATCGATCGAAATTTGATTATACTTTGAAAAAATCGTCTGCTTATGGATTTTGGCCAATTTTTGTTTGGAATTTGGAAAAACTTTCTTCCTCAAAGTTGTAGAGAATTGAATTTCCTATAAAAACTCGCGAGATTTGAATTTTCTGATAAAAGGGCTATTTATTATGAATTATCAAGTTCAAGTTCAAATAATTGATTTTTGGAAGTTTTAAATATTTTAAATAAGAAAAAACGTTTTTTTTCATTATTATTGTGTTACACACATGTGTTGAATGAGCTGAATTCAGTTCTTGAAGGTTGGAAGGAAATTTATAATATATATTAATATTTTATTAAATTTTCGCTTTGGTGTTCTAAAGATTTTCCTATAAATAGGTGCTTATGTTAGAAATGAAAATCACACCGTAAATCAAGTTTTCTCTCTCTATATTATCGAGCGTATTCTTGTGAGTATTTTGAGTATACTTTGAGTATTGCTATACGATGCAAAGTTCCTTCAAAGACTATACCCTAGATTCCAACTGTAAGTACTAATCTTTCGAGGTAAGTGGATGATATTATTTTTTTCAAATGATATTATTTCTTCAATATCATTATGTCAAATATTGGTTGAAATTTTTATCAAATTTGGAACTTTTCCATGTTTAAGTTACTATTCATGAGTTACTATTCACGAAGTTACTATTCATGAGTTACTATTCACGAAGTTACTATTCACGAGTACTATTCATGAAGCGTGAAGATTTTTTTTGTGAAATTTCTATCTTTTGGTGTCTTGAGTTACTATTCACGATACTCAAGACTATTCACGATACTAAGACTATTCACGAAAAAAATAAAAATGAAATTTCTTCTTTTGTCCAAAATATCTATTTTGGATACTAGCTTTGATCAGATCCATGTTTTGATCATTCTTTAATTTTACACCACTATGATTATTTTTGAGGTATTTTTGAACATGGATAAAACAAAGTACTAATCCTTAATCCTTAATCCTTGTCATTTTGTTTCACCGGATTCGCTTTTTTAAAAATATTTTCATCATCATCTTCACCTTAAATGATGATATTATTGAATATCTTTCGCCCAGAAAGGCAAAGATGAATGATTTTCAAGAATATCTTTGCCCCAGAAAGCAAAGATGAACAGTGTTTAGATGAATACGACTAATCGATGAATATCTTTCGCCTCAGAAAAGTAAAAGATGAATATTTGATTCCAGATATATATCGATTGATGTTACAGGATAAAAGATAGACGATGAACTTTTAAATTCATACATGTAAGATAGTAGTTTGCATTCTCTACTTAACTCTTCTAATGAATTATTATTTCCGCCATGTAATATTGATTTAAAATTTGTTGTCTATCAGTATTCTATTAGATTTTTTTCCTCGTGAAGACTAACGATAATTTGTTGATATTATCTTAGTCATAATATTCTTTATCGGGCTAGTTGAGCTCACCCTTTTCCTTTTTGTTCCATTTTTCTTCTCGTGAGGCTAGAATATAACGAAAGTATTTAGCTCTGGGTATGGAATGAAGGTTTTAGAGAGAGTTGTTTAGTAGTCCTCACCATTTTGTAAAATAATGTATCAATAAATGTGATGAGGATTTATTTGAGTATAGATATTGTCTAAAAGATAATATTTGTATTCAAACTCATGGGTGCTTTACCATTGTTGTAATAATAAAGTTGTAGTTGTTTCGCATCTATGTATTGATAACTCGTAATGTGTAAGACCCTACTTTTATAAATAAAGATGAATTTTTTTTATAAATATTATTTTGAATATTATGGAATAAATTTGATATAATGTTATAGTTGTGGGTAATATTTATAAATTTTGCAAAGTATGCAAGTTGTTATAAAATATTCGTTTGGCCTGGGAATATTTTTTTGTTAGGAATATTCGTATAACGGCTCAATCATTGGTGGACCCTATAATGTAATTATTGTTTGATCGAGAAAACGACAAAAATATTTTATAAAAATAACTACGGAGGTGTTACCGTTAAAACCGCTGAACTACCCTTGGTAAAAGTATAAAGAATACGCGTAGTCGCATAAGAAACACACAAGATTGATTATCGATGCTTACGTGAGAAGTCACTCACCTACGCTCAATTATCGCTACAAAGAATCACGATCATATCTCTTATATTATCGATTCAATTATTGTCACAAGATCATCTCAGATAATATGTTATAAGATTAAATCAATAATTGAGACGACAAGTTATAAATGATTAATAATTGTTGAAAGATTAAATATGTGTGATGATAAAAAAAATGATTTGTGGTAAGTTTGATTATTTTATGGGGGCTCATATGTCATCATCTAAGAGTCTCTTCATCAATAATAGTAATTACCCTTGTGAATAGTATTTACCTTCATCAATAGTAATTACCTCGCCAATGTGAATAGTATTTACCTTCGCCAATAGTATTTACCTTCAATTAATAGTATAATAGTAATTACTTTACCAGACGTCGAACCACTTGTCGCTTCACATTAAAGCGCCGAACCACTTGTCGCTTCACATTACAAAAGGCCAAACCACTTTTCTTTTCACATCATTAGTCGTTAAGCCACTTGCGCTTTTCACACTAAGAAAAGCTAAGCTAGAAATCTTCTATAAATAGAGGCCTAGGGCTTCATTATTTTCACTTAATTCATTCAAGCTTATAGAGAGAAAGTATAGATAGAAGAGAAAGAGAGAAAGAAGAAGAGTATTTTGTTACTACATCAGCCGCAAAGATTCAATCTCCTACCAAATGTAAGGGGTGTTATTCTTTCTTATTCATTTAAGAGAACTGTTGTTATTCCATCGCTTATTATTCTCATTTGAATAACTCAGTATAAGTGGTTTACCCTATACTTGGTGACATTCTTCTATTATTATTACATTGAACATCCGTCTCATGGTGTTTTACACCGACCGGTTCCGCTTTTTTATTATTATTCGCTGAACATCCTGAACATCCTCGTGGTGTTTTACACCGGACCGGTTCCGCTTTTTATTATTCTCGTTGAATATCCTATCGTGTGTTTTACACCGGATCGGGTTCCATCTTTATTATTCTCGTTGAACATCCCGCTTGGTGTGAATTTCACCGACCGTTCCGTTATTTATTATTCGTTGAATAACTCGTCTGTGCATGGCCTCATCGCATTTATGGTGATTTCTTTTGTTATTCCATTCTTTATTATACCCAAATTGGTTAAAACTTTGACTTCTATACTCCATGAAATTAGTGGAATATCCTCGATATTTCAAGCGTTTCATCCAAAGATCTTTTCATGAAAATATTCTTCCGATCATTCTTGAATTTTACTCTACAAAACAAAGATTGTCGATAATTTGGACGTTAATAATTCCCGGATAAAATAATTTTGAACTTGTTTTATCAATTCTTATATCATTGTCATCATCCTCATGTTTATATTTTTTTTAAAGTCATCTCGTGTATTCAGTAGTGCATGATAGATGGACTTGGTATGATTACGACCAGAGACTATTCGTGTAATCACGACCGTAATGTTACAAATGATGTGGTAAAAATCCTCAAAGGGTCAGAAGTGCATCGATGGATGCTTGTTGGTATGATCATGATTATTAATGAATACACAAATATTCTCGCCCGAAGTGCATGAATAATTGTGGTCGCGATACTAAAGAATATCCTCGTCAGAAAAGGTGGGTGATTCGATGATGTGGAATATTTATTAAAGTCGAGTCTCAACTATATAAAGTTGATGAAAAACCTTTAAAACCTAAAAGATAGTAGATTTTATTTTCTACTTGACTTTTTAATGGATCAGATATTCCACCGCAGCTTAAATTGGTTGTTCTATTGTATTTTATCGCTTTAACATTGTTCAAGACTATTGATAATTTATTCTCGCATTATCTTAGTCATAATATTTCATCGGGCTAGTTGAGCTCACCCTTTCTTTCACCGTTTCTTCGTGAAATGAGAATATAATTTGGGACTTAGCCTGGGAAAACGAGTGATGGTCCTCAAGATAAGATTAGTAGTCCTCACTATTCTCGTGAAATAAGTGTGATAATAATTGTAATGAGGACTCCTTTCGAGTTTGTATAATATCTAGTAGAGATTTATATTTGTATTTAAACTCACAGCTTTATGTCAGATTGTATACCTACGCTTATGTTTAGTAAGTTGTATTTAAATTTTGTACCATGTAAGTGGCGCACCCAAGATGGGTGATGTATACCTAATTTTGGGGCGCCACAATTGGTATCGAGCTTAGGATACGATCCTCGCTAAGATGTGAGAATAGTACTAGGAGGGGAGAGACGGGGAATACCTTTCGCTAATATGACCTACCTAAGTTTATGTGCTATTTTATTGGTTGGTCGTAAGATAGGATAATTTGTTACACGTCAATTAACCTTTTGTTTTGTGGCGAGATTCAAAATGACATCCGAGAATGTTGAGAATAAGAATGGAGCGCAGCGATCGCTGATTCACCACATATCAATAATCGTGATAATGTGCATCGTGAAGGCTTATAATCCTCATGCAAACAACAACACCGACCAAATGATGAATGATCAAATGTTCGAGGTTTTATGCAATTTATGCAACAACAAAGAAAGAGAGCGAATTCTCGCCCAAAACGTAGGTGGAAACACGGAAAACTCTCAAGCGGCCACCGCTAAACAATTCAAGGAGCCGGGACCACCGAGTTTAAGGGAGAGCCAAAACCACTTCCGCGGAAGCATGGATAAAGCAGATTACCAAGATATTTGATGTCTGGGATGCTCCGAGGAGCAAAGGTTCCTTTCACGCTTTTATGTTGCGCGAGAGAGAGGAGACATCGTGGGAATCCAGAAACGTACTCAACCTCAATTGATCAAGATATCTTCGGGAGAAGTTCCAGAGTCGCTCAACGACAAATACTTTCCCGAAAGTATTCGCCATACGAAGGAGGTGGAATTTATCAAGTCGAACAAAACAATACGACCGTGTCGCAAATACGAGGCAAAATTTTATGAGTTATCACTTGGCCATAGGCCCCACTGGTGGATAATGAAGAGAGAATGGCGCTAATGTTTTTAAGAGGTTTGAAGTCGAGATACGCCAACATCTTATTTTTCATAAACCGTGTTTGTATTCAGATGTTGTAAATAGGGCTCGCTTAGTGGAACGCGATAATGAGTCAACACAACTAAAAAGAGAGAAAACCGGCAAAATTATAATACCAAATGAGTAGTAGTCATCGAAGCTATGACAACAAGCGTGGAGGGAATCAATAAAGCCGATATGGTAACCACTTTGGTGGTAATCGTACAAAACAATAAGAATGGACATTTCAAGAAAAGGAGATTCAACAATGATGGAAAGACGCCAAGACCAAAGACCCATTGTTAAGGAAGGAGAAAGACCACCCATCATATGCTTCAAATGCGAGGAGAGGGACACATCACCAAACCGCTACGCCATCCAAAGCATGTTATAATTGTGGAAGAGAAGGTCACTTAGCTCGATTTTGTTGCCATCAAGACAAATTCACTAGGATGGAGGCACCAAAGGCCATCCCGTAAAATTCAAAACCCAGAAGTGCAAAGGGAGAAGCTTTTGTCGTGACCTCCCAAAGAGCAAGGAATCCGAATGAGGTCATCACGTAAGCTTATCATAAACTCTAATGAAGTCTATACTTTATTTGATAACCGTTCTACCCATTCTTTTATTTCTCCTACTTGCGCCATCGATTAAATTTGACCGAGAAATTAGACTTTGACTTATCTCGTGGAAACTCATTGGGAGAAACCTTCATTACATCCATCGCTTATAAGTCTCTGTTTGTTCAAATTTGCAGACCTCACATTACCCGTCGATCTTATTTCATTAAAAATACTTGCATTTGACGTGATTCTGTGGATTGATCGTTAACTACTTATCATGCAAAAATTGATTGTTTTCGTAAGGTTGTTAGCTTTCATATTCCTAATCAACCTATTATGCTAATTCAAACGACCAAACCATTAAAATCAATCACGGCTATCTCAAGCCATAAAGCTATTCGCTTATTGAAAAACGGATGTCAAGCTTTCTTAGCTCATGTCACGATTTAAATAAAAATACGCCGCTTTTAAACGATATTTCTATTGTTAATAAATTTCCGACGATTCTCAAGAACTTCCCCGCCTACCCCTCAGAGCGTGAAATTGAATTTTGTATCGACTCGAACCCAGACAAAACCTATTTCCAAAGCCCCATATCGAATGGCTCCTATTGAACTTCGTGGAGTTAAAGACCCAACCGCAGGAATTGTTAGACATCGGCTTTATTCGCCCTAGTACTTCTCCTCGGGGTGCTCCTGCTCTATTCGTGAAGAAGAAAGATGGGAGTACGCGATTTTGATTGATTATCTGGAGTCAATCATGTCACCATCAAAAATAGGTATCCATTGCCACGTATTGATGACCTGCTTGACCACCAGCAAGGAGCCAAATTCTTTTCAAAGATCGATCTTCGCTCCGATATCACCAATCAAGATTGTAATCACGACATTCCAAAGACGGCGCCGTAACTCCCCAGACGGCATTATGAATTCCTAGTCATGTCCTTCGATCGACTAATGCTCCCCGCCGCCTTCATGGATATGATGAACCGAGTATTCAAGGAATATTTAGATCACTTTGTGGTCGCCTTTATTGATGACATCCTTATTTATTCCAAAAGCCGTGAAGATCATCGAAAGCAACACTTCGAGGTCGACACTCAAAAGCTTCGTGAATATAAGCTTTATGCCAAGTTCAAGAAATGCGAGTTCGGGTCAAGAAGTAGCATTCCTTGGGCACGTGGTATCAAGTCATGGAATATCCGCCAAGTCAAGCAAAAGATCAAGCTATTCAAAGTCGGGAACAACCTAAATCAAGGATCGAAGCACGTAGCTTTCTTTGCTTAGTCGGGTTATTATTGAGATTCGTGGAAGGATTTTTCTAATCGCTACTCCATTAACTCAAACCGAATTTAAAAAGATACAAAGTTCTATTGAGCGAAGAACGTGAGAAGAGTTTTCAAGAACTCAAGAGAGACTTATTTCAAGACTGCTCGACAATACCATCTCGCCTTGAGGGATTTGTCAATGATGCTTCTAGCAAAGGGGTCTTCAAAACACGGAAAAAGGATCAAATGACCATCCTAAAAGGCAAATATACACAACACACCCAATTCCGTCGCCAAAATAGGTATACACAACACCCATTCCGAAGTCGCCAAATACACGGTATGTAAACAACTACAACTTTATTATTACAACAAGAAACGTGAGTTTGAATACAAATATATATCTTCTAGATAATATCTATACTCAAATAAATCCTCATCACATTATCGATTCATTATTTTACAAAAATGGTGAGGACTACTAAACAACTCTCTCTAGAATCTTCATTCCATACCCCGACTAAGACTCGCTACATTCTCGCCTCCCGAGAAGAAAAAATGGAACAACAAGGAAAAGGGTGAGCTCAACTAGCCCAAGAAGAATATTATGACTAAGATAATATACAACAAATTATCGTTAGTCTTCAACAGGAAAAACTGATAGAATACAATAGTACAACAAGTTTCAGATCAATATTCGCAATGAAATAATAATTCATGTAAAGAGTTACGTAGAGAATGAAATCTACTATAATCTATGAATTTAAATACCATCATCAATATTTTATCCCTCAGAACATCAATCAATATACATCCGAATCAAATATTCATCTTTGCACTATGTGCCAAAGATATTCATCACCGGGTCATGTTCATTTAAACACTGCTCATCTTTTGCACTATGTGCCAAAGATATTAATCAATCATATTCATTCAATCTCAACACATGCTCATCTTTGCACTCATCTGTGCCAAAGATATTCTTAAGAAATCATTCATCTTTGCACTACATGTGCCAAAGATATTCAATAATATCATCATTTAAGATCGAGGATGATGAAAAATATTTTTAAAGAAACGAATCCAAAGGAAACAAAATGACAAGGATTAAGGATTAAGGATTCAGATTTGGTTTTATCCACGCCCAAAAATACCTCAAAAATAATCATAGTGGTGTAAAATTCAAGAATGATCAAAACATGGATACAATCGAAAGTTAGTATCCGTAATAGATATTTTGGACAAAAAGAAGAAATTTTATTTTTCTATGAATAAAAGTCAGATACGTGAATAAAGGTCAGATACGTGAATAAAGGCCGACACGTGAATAAGAATCCGACACCAAAAGATAGAAATTCCACAAAAACATCTTCACGCTTCACTTAATAATACTCGTGAATAAGAATCGTGAATAAGAACTCGTTAATAAGAACTCGTGAATAAGAACTCATGAATAAGAACTCATGAATAAGAAACCCGATATGAAAAAGTTCCAAATTTGATAAAAACTTCAGATCAATATTTCAAAGATAATGATATCAAGAAATAATATCATTACAAAAAAAATAATATCCCTTACTCGAAAGATCAAGATTTCTAAACTTGTAATACTGTATAAGGTCAAGGAACTCAGACCGCCTAGCAATACTCAAAGTATACTCAAAATACTCACAAGAATACGCCAAAATATCGAGAGAGAAATAGAGAGAAAACTTCAGCTTCGTGTGATTTTCAATTCTAACCCAAGACCCTATTTATAGTGAAAACGCTAGAACACCAAAGCAGTAAAATTTAATATAATATTAATATAATTATACAAATTTTCCTTAGCCCACCTTTTGGTCAAAACACCAGCCACACATGTTAATGATGTCCAAAAAAATACAAAAACGTTTTTCTTAACAAAAATAATTTAAACTCCCAAAAATCAATTATTTTGAGTTTCTAACTTCAATAATTCATAATAAATAGCCCTTTCATCAGAAAATTGAATCTCATGAGTTTTTATAGGAAATTCAATTTCTACAACTTTGCAGTAAGAAAGTTTTTCCAAATTCCAAACAAAAATCGACCAAATCCACAAAACGGACGATTTTATATGTGCTATAATCAAATTTCTCATTAATAAATCAGGTCCACCAACACACAAAACATGTGTTAAACATTTAATGCCACAAAAATACTCTTCCTCCTCATATACTCATATATCCCACATTCATTGTAAAATATCACCGCTAATATATTATTAAAATAATATATTTAAATGAATTATTTTATCGTAAAAGATAAAATATTAATTTTCAACAATTGTCATTTTAAAATTTTTTCCATCTATATCCACATAAAATCAATATTTTCTCATCATATAAATCAATAATTAATTATTCACAAATAATATTATGTAATCACAATATCGACAACCAGCAGCCCTCAGAAAGAGGGGCTTTCCAATAAGAATTTCTTCTCATCTGCGCAAGCAATTAGATGACTCAAACCTCTCCTGTATGTAACTTTCTAGACATTGCCAATAATGTTATCTAATAATATTATTCAGATAATATGAATTATTGCTTCGATAATGAAAGATATCGTAATGACAATTATCAAACAACAAAGAATATAAAATATCAACGCAAAGAATTATTAACTCAATAAAATAATCGAACAAGAATTATCAGAACCATTATCGAAAGTAAAGGCCTTCACGTAAGAATCAATAATTGGTGCAATACCGCAGTGCCATCGCTCAACAACGCCAGATTAGTGTGTTTTAACCACCGGTATTCCAACAAGGGCAGAATAACTACGCCTGCTATTTAAAAACAACTTATATTTGTCGCTTTTTTTCATCCAATCGCTCACATGGGCCCACACACGGTCGCTACTGGTCAGCATTTAATATTCCCCGACAGCATTTAATATTCCACCACCAAACTAATATTCCCCGACAACAATGAATATTTTATAACCACTTGCTTATTTTGAAATATTTTATGATTTAACCCTTAACTATCCACATTAATCAAATCAACCCTTACTATTTCAAAAAATAAAGGAAATTCCTTTTATTTAAAAAATTTCGGTCTTACAACCTCCCTCCTTATGAAATTTCGGCCCTCTAAATCGACGACGACTGGTGTGTTTCAAAAGGTGAGGATACCTCGCTTTCATTTTCGCTTCCAATTCCTGTGTCATTTTCTATAAAGCATGATTCCTCCACAAAACTTTAACTTGTGGTATAACCTTTCTTTGCGCAACAGTAGGACATGCTCCTTCCTATCCAAAATCTTGACAGTACCTCCTCACACGTTAAGTCTTCTGGCTATCTCGTCCTGGCTTCTAACTCAATAACGTGGTTCGGTCTTTCACATATTTATTTAAGTATGATATGTGAAACACATTATGAACACGTAGACATACTTGAGGTAACGCAAGTCTATAGCTACATTTCCTACTTGGCCAAGAATTTGAAATGGACCGATAAATCGTGGATCGAGCTTTCCTCTCTTCCCAAATCTCAACTCCCTTCCATGGAGAAACTCGCAACAATACATGATCCCCTACACTAAATTCCACGCCCTTTCGATGAAGATTCGTGATAACTCTTTTGTCGATCTTGTGCCGCTTCAGATACGCTTATTTAATCATTAGTCATACGTGATTAAATCCTCGGGTCCCCAACAATGTTGCTTCACCCACCTCATCCCAACATATCGAGAACGACACATTTTGTCCATATAATGCTTCAATGGAACCATGCCTATATTTGTTTAATAACTATCATTGTCAGATGAGAATTCCACCAATGGCAAGTACTTATCCCAACTTCCTTTGAAATCTAGGACACAGTAGTTTTAATATATCTTCAAGAGTTTCGAGTAGTCCTTTCGATTGCCCATCCGCTTCGAGGATGGTACGCCAAACCGAATCGTAAATTCGCGCTCCATAGCTTTTCTACAAACTAACCCAAAATCATGAAGTGAACTCGGGTCACGATCTAAAACTATGGATACCGGCATGCCATGCAATCTCACAATCTCATTTACGCATATACCAGAAAGACGCTCAAGGAATAAGTCTCAGACGGTAAGAAATGAGCAGATTTGGTTAATCTATCAACAATAACCCAAATAAGATTGATGCCTTGAGAAACCGTAGGAAGATTAGTAACGAAATCCATAGTAATGTGTTCCCACTTCCATTCCGGAATCTCAAGTGGTTGCAACGACCCTTAGGTACAAGATGCTCCGCCTTTACACGCTGGCAAGTTAAACACATCGAGATAAACCACAATCTCTCTCTCATATTGCTTCCACCAAAATGTATGTCAAGATCATAATACATTTTGTACTTCCTGTGATGGATTGCAAACAATGATCAGGTGCCTCCATCATAATCTGTGCTTCAAATCAAAGTCATTAGAACACAAAGTCTAGAGAGGACTCAAGTATTCCTTCTTCATCAATTCTCGCCCTAATAGCTCCTTCTTCAGATTTCTTCTTCATACGATCACCCCGGCCCTGGCTCGAGCAACCTTAACTTTTTCTATTAAAGTCGGGTTTCTACGCAGATACTTGACATCATCGCACTCTGCTCCTCAAGATATGATCTTCTACTCAACGCGCACTACCACGCTCGCTTTTCCAAGATGGTATGGTCGTAATATGTGCCAAATGAGTCGCTCGAGTTCTTGGAAAATCTTCTCGCATTCCTCGCCCATACTTAATTTTGTATCTTTTCGAGTCACTGGTTAACGGAATAGCGATTCGAGAATATCCTTCAACGAATCTCCGATAATAACCAACTAAGCTTTTGTAAAGCTACGATTTCGACATCGACTTAGGTTGCTCTCAATCGCGACTCATATCCCAATCTTGGATAAGACGTCACAATGACACCTATCGCTTTACTATCGCATCTAATACGACGCCCCTACAGAGAGTCTCGCTTAGTGAATTCCACAAAGGAAGTCACAAGATAAAGGCTCGTGTACCAAATTTATAGTTGAATTTTTAACTCCTCAAGTTCAATAGAGCCATTCGATATGAGATTTTAGAAATGAGTTTTGTACGGTTCAAAGTCGATATAAAATTTAATATCGCTTTGGGAGTAAGCCAAGAAATTCTTCGTAGAAATACGCCAGAAAAATCAATAACAAGAAGAATATTATTCAAATCGACGTGTCTTTATTCAAATCCATAACATGGACTAAGAAAATTTGACATCCGTAATAAACGAACGACTTCATGGCTTGATATGAAAATGTTTGACTACAATGGTTTGATTGAATTGAATTCAATAAAAGTTGCTTAGAATATGAAAACTAACAACCTTATTTAAAATAATCAATTTTGGCATTGATGAGTAGTTAACCTTAAAATCACATCAAAAACAAATATCTCTATGTAAATAAGGTTATGTGTAATGTGATAGTGCCAACCTCGAATCAAGCAAGATTTATAAACAATGGATGTGATGAAAGTTTCTCCTAACGGAGTTTCCATAGATACAGTCAAAGTCTAATTTCTCCTGAGTCAAGTTTAAACGCTGAGCGCAAGTAAAGAGAGATAAAAGAATGGGTAGAACCGATATCTAGTAAGGTATATACTTCGCAAGAATTTATAATCGACTAACCCGTGCTAACTTCGTCGTTCTCAGATTTTGACCGGCCACGACAAACGCCTCTTCCCTAATCGCTGACTTTTGACTTTTTCTCGACATTTTCGAGTCACCGCCCTCACCGAACTAGGTTTCATATCGCATAATCTCGAGCGATATGTCCTTCCTTTCCACAACTATAAAGATACCTTAAATCGTGCAGGCGCTTCAATGATATGTCCTCTTCCCAAGATTTGTAACATACGACCGGTGGTCGCTCTCCTCCCTTAAAACTAGTTGCTATAGCGCCGACGCCTTCACACGGTCGCTGTTGAATCTCCTCTTTAAAATCTCCTCCCGACTCGCTTCTTCTATTTTCATGGCCACGATTACCACCAGAGTGGTTACCGCTTTGTCTCAGATTCTTCTTTTCTCCGCGGGTTATCGTTATTCGATGATCGCTATCTTCAGATGATCCGGTTATGGTCCCCATTGAACGTATTTCGTTATCTCGCCTAACAACTCGAGCCTCGCTGACAACATCTCAATAGAGAGAAAATTTACGAGAAATGAGATATCGACGATGCTTGTTTCAAACCTCTCGTAAACATCCGCCGCTATAACGCTCCTCATTCTCCACCAAATGAGGTGCAAACTCGATAACTCCGCTAACTTCGCCCGCATCGGGACACCGCCATGTTATTTCGCTTCTAGTCTAATAAACTCCACTTCCTTCATACGACGTAATACTTTCGTGGAAGTACTTATTATTGAACTGCTTCAAACGCTCTCCCACGATACGCCGAAAGGCAATTGGATGGGTACGCTTCACGTATTCCCACCAAGAATCGCTTCGCCATTTTAACATAAAGGTGGCGAATGGAACTTTCGTTCTCCGCATCCCAAGACATCGAATATCTGTAATTTGTTTCGACCCACGCCTCCGCCTTTAATCGGATCCCGCTTTCCTGCACTCGTGGTCCCAACTTCGAATCGCTTGGTCGTGACCACTCGTGAATCGCTATCATTTCTCCTCAGATTTTGAACACGAAGTCTCCTCGTTCGATTTTGCATGAATCGCAAAAAGCTTCTAAACATCCCTCGCTCATCATCTCGCCAGGTGGTGTTGTTCACAGAGGAACATTGCCACTGTCAGACGCTCTCCTCGCTGCAAAGATGTGCATCTCCACGGCCTCATTTACTCCATCGTTAATATTCTCAACGACATTCTCAAACATCATCATAAAATAAGGGTTAATTAAGGAAATCAATATATCACATAATATCCCTATATAATATATATCGACCAACTAACAAATAAGCTTAGTAGACACACTAAATAAGGATTTACTCGCCTCCCTCCTAGTTCTATTCCCCGATCTCCGCCAGAGATCATATCCCTAAGCTCGATATTAATCGCGACGCCCCAAAATAGTATACACAACACCCATTCCGAGTCGCCAAATACATGGTATGTAAACAACTACAACTTTATTATTACAACAAGAAATCTGTGAGTTTGAATACAAATATTATCTTCTAGATAATATCTATACTCAAATAAATCCTCATCACATTATCGATTCATTATTTTACAAAAATGGTGAGGACTACTAAACAACTCTCTGTAATCTTCATTCCATACCCGACTAAGATTCGCTACATTCTCGCCTCCCGAGAAGAAAAATGGAACAACAAGGAAAAGGGTGAGCTCAACTAGCCAAAAGAAGAATATTACGACTAAGATAATATACAACAAATTATCGTTAGTCTTCAACAGGGAAAACTGATGTAATACAATGTACAACAAGTTTCAGATCAATATTCGCAATGAAATAATAATTCATGTAAGAGTTACGTAGAGAATGAAATCTACTATAATCTATGAATTTAAAAACCATCATCAATATTTTATCCTCGTAACATCAATCAATATACATCTCGAATCAAATATTCATCTTTGCACTATGTGCCAAAGATATTCATCACCGGGTCATGTTCATTTAAACACTGCTCATCTTTGCACTATGTGCCAAAGATATTAATCTTCGCCATGTTCATTCAACACTGCTCATCTTTGCACTACAGCCAAAGATATTCTTTCAGAAATCATTCATTTGCACTATGTGCCAAAGATATTCAATAATATCATCATTTAAGACCGAGGATGATGAAAAATATTTTTTTTTAAAGAAACGAATCCAAAGGAAACAAAATGACAAGGATTAAGGATTAAGGATTCAGATTGGTTTTATCCACGCCCAAAAATACCTCAAAATAATCATAGTGGTGTAAAATTCAAGAATGATCAAAACATGGATACAATCAAAGTTTAGTATCCGTAATAGATATTTTGGACAAAAAGAAGAAATTTTATTTTTCTATGAATAAGATCAGATACGTGAATAAGGTCAGATATACGTGAATAAGGCCGATAACGTGAATAAGAATCTCGACACCAAAAGATAGAAATTCCACAAAAACATCTTCACGCTTCATTAATAATAAGACTCGTGAATAAGAATCGTGAATAAGAACTCGCTTAATAAGAATCGTGAATAAGAACTCATGAATAAGAATAAGAATGAATAGTAACCCCATATGAAAAAGTTCCAAATTTGATAAAACTTCAGATCAATATTTCAAAGATAATGATATCAAGAAATAATATCATTAAAAAAAAAATAATATCCCTTACCTCGAAAGATCAAGATTTCTACTTGTAATACCGTATATAAGGTCAAGGAACTTGCACCGCCTAGCAATACTCAAAGTATACTCAAAATACTCACAAGAATACGCCAAAATATCGAGAGAGAAATAGAGAGAAAACTTCAGCTTTCGTGTGATTTTCAATTCTAACCCAAGACCCTATTTATAGAAAACGCTAGAACACAAAAGCAGTAAAATTTAATATAATATTAATATAATTATACAAATTTTCCTTAGCCCACCTTTTTTTGGTCAAAACACCAGCCACACATGTTAATGATGTCCAAAAAATACAAAAACGTTTTTCTTAACAAAAATAATTTAAACTCCCAAAAATCAATTATTTTTTGAGCTTCTAACTTCAATAATTCATAATAAATAGCCCTTTCATCAGAAAAATTGAATCTCATGAGTTTTTATAGGAAATTCAATTTCTACAACTTTGCAGTAAGAAAGTTTTTCCAAATTCCAAACAAAAAATCGACCAAATCCACAAAACAAGCGATTTTATTGTGCTATAATCAAATTTCTCAATAATCATGTGTCCACCAACACACAAAACATGTGTTAAACATTTAATGCCACAAAATACTCTTCCTCCTCATATACTCATATATCCCACATTCATTGTAAAATATCACCGCTAATATATTATTAAAATAATATATTTAAATGAATTATTTTATCGTAAAAGATAAAATATTAATTTTCAACAATTGTCATTTTAAAATTTTTTCCATCTATATCCACATAAAATCAATATTTTCCTCATCATATAAATCAATAATTAATTATTCACAAATAATATTACGTAATCACAATATCGACAACTGTGCAGCTCCTCAGAAAGAGGGGCTTTCCAATAAGAATTTCTTTCATCGCGCCAAGCAATTAGATTTGACCAAACCTCTCCTAGATGTAACTTTCTAGACATCGCCAATAATGTTATCTAATAATATTATTCAGATAATATGAATTATTGCTTCGATAATGAAAGATAATCGTAATGACAATTATCAAACAACAAAGAATATAAAATATCAACGCAAAGAATTATTAACTCAATAAAATATCGAATAAAGAATTATCGTGAACCATTATCGAGTAAGGCCTTTCACGTAAGAATCAATAATTGGTGCAATACCGTGCAAAGCATCGCTCAACAACGCCAGATTAGTGTGTTTTAACCACCGGTATTCCAACAAAGATAATTCAGAATAACTACGCCGCTATTTAAAAACAACTTATATTTGTCGCTTTTTCATTCATCCAATCGCTCACATGGGGGCCCACACACGGTCGCTATTAATATTGGCCGCATTTAATATTCCCCGACGTATTTATATTATTCCACATTCACCAAACTAAAATTCTCATAAACAACAATGAATATTTTATAACCACTTGCTTATTTTGAAATATTTCATGATTTAACCCTTAACTATCCACATTAATCAAATCAACCCTTACTATTTAAAAATAAAGGAAATTCCTTTTATTTAAAAATGAAGAAGGAAGTAGTCAACAGATTGTAAGATCGCATGGTATGCCAGATCCATAGTTTCGATCGAGACCCAAGATTCACTTCACGATTTTGGGTTAGTTTGCAAAAAGCTATGGGCACAGACTTCACGATTTAGCTAAAGATATCATCCTCAAACCTGACGGACAATGGAGAGGACAATTCAAACTCTTCAAGATCTATTAAGATTCGTGTCCTTGATTTCAAGGGAGTTGGGACAAGTTCTTACCATCGTGGAGTTTTCCTACAACAACAGCTTATCAAGCAAGTATCGCATGGCTCCATTCAAGCGCCAGATGGAAAGAAAGTGTCGCTTCCAAGATGCTGGGACGAGGGTGAAGCAACGTTGTTGGGACCGGAGTTGGTACGATATGACTACGTAAAAGATTCAAACGATCCGACAACGATAAAAATCTCACAAAATCGATAAAAGAGTTATGCCGATCTTCATCGAAAGGACGTGGAATTCGATATAGAGATCATGTGTTGTTAAGAGTCGCTTCCATGGAAAGGAGTTACAAGATTTGGAAGAGAGAGGAAAACTTAACCCTCGATTCATCTGGTCCATTTTAATCCTCGATCGAGTAGGAATCTGTGGGCCTATAGACTCGCTTTTACCGCCAAATATGTCTCGTGTTCATAACGCTTTTCACATATCTATGTTACGTAAATATGTGAAAGACCCGAACCATATTATCGAAGTTAGAACCTGATTTAAATAGCGGAAGATTTGACATATTTAAGAGGTTCCCGCTCAAATTTTGATAAGAAGGAATATATTCTACGCTTCCAAGGTTATACCTCAAGTCAAAGTTTTGTGGAGGAACCACGTATGTCGAGGAAATGACTGGGAGTTAGAATCAAATGAAATCAAGGTATCCTTACCTCTTCGACATACCAGTATCGCACCTTAATTTCGAGGGCTTAAATTTCATAAGAAGGGAGGTTGTAAGACCCCACTTTTATAAATAAAGATGAATTTTTTATAAATATTATTTTTGAATATTATGGAATAAATTTGATATAATGTTATATCAGGTAATATTTATAAATTTTGCAAAGTATGCAAGTTGTTATAAAATATTCGTTTGGTCTGGGAATATTCTTTTGTTAGGGAATATTCGCATAATGGCTCAATCATTGGTGGACCCCACAACAAAATTATTGTTTGATCGAGAAAAACGACAAAAACATTTTATAAAAATAACTACGGAGGTGTTACCTTTAAAACCGCTGAACTACCCTATGGTAAAAGTACAAAGAATACGCTGTAAGTTACATAATAAAAGACACAAGATTGATTATTGATGCTTACGTGAGAAGTCACTCAACTATGCTCAATTATTTTATAAGAATTGTCGTGATCATATCTCTTATATTATCGATTCAATTATTGTCACAAGATCATCTCAGATAATATGTTATATTATTAAATCAATAATCGAGACGACAAGTTATAAATGATTAATAATCATTGAAAGATTAAATATGTGTTGATGGAAAAAAATGATTTGTGGTAAGTTTGATTATTTTATGGGGGGCTCATGTCATCATCTAAGAGTCTAAATAGTAATTACCCTTCACAATAGTATTTACCTTCGCCAATAGTAATTACCTTCAGTGAATTCTTCGCCAATAGTAATTACCTCTTGTGAATAGTATTTACCTTCGCATAATAGTAATTACCTTTACCAAACGTCAAACCACTTGTCGCTTCACATTACAGTGCGCCGAACCACTTGTCGTTTTCACATTAAAGCGCCGAACCACTTGTCGCTTTTCACATTACAAAGGCCAAACCACTTGCCTTTTTTCACACTAAGAAAAGCTAAGCTAGAAATCTTCTATAAATAGAGGCCTAGGGCTTCATTATTTTCACTTAATTCATTCAAGCTATAGAGAGAAAGTAGTAGAGAATAAGAGAAAGAAGAAGAGTATTTTGTTACTACACCACCGTAGTATTCAATCTCCTACCAAATGTAAGTGGGGTGTTATTCTTTCTTATTCATGAAGAGAACCGCTGTTATTCCATCGCTTATTATTCTCGTTGGAATAACTCAGATAAGTGGTTTACCCTATACTTGGTGACATTCTTCTATTATTCTCGTTGGAACATCCTGTCCGTGTGTTTTACACCGACATCGGTTCCGTTTATTATTATTCGTTTCGTTTACCAGTTCTGGTTCCGCCTTTTCTTTATTATTCCGTTCGATCGTTCCGGGTGTTTTATTTCGACGTTCCTGTCCGTTATTATTCGCCGATTACTGGCCACCGTGCCGCTTTATCGCGTGTATCGATTTCTGTTATTCATTCTTTATTATACCCTGATTTTAAAATTTTGACTTCTATACTCCATGAAATTGGAATATCCTTGACATTCGTTCATCCAAAGATCTTTTCACGAAAATATTCTTCGATCACTTGAATTTTTTTATCACGTTGACATTTGACGTTAATAATTCTCGATAAAATAATTTCGAACTTGTTTTGTCAATTTTTATATCATTGTCATCATCCTCATGTTTATATTTTTTTAAAGTCATCCGTCGTGGCCGAAAGTGCATGATGGACTTGTAAGGATTATTATTTAACTGAGACTATTCGTGTAATCACTTAATCGTAATGTTACAAATGATGTGGTAAAAATCCTCACGTAGTGTATTGATGGACACGCTTGTTGCATGATCATGACCATTAATGAATACACAAATATTCTCGGCCCGCAGCATGTAATAATTGTGGTCGTGATACTAGCATTATCATCGTCAGAAGTGACTGGTGATTCGATGATGTGGAATATTTATTAAAGTCGAGTCTCAAATATATTGATAAAAAATCTTTAAAATCCTAAAGATAGTAGACTTTTTTTTTTGACGATTTTAATGGATTATATTTCAGTAATATTCGCATTATTTCATTTAATATCGATGGGTGAAGACTTTTCTATCATTTTTTTTGCATACTTTTTAAATAAAACCGGTAGTGGTATTTGCTGATTTAGCTGACTACGTGACGCCTCAAAATTAGGTATACGCCACCCATCTGGGTCGCCACTTACATGGTATATATAAATTCAAATACAACTTATTAACCTAATCGTCAGGTACAATAATATATATAAATCGTGGAGTTTGAATACAAATATTGTCTACTAGATATTATACAAACTCAAAAGGAGTCCTCATTATAACTATTATCACACTATTTCGCTGCAATAGTGAGGACTACTAATGCTATCCTCTGACCATTACTTCGCTCCCTCACTCAGTTCTCAAACCATATGTTCTCATTTCAAGAGAATAAAGAAAGAAAGGGTGAGCTCAACTAGCCTCAAAGAAGAAATATTACGACTCAAGATAATGCGTAATAAATTATCATTAGCCTTCAACAAAAGTTGTTAAACCGATAAAATACAATAGAAAACCGCTTAATCGCAGTTTTAATTAAGAATCCATTAAAAGAGTCAAGAGAGAATAAAGTCTACTATCTTTAGGTTTTAAAAGGTTTTCTATCAATTTTTATCAACGAGACTCAAATTTTAATAAATAAACCACTACATCTAATCATCCCTGCGTATCACTTGGCCAAGGATTTTCATCAAATTATCAATGGTCATGATTTTATACCGAATCACCCTCGGTCATAATCATACCAAAAACTATCCATCACCGCAGACATAAAGCCACCGAGGACTTTTGTCACATCATTTATATCAAGTCACGATTATACCGAACGATCCTCGTCATAATCATACTAAGTTCATCTACGCACGTAAGCCAAAGATAACATAATATAACACGAGGATGATGACAAATGACATAATAATTCAATAAAACAAGTTCAAGAATTATTTAATCCATGAATTATTAACGCCCAAATTGTCAACACGACATTGCTTTCAGAGAGTAAAATTCAAGAATGATCAAGAATATTTCCATGAAAAGATATCGATGAAACGCAAATATCAAGGATATTCTACTAATTTCATGGAGTATAGATAAGTCAAAGTTTTAACTAACCCGTATAATAAAGAATGGAATAACAAAAGAAATCACCATGCACGCAGATTGCAGATGTATGTGTTATTCCAATGTAATAATAATAACTTAACTGTGTCGTGAAATTCACAATCGGGCTGTGATGTTCCAATGTAATAATAAAGATGGAACCAGATCCGTGTAAAACACATGTATGTGATGTTCCAATGTAACGATAAAGATTTTAACCAGTCCTAAAACACATGCATGTGATGTTCCAAATGTAATAATAATGTAGAATGCCACCAAGTATAGGTAAAAATCACAAGATATGTGTTATTCCAAATGTAATAATAAGTAATGGAATAACATAAGGATTTCACCAAGATAGGTACGCCAGATACAAAAGTTATGTATAGTATGTACCATTTTTACAAAAGTTATTCCAATGTAATAATAATGAATGGAATAATGTAAGTTCTCTTCAAGAAAGAAAGAATAACACCCTTACCGTGAAAAAGAACCTAATATAAGTAGTGCCAAAGAAATAGAATACTCTCTTCTTTCTATAATTTTCTCTATAGCTTCTCTCTATAATTTCTCTCTGTAGTTTCAAATGAATTCGTAAAGAAAATAATGTAAGGAACGAGCTTCATTTATAGGAAATGGAATGCATAAGAATTAATCCATGAACTACCCAGATCGATTTACTTTAACTGACGGTCCATATTTAAAGAAAAATCTTTAAATAAAATATATAATATTCTATTTATATAAAAACATTTTACTACGCAAACACTACGCAATACTATGCAAAACACTATGCAAAACATTATGCAACACTATGCATAATAAAATATAATATATTCTATTTATGTAATAACTTTAATAAAGTATTCTATTTTATATAAAGATGTTTTCGCTTTTATTACGCTAATAATATTTAATAAACAAAACGTCATTATCGCTTATAATAATTCATATTATTAATCGATAACAATGGAATCAAATCGGTTTGATTTTCACATAAAGATCAATAATCAATACCGCAAGGCTACTACGCAACCACACTTATTATCGTATTTTTTTACTAATGAGTAGCTTCAACAAAGAACTACAGAAAAACTTTTCACGTTATTTCAATAAAATATTTTTGTCGCTTTTCAATCCGACAATAATTCTCGCTTGGGTCCACCAATGATCGAGTCAGTGCATTTAATATTCCTCGCTAAACCTAATATTCCCACCAATCTAATATAATATAACCACTGCATACTTTTGCAAAATTTATAAATACTACCCACAACTATAATATTATCTCAAATTCACACCATAATATTAAAAATTATTTTCACAAAATTTAAATCTTTATCGATAAAATCTGGGTCTCACAAATGTAGTGTACCCAAGATGGGTGATGTATACCTAATTTTGGGGGCGCCATGTAATGGGTGATGACGATACCTATTTTGGGGGCGCCACAAAGGCACTACTCAATAATGGTTATTAAAGAATTACTGCTCAAAGATTTTATCGATTTAGCAATAATCTATATTATCCCAATAATATTATTAGATAAAGATTATTGGCAATGTCTAGAAAAGTTCCGCCTAATGAGAGGTTTGGTCACCTAATCATACACAAGAAATGAGAAATTCTTATCGAAAGCCCCCTCTTTCCTGTGTAATACGCTACCGTCACAATATCAGGATTCCTGTAATATTTTTATGAATAATTAATTATTGATTCATATGATGAGGAAAATATTGATTTTACGTGGATATAGATGGAGAAAATTTTTAATGTGACAATTGTTTCAAAATTGAAATTTTATCTTTTCCGATAAAATAATTCATTTAAATATATTATTATATTTTAATAATATAATAATGGTGATATTTTTACAACGAATGTGGGATATATGAAATATATTTAGGAGAAGAGTATTTTGTTGTAATAAATATTTAAAACATGTTAAATATGCTTCTATTGACCCCATTTATCGATCAAATTTGATTATACTTCTCGTAAAATCGCCTGCTTGTGGATTTTTCACACAATTTCGCTTGGAATTTGGAAAACTTTCTTCCTAAAGTCAGTAGAGAATTGAATTTCTATAAAAATTTGTGAGTTTCAAATTTTCCTGATAAAAGGGCTATTTATTATGAATTATGAAGTTCAAGTCTCAAATAATTAATTTTCGAAGTTTAAAATATTTTAAATATGAAAACGTTTTGTGCAAGTCTGTGAGGTGGGTGTTTGGTGGCTCGAGGTTTGAAGCAAAATATAATGCGTGTTGAATAAAAATTATATATATTAATATTTTATTAAATTTTCGCTTTTGTGTTTTAAGCATTTTCCTATAAATAGGTATTAGTTAATTGAAAATCACACCTGTAAACCCAAATTTTCTCTTTATATTATCGAACATTTATTCTTGTGAGTATTTTGAGCATATTTTGAGTATTATATACTATTCAAGTTCAAGTCATAGCCTATATCCTGTTTCAATTTAAAAGTAACGATCTTTCTATAAGTGGATATTATTTTTTTAATGATATTATTTATTCTAATATCATTATGTCAAGTATCGATCCGAACTTTTTAATCAAATTTAGAACTTTTAGTGTTTCCAAGGTTCGGCTCTTATGACGACGCCCAAAATTAGGGATATACGCCACCATCTCTTGGGTCGCCACTTACATGGTACATAAATTCAAATACAACTTACTAACCTAACTTTCAGGTACAATACGACATAAACCGTGAGTTCAATACAAATATTGTCTACTAGATATTATACAAACTCAAAAGGAGTCCTCATTACAACTATTATCACACTATTTCACGTAATAAGTGAGGACTACTAATGCTATCCTCTCCGACCATTACTTCGCTCCTCGACTCGTCTCAAATATGTTCTCATTTTCAAGAGAATAATGAAAGAAAAGGTGAGCTCAACTAGCCCAAAGAAGAAATATTACGACTAAGATAATGCGTAATAAATTATCATTAGTTTTCAACAAAGTTAAACCGATAAAATACAATAGATAAACCAGCTTTAATCGCAGCTTTAATAAGCAATCCATTAAAAGAGTCAAGAGAGAATAAAGTCTACTATCTTTTAGGTTTTAAAAGGTTTTCATCAATTTTATCACGAGACTCAATTTTAATAAATAAACCACTACATCTAATCATCCCGCATCTACTTGGCCAAGGATTTTCATCAAGTTATCAATGGTCACGATTATACCGAATCACCCCGGTCATAATCATACCAAAAACTATCCATCACCCGTGATATACAGCCACCGAGACTTTTGTCACATCATTTATATCAAGTCACGATTATACCGAATGATCCTCGTCATAATCATACTAAGTTCATCTATGCACGTAAGCCAAAGATAACATAATATAAATACGAGGATGATGATAAATGACATAATAATTCAATAAAACAAGTTCAAGAATTATTTAATCCATGAATTATTAACGCCCAAATTGTCAACATGATACTGCTTTCAGAGAAAATTCAAGAATGATCGTAAGAATATTTCCATGAAAAGATATCGATGAAACGCAAATATCAAGGATATTCTACTAATTTCATGGAGATAAGTCAAAGTTTTAACCAACCGGGTATAATAAAGAATGGAATAACAAAAGAAATCACCACGCACGCAGATTTCAAGACAGATGTGTTATTCCAATGTAATAATAATAATCTAACCAGTCGTGAAATTCACAACCGGCTGTGATGTTCCAATGTAATAATAAAGATGGAACTGCATCCTGTAAACACACACGTATAGATGATTCCAAATGTAATAATAAAGATTTTAACCAGTCCTGTAAAACACATGCATGTGATGTTCCAATGTATAATAATAAAATCTAACCTGTGTCCCGTAAAACACATGCATGTGATGTTCCAATGTAATAATAAGAATGTCACCAAGATAGGTAAATCACAGATACAAAAGTTATTCCAACAAAATAAATAAGAATGGAATAACATAAGGATTTCACCAAGTATAGATACGCCGCATATACAGTATTATGTATATAGGTACGCCACTTTTTACTAAAAGTTATTCCAATGTAATAATAATGAATGGAATAATGTAAGTTCTCTTCAAGCAAGAAAGAATAACACCCCTTACCGTAAAAGAACCTAATATAAGTAAGAAAGAAGAGAATACTCTTCTTCTTTCTATAATTTTCTCTATAGCTTTCTCTCTATAATTCTCTGTAGTAGTTTCAATGAATTCGTAAGAAAATAAATGAAGGAACGAAATTTTCTATTTATAGAAATGGAATGCATAAGAATTAATCCATTTAACTATCTCGTATCGATTTACTTTAACTGACGGCCCATATTTAAAGAAAAATCTTTTAAATAAAATATAATATATTCTATTTATATAAAACATTTTACTATGCAAACACTATGCAATACTATGCAAAACACTACGCAAAAAAACACTACGCAACACTACGCATAATAAAATATAATATATTCTATTTATGTAATAAATTTAATAAAGTATTCTATTTTATATAAAGATGTTTCGCTTTTATTACGCTAATAATACTTAATAAAACAAAACGTCATTATCGCTATAATAATTCATATTATTAATCGACAATAATGGAATCAAACCGGTTGACTTCTCACATAAGATCAATAATCAATACCGTGCTACTACTACGCAACCACACGACATCGCATTTTTTACTACCGAGTAGTTCAACAAAGATCAACCAGAAACTTCCGCCGTTATTTCAATAAAATATTTTTGTCGCTTTTCAATCCGATAATAATTTCGCTAGGTCCACCAATGATCGAGTCATTCAGACTAATATTCCCTCGCTAAACCTAATATTCCCCACCAATCTAATATAATATAACCACTCAGATACTTTGTAAAATTTATAAATACTACCCACAACTATAATATTATCTCAAATTCACACCATAATATTAAAAAATTATTTCAACAAAATTTAAATCTTTATCGATAAAATCTGGGTCTCACAATCTCCCTCCTTATGGAATTTCGCCTCTAAATTAGGGTACGATGATATGATAAAGAGATGAGAGATACCTTGAATACCTTTATCGTTGAAAACATTAAATTTATCTTTGCAATCCCGCCAAAGATATTCATTAACAATTTTTGCACTAAAGCCAAAGATATACAAATCAGAAACCAATAATTTCGAGACTCAAATTAATAAGATCACAACCAATGAATTATCCACGCACTACTAGCTAAGGATATTCAGAGTTTTCAATTACTACTACGATTATACCTAATAATTCGTGGTCATAATCATACCAAGTCTATCAATGCACTACTACCAAAGATTTATTTTTACTACATCCATGAATTAATATTTCATCACGAGACTCAAATTTCAATAATTAATCCATATCATCGAATCATCCCCGCACTACGTGCCAAGGATATTCATTAAGATCACGACCAATAATTATCCATGCACTACTACCAAAGATAATTGTGTATTTATTAAGATCACGACCATAAATTATCCATGCACTACTACCAAAGATAATCGTGGATTCATTAAGATTAATGCACACACAATTATCCATGCGACCACTACCAAAGATAATCGTAGGTATTCATTAAGATTATAACCATAAATTATCCATGCACTACTACCAAAGATAATCGTAGATTCATTAAGATCACTGCACCACAAATTATCCATGACTACTACCAAAGATAACTCGTGGTATTCATTAAGATCAATGCACCACAATTATCCATGCACTACTACCAAAGATAATCGTGGTATTCATTAAGATCACGACCATAAATTATCCATGCACTACTACCAAAGATAATTGTGGTATTCATTAAGATTACCACCACAAATTATCCATGCACTACTACCAAAGATAATCGCAGTATTCATTAATCATCACCACCACAAATTATCCATGCACTACTACCAAAGATAATTCAGAATTCAATTACTGCTATGATTATACCTAATAATCCCTCGGTCATAATCATACCAAGTCCATCTATGCACCACAACAGACATGTATTGACTTTCAACATAATATAAATAATGAGGATAATGATATAAAGAATCAATCAAATGAGATAAAGGATAAATATTAAACATTTATAATATAATTTATCCAGATTCAAGAATATCCCCATGTTTTCAATCACTTAATAATCTCATAATCTAATATCATTAATATTATAACAATATTTTAATCACTTTTAAATTTATAAACAATTTATCTTAATTGTTTACGCTACTACCATATAATGCATTTAATCATTCAAAATGTCATACTTATAAGATATCATCACCAATTATCAAATCTCTCAAAAATATGCATATACTCTATATAGGATTCTCTAGCCATAAAATCCTATTTTCAACTTTCATATTTTCACATAACATATTTAACTCATATGTTCAGAATTTAAACTATTTTCATGAAAATACCAAATTAGTCCCAAAAATATTTCTTTTCTGGGATTTAGTATAATATAGTCCCATAATGAAAATATATATTTTCTCTAATTTTTAAAATTCATTTACTATTTTTCAAAAATCAATTTCTAATTAATTCCTTAAGAAATTAGCTACCTCAAGTTTAACTCCAAAATTCCCAAATCTTGGCAGGATCTTACACATGTTAACGTGAGCTTCTAGTTTAAATTTCATGGTCATCTGAGTTATAGAACTCCCAAGTTATAGGCTTTTTCATTTAAAAACCTAAATATTGAAATAGTCATAACTTGCTCATTTTAAGTCGTAATGAGCTCATTTTTGGACAGGAGGTACTTTATACCATATACTTTCATGTCCCAAAAGGCCAGAATTTTTCTCATAATTTAAGTGGCCGAAACAGTCCCCTTAAAGTTTCTAAGGCAGTAGCATTTTTTAAATTTACAACTTTGGCCTCATTTACTAAAAATCAGTCCACACAAAAATCTACAACACCTTTTCCAGTAATTCCACTTGGATTAGTTAGGTAACTCATAGATCTAACTCTAGAACTTGACCATATTCAAAAATTCAAAATATAATAGGAGATATGGTCAATTGAATTTCATGTTACGCTTTTTCACCAAAATCTGATTTTCAACTCTTTGTGATTTCTAAGAAACTTCATGTTTCATACATACTAACCAACATAACTCATCATAACACTTACTAATACTTCATATACCCATGATTTTCATTAGTCCAATGCTTTTATTATGACTTTCATCATAAACCACGAAAATGCATCCTTTTAGTTGAAGAAATATTTCGAGGGTTTAAGAAATGGGTTTTCAGATCGGGTCAATACAAAATTCGATTTCACGCCTTAGGTAGGCTAGGAAGTCTTCAAGAATATGCCAAGAAATTTATTAATGATAGAAATATCATTCAAAATCACATTTTATCCAAGACTTGATAAGATGTCACATTGATACCAATCAGGACTTCTATCCCTTAACCTCGATAAGACCTCACAATGATACCTATAAACTTGCCATCTTCATTCACGACGTCGCTTTACAGTAAAGTCCCGCTTCAGCATTCCACACAAGAAAGTCAACAACGAAAAGGTTCGAGTTTTACTTATGGCTTGATATTACAATGATTAACTTTTGTGGTTTGGTTACTTTTGAATTCAGATAACAGGTTGTTATAAATATAAAAGCTAACAACCCACGTAAAAGAATAATAAGTAGTTAATCAATCGCTTTTCAAAATTACCTCAAAGGCAAGTATTTTCAAAGAGATAAGATCGACAGTAACGGAAAGTGTTTATTTGAAACAACAAGATTAATAAACAGCTGAGGTAATGAAGGTTTCTCCCAACGAAGTTTCAATAGATAAATCAAAGTCTAATTTCTTCCGAGTCAAATTTAAACGCTGAACGCAAGCAAGAGAGATAAAAGAATGGGTAGAACCTCAGATCTAATAAGGTATAGATTTCAAGAATTTATAATTAACTAACCCGCTAACTTCGCTCGTTGTTACCCACTTTTGAGAAGTCACGTAAAAACGCCTTCCCGAAAAACCACCGACTTTTTTTGTCTTTATCAGATCCGCCTGGTGCCACAATCCCAAATTGACTTGACTTCACTATACCATAAAATCGAGCTAAATGACCTTCTCTTCTTGAAATTTCCAATTTATTATTTGCCATGATTACCAATCAAGTGGTTACCATTCTTAAGATGATAATTTCCCCACGATGGTTATCATTGTTCGATAAATATTGCCACCAAAGATGATTATTATCGTATTATTGGTCGTTACTTTTGTTTGAGCTGAATCAACACTCTCATGTGCTTCATTGCTTATCTCAAAGATTTTATATCATTCTCAAACACCGCCACAAAACAAGGTTAATTAACATATCACATATTATCCCTATACTCGATCGACCAATTAAATAATACCAAATAAATTTAGTAGTCATACTAGTCAAGGAATTCTGCCCTCCCTCCTAGTTCTTATCTCACATCTTGTGGATCATATCCCTAAGCTCGATACTAATCGCGATTCTGACACCAACCTCGTGTCAAGACCTCACATTAGTACTCTATCACCACAATCGAAAAAGACGGCCCCCCTCACGGAGTCCGCTCGCTTCGGCATTCCCCATCAATGTGAAGTCACCAAATGAGAGGCTCTGGCTCTTCACACTTATGGCTCGATACCAACCGTGACGCCTCAAAATTAGGTATACGCCACCCATCTGGGTCGCCACTTACATGGTACATAAATTCAAATACAACTTTACTAACCTAACTGTCAGGTATAATATTTATATAAATCATGAAGTTTGAATACAAATATTGTCTACTAGATATTATACAAACTCAAAAGGAGTCCTCATTACAACTATTATCACACTATTTTGCGTAATAATGAGGACTACTAATGCTATCCTCTCGGACCATTACTCGCTCCTCGACTGTCTCAAATATGTTCTCATTTCCAAGAGAATAAAGGAAAGAAAGGGTGAGCTCAATCTAGCCCAAGAAGAAATATTACGACTAAGATAATGCGTAATAAATTATCATTATTTCAACAAAGTTGTTAAAACCGATAAAATACAACAGATAAACCAGCTTTAATCGCAGCTTAATAAGAATCCATTAAAAGAGTCAAGAGAGAATAAAGTCTACTATCTTTTAGGTTTTAAAAGGTTTTCATCAATTTTTATCACGAGACTCACTTTTAATAAATAAACCACCACATCTAATCATCCCTCGCATTCACTGGCCAAGGATTTTCATCAAATTATCAATGGTCTTTACTATACCGAATCACCCCTCGTCATAATCATACCAAAACTATCCATCGCATTGTTGTGCCATCGAGGACTTTTGTCACATCATTTATATCAAGTCATGATTATACCGAATGATCCCTCGTCATAATCATACCAAGTTCATCTACGACGTAAGCCCAAAGATAACATAATATAATATGAGGATGATGACAATGACATAATAATTCAATAAAACAAGTTCAAGAATTATTTAATCCATGAATTATTAACGCCCAAATTGTCAATACGACATCGCTTTCAGAGAGTAAAATTCAAGAACGATCAAGAATATTTCCATGAAAAGACATCGATTTAAACGCAAATATCAAGGATATTCTACTAATTTCATGGAGTATAAGTCAAAGTTTTAACCAACCCGTATAATAAAGAAATGAATAACAAAAGAAATCACCACGACACTAAGATTGTGATAGCATAAAAGTTATTCCAATGTAATAATAATAATCTTAACCAGTCGTGAAATTCACACCCACAGATGTTCCAATGTAATAATAAAGACGGAACTGCATCCGCAAAAAACACATGTATAGATATTCCAATGTATCGATAAAGATTTTAATTCAGTCCGTAAAAACATACATGCATGTGATGTTCCAATGTATTAATAAAATCTAACCAGTCCTCAAAAACACATGCATACAAGATGTTCCAAATGTAATAATAAGAATGTCACCAAGATAGGGTAAATCATGTGATACAAAAGTTATTCCAATGTAATAAATAAGAATGGAATAACATATAACGATTTCACCAAGTATAGGATATGCATTATACAATGTAAGTATGATAGGTACGCCACTTTTACAAAAGTTATTCCAATGTAATAATATCGGAATGGAATAATGTAAGTCTCTTCAAGCAAGAAAGAATAACACCCCTCACCGTGAAAAGAATCAATATGTAAGAAGTGAAGTAAAGTAATACACTCTTCTTCTTTCTATAATTTTCTCTATACTTTTCTATAATTTCTCTCTGTAGTTTCAATGAATTCGTAAAGAAAATAACAAGAAACGAGCTTTCTATTTATAGAAATGGAATGCATAAGAATTAATCCATTTAACCATCTGTATCGATTTACTTTAACTGACCATTCATATTTAAAGAAAAATCTTTTAAATAAAATATAATATATTCTATTTATATAAAACATTTTACTACGTAAACACTATGCAATACTACGCAAAACACTACGCAAAAACACTATGCAACACTACGATAATAAAATATAATATATTCTATTTATGTAATAAATTTAATAAAAGATTCTATTTTATATAAAGATGCTTCGCTTTTATTACGTTAATAATACTTAATAAAATAAAACGCCATTATCGCTATAATAATTCATATTATTAATCGATAACAATTGAATCAAACCGAGTTGACTTCTCACATAAAGATTAATAATCAATACCGTAGTGCTACTACGCAACCACACGACATCGCATTTTTACTACTACCAGTAGTTTCAACAAGATTAACCAGAAA
>CM035151.1:5667355-5908339 GCA_020205615.1 Panax quinquefolius
TACCAAGCGGCGCCCCCAAAATAGGGTATACAAACTTCGTTACGAGTCAATCGTACATAGTGCTGACTACTGACTTTATTATTAGCGATGAAAGCTGTGAGTTTGAATAAAATATTATGTTACAGACCCGATATATATCTTCAAATAAATCTATCGTCCATTATTGATTCATTATTTTTACAAAAATGGTGAGAGCTACTTCAACAATTTCTCTGAAATGACTTTAATTATTTGAACATTGGTACTAGCTACATTCTAGCCTCCACGAGGAAGAAAATGGAACAACGAGGAAAAGGGTGAGCTCAACTAGCCGGTATAAAAGAATATTATGAAGCTAAGACTAATATACAACAAATTATAGATTAATCTTAATGAGGAAAATCACGATAGGAATCTGATAGAAGCCAATGAGAGTTTGGATCGATATTACATGATGAATAATAGTTCAATAGAAAAGTTCGTGAGAATGAATTCTACTATAATCTATAGATTTAAGTCCATCATTGATATTTTATCACTTATAACATCCCAGCGATATTCATCTCTCAAATCAAAATATTCATCTTTCTTGTACTGAACCCGAAAGATGTTAAATCAATCGGTCATTATTTCATCCTCAACACTGTTCTGTTCATCTTCTTATTTCTGAACCGAAGATATTAACGAAATCATTCGTCACTTTGCTTATTTCTGAATGAAGATGGCTATTAATAACTCATCATTAGGAAGTGAGGATGATGAAAAATATTTTTTAAAGAAGCGAATCCGATTGAAATAAAATGACAAGGATTAAGGATTAAGGATTACGTACTTGGTTTTTATCCGCCCAAAAATACCTCAAAATAATCCTTAGTGGTGTAAAATTCAAGAATGAAATTAAGCATTGGATACAATCAGGCTAATATCCGGAATAGATGTTTTTGAATGAAAAGAAGAAATTTTATTTTAACGATTGAATGATAAAATTATACGTGAATAGTCTTTAGTTATCGTGAATAGTAATCTTAGAGTATCGTGAATAAGTAACTCAGAGCGCGAAAGATAGAAATTCCATAAAAAAACATCTTCCACGCTTATTGAATATAGTACAATCGTGAATAGTAACTAAATGAATAGTAACTTTCATGAATAGTAACTTCGTGGTAATAACTTATTGAATAGTAACCCCGGAAACATGAAAAAGTTCCAAATTTGATAAAAACTTAGGATCAATATTTTACGACATAATGATATTGAGAAAATAATATAATTACTGAAAAAAATAATATCACTTACCGCGAGAAGATCGGTACTTACAAATTTAGAATCACAAAGGGTATAGTCTTTGAAGGGAACTTGCACCATCTGTAATATCTCAAGTACTACTCAGAAATACTCACGAGAATCTGTTTCAAAAATATAGAGAGAGAAATAGAGAAAACCCGGTTTCTGGTGTGATTTTCAATTACAGCAGCTTCAAGCACCTTATATTTATAGGAAAATGCTTAGGAACACAAGCGAAGAAAATTTAATATAATATTAATATAATTATACAAATTTTCCTTAGCCCACCTTTTGGTCAAACACCAGCCACACATATTAATGATGTCGAAAAAATACAAAAACGTTTTTCTTAGCAAAAATAATTTTAAACTCCCAAAATCAATTATTTAGACCTCTTGACTTCAATAATTCATAATAAATAGCCCTTTCATCAGAAAATTCGAGATCTACGCAAGTTTTTATAGAAATTCAATTCTCTACAACTTTGCAAAGAAAAGTTTTCCAAATTCAGGACAAAATCGTTGAAATCCACAAGCGATAGATTTCCCATTATAATCAAATTTAGGTCAATAATTGTGTCACCAACACAAAACATGTATTAAACATTTAATGCCACAAAAATGCTCTTCCTCCTCATATACTCCTTATATCCCACATTCATTGTAAAAAATATCACCAGATTATTATATTATTAAAATAATATATTTAAATGAATTATTTTTATCGAGAAAAAGATAAAATATTAATTTTCAACAATTGTCATTTTAAAAATTTTCTCCATCTACATCCACATAAAATCAATATTTTCACTTCTGTACATTATAAATCAATAATTAGGTATTCCACAAAATAATATTGACGAGTCACAATATTGACAACAGGCGGGTTCAGGAAAGGGAGCTTTCCGAGTAAAATTTCTTAACGCTAGCGCCAATTAGATGACCGAGCCTCTCCTTAAAATGAGAACTTTCTAGACATTGCCAATAGTATTTATCTAATATTATTAGGATAATATAATTATTACTTCGATAATAGAAGAATCTTTGTGTGATTGAAACAATGATATAAAATATCATGCAATGATTATGCTCTGATAAAATCTTGAGCGATATTCTTTGTGTCATTATTGGTAGTGTCTTCGTAGAATCAATAATTGATGCAATACCGTTACTCTTGTTCATTAAGCAGCATGTATTGAATTATTAATGTTAACCATAAGACCCATTCCATGATGCTTGGTAACTACTGGCAGTTGTTAAAACGACTTATATTTATGCGTTTCTCTTCATCAAATTGACTTTTCGTTTATAGGACCCACATGGGTTTCTTGTGATCGTCAAAGATATTCTACAGGCGGTCTGAATGATACAGAACAACAATGAATATTTATAACCACTTGCCTTTATTTGGAAATATTTGCGTATTTAACCTTAATATCCACGTTAATCAAATCAACCCTTACTATTTCAAAATATAAGGAAATTCCTTTTTATTTAAAAATTTGAGGTCTTACACCATCCAATACCATCTCGAAAGCGTGACATATGGTGTTTAGTGAGATATCATACCAATTTAGCAATTCGATATTTCCTCTATAGCGATTCTGAAAACTTTAACTTGTGAGTATGACTGCGTGACATGTTAATCCAAGATCTTGAGCGACTTAATCGATAAAGTTAAAATGGCTATCTCGTCGGTTCTAACGATATGGTTGAAGGTCTTTCACATATTTAAATGCAATATGAAACATATGAACACGAAGGCTTACTTCGAATCGATGAGTCATAGACTCATTTCTTTGACCACGATTTAAAATGGAATAAATCATGATGGAGTTTCCTCTTTGCAATCCATCCTGAGTACGAAATGTATCGTGATATTAAAGTCCTTTGGTGGAATTAATACTTTTGTCGATCTTATCTCGGTGTCTAACATTGTCTTTTAAGGTGATAAATACGTCTTACGGGTCCCAAACAAGGTCCATTCACCCATCATAATTATTGGAGCGACATTTTTATGCTTGAATGGAGCCACATTACTTCACGATAGCTTTGTTGTAGGAGAATTCCACGATGGTAAATACTTATCTCTATTGAGTCTGACCGAGTCTTAATAAACTTAGAGTTTGAATAGTCTCTCGATTGTCGGTTTGATGGTATGATAAATCGTAAATCCGTTATTTTTTGAAGTAACGAAAATCTTGAAGTGAATCTTGGGTATCGAATATGGATCTGAGTGCCGTACAACCTCGATCTCACTTCACGATTTTGGCGTTCGAGGAATAAGTCTCCGTGGAGAAATCTTTGGTTAATCTATCAACTTAGCATTGATGCCTTGAGAAAGCTAGTAGGAAGACAATTGAAATCCATAGTAATGTGTTTTTGATCTCAGTGGTTCGAGTTGGGTACAAGATGCTCTTTTGCGGAGTTAAACACATGAGATAAACTTTATCTCTCTCTCGATTGTTCCAGAAATGTATGTGAAGATCACGATCGTTTTAGCTTGGGATGGATTGCAAATGCGTTGTGTGCCTCGTAATCTTGTACTTAATCAGTCGTTAAACACAAATCTAAGTGATCGAAGATTCCTTCTTTGATTCTTAGGAATAGCGTCGTATTTTTCTTATGTGGCCAGGTTACAAGATTTGCTTGAAAGCGAAACTTTTTATTAAAGTTGGCTCTCGATACTTACATCATCGCATTTAGATCTCGATCGTGTTAGGAGCGTAGAATAATAATATATCTTTTACGAAATATGTACGTTTTCTTTGAGTGAAGAGAAATATTTAAGGTTTTTATGCGAATTATCTCCATTTCTCCCCATATATGATGTGCCTCATATTATTTTAGCGGAAAAGATTACTCTGATCATTAGGATATTCTCATCTCTTTAAGTTGTGAGGAATAATAAACGCGTCCTAACCTTTGCACGTAAGCATCATTTGTGAATAACAAATGTGACGAGAGGTATTGTTAGATCTTAGAAATAATCCTCTCTTAATCTTATTTTCTACGCATTCTTCGCTCAAGAATTTTGTATCCTTAAGTTATCTAGTTAATGGATAGCGATTAAAGAAAATTTTGAAGTTAAATAATAATGAATAAATGATATATGTTATAGTTGAATATTTATAAATGGATCAGACTTGTTTTAAAGTAATGCTATGGCGAATATTTCTTTTGGCATATAGTTTGGTTTTCAATTTTATAATAAATTGATTCTGTGGAATATTAATATAAAGACAACAATTGATAAATATTCCTTGAATATCGTATGTGAAAGCACGGGAGCATTAGTTATAAGAAGTTAATGCATTGAATCTTTGGAATATTAAAATCTTGTGATGAATCGAAATCGATTTTTAAAAATTGTATTCTGGACAAGTATAATGAGGTGAGATATTATTCTTATTGACATAATTGATTCGATAATTACAAAATCGTTATCTTTCTTATTCTGAATAAAATGTTAGAGATATTACTTAGTGAATGAATATTTGGACCTTTATCAAGTTATGACCATTATATGTTTTAGAAATTTTGATTAGATAAAGGAATTGACTTCACGTTGATGAAAGTTCTTGAAACTCGTAAAATTAACTGAATATTATTATTTGGGTGTCTTTGTATAACATGTGAAAACACAGTTTTTAATAAGCGAATAGCTTTATGATTAGATATCGTTGATTGATTTAATGGTTTGTTTAATTTAAACTTGGTTAGGAATATGAAAATATGACCTTAGATCAATTTTCATGATTTTAACGATCGATCCACAAATCACTTGCTTCTTTAAAGAGATAGCGTTTCACTTATAAACAAGATTTATAACTAGTGATGAAAGTTTCTTAGCTTTATATAAAGTCACAATTTCTCTATTAATTGAGAAATAAATGAAGTATAGAGAAAATTATAAAATGAGAATTTATAAATAATGTGATCTTTTAGTTCTCATAATCCTACACTCTTAAATGTTGACTTTCTTTTTAAAGGATCTTTTATATTCCATTGCTATTATTCTGTCTGATCTGAATAATCCTTCCTTTCTGTATAGTACCTTATACTTGGTGACATTCTTTTTTCGCATTTACATCATAATGGTGTATGTTCTCCATAGAACCTTCTTAATTATAAATATTACGTTATTAAACTCTTTTTTTAGTTATTTCATGGATGATTAAGTGGTCATTTTGTGTTTTCTTTCTCTTTATTATTACATTGTTATCTGATGATTGTTAATTTTTTAATCGTTATCATTTTGATAATTGGATCAATGAGTTTTATGAGAAATGAGATCTTGGCGTATCATTGTTATTAAACCTCTGATGTCATCGTTGGTTTAATAATTGCATGAAATTTGCCTCGTGGAATATCCTTGATATTTGTTATCGATGAACTCCACTTTTATGAAAATATTTGTCATTAAATAATTCATTCTCGACATCTTTGTCTTGGTAATGGATTGCGGCTAATGATATTCTGGAATAAAATGTAATCTTCTGTTTTGGTTGAATATCTTGGTAATTTGTCATCATTCATTTTATATCTTTTTTAATAATGGTCACTCTTTATATGCAAGATGGATCATTTCCTCATATACGAGTTTCGGATTTTGATATATTAATATCATTAATGATGTTGAAACATTGTGTTGCGTATTAGTTGTAATATGAGGCATCATTCATTTAATGCATTTCGAAATATTGAATATCGTGAATAATTAAGAAATATATATCACAATATCTATAAGTCATAAGCTTAGTAGGATGAGGAAATTTATCGTGTAATTCAATCTCGAAAGATCCAGTGTAAAAGAAAATAGATATAGACGTAATTCATTTTTAAAAATGATCTTATAATAATTATTTTCTGTATAATATTTAATAAAGCGAGTTTAAATACAAATATTATCTTACAGGATATTATACTAATAAATCCTCGATAATTTATTATTATTTTAAAATGGTGATTATACTAAACTTCTAATCATTTTCCTTTATGTTCTACGAGAATAAATGGAATATTAAAAGGAAAATGAGCTCGAAGAAAAATATTATACTAAGATAATATAAACAAATTATCGTTAGTCTTATTGAAAAATATAATAATCTGATAAATGACAAATTTTAAATCAATATTATGTAATAATTCATTAGAAGAGTTAATAGAATGATATTTGAATTTAAAGTTCATCGTTATCTTTTTATAAAAATTCAATATCATACGGAATCAAATATTCATCTTTTACAAAGATATAATCATTAAAATTATCGTACACTGTTCTTATCTCTTTTAACAATATTGAAAATCATTCACTGCGTAAAGATATTCCATAATATCATCATTTAAAGGATGATAAAATATTAAAGAAGCGAATCCGGTGAAACAAAATGACAAATTAAGGATTAAGGATACTTGGTTTTATATCGAAAATATCAAAATAATTAGTGGTGTAAAATTCAATGATCCATGGATAATCGATTAGTATAATAGATATTTTAACGAAGAAATTTTATAATATCGGTATCGTGAATAGTCATTATGAATGAATAGAAATATTATAAGATAGAAATTAACATCTTATTTGAATAGTCTTTTGAATAGTGTCTACTAGATATTATACAAACTCGAAAGGTCCTCATTACAACTATTATCACCTTATTTCACGAAATAGTGAGGACTACTAATCTTATCCTCTGGACCATTACTTACGTTCCCAGGCTAGTCCCGGTATGTTCTCATTTCACGAAGAAACGGTGAAAGAAAAGGGTGAGCTCAACTAGCCCGATGAAATATTATGACTAAGATAATGCGAGAATAAATTATCATTAGCCTTGACGATGTTAAGCGATAAAATACAATAGACAACAACCGGTTTAAGCTGCGGTGAGAATATGCGATCCATTAAAAAGAGTCAGTAGAAATAAAATCTACTATCTTTTAGGTTTTAAAGGTTTTCATCAATTTTTATCGGCTTGAGACTCGACAATAAATAAACCACCACATCTAATCATCCACATACCACGGTCGAGGATTTTCATCAAATTATCGATGGTCGTGACTATCTTAGAATCACCCACAGTCATAATCATACCAAAAACTATCCATCAACTTGCATTCTGAGGCCCTTTGAGGACTTTTGTCACATCATTTATATCAAGTCGTGATTATCTTAAGATGATCCACAGTCATAATCATACTAAGTTCATCTATGCGTAAGCGAAGATAACATAATATAACATGAGGATGATGACAATGACATAATAATTCAATAAAACAAGTTCAAAATTATTTAATCCATGAATTATTAACGTCCAAATTGTCGACATGATCTTTGTTTACGTAAGTAAAATTCAAGAATGATCGGAAGAATATTTCCATGAAAAGATCTTTGGATGAAACATGAATATCGAGGATATTCTACTAATTTCATGGAGTATAGAAGTCAAAGTTTTAACCAATTGGGTATAATAAAGAATGGAATAACAAAAGAAATCACCGTAAATGCGGTGCTTGCGTAAGGCGAGTTATTCAACGAGAATAATAATAACGGAACGGTCGGGGTGAAATTCACAAAGCGGGATGTTCAACGAATAATAAAGATGGAACCGGATCCGGTGTAAAACACGCGAGATAGGATATTCAGCGAGAATGATAAAAGGCGGAACCGGTCGGTGTAAAACCTGCGAGACGGGATGTTCAGCGAGAATAATAAAAAAGCGGAACCGGTCGGTGTAAAACACTGACAGACGGGATGTTCAGCGAATAATAGAAGAATGTCACCAAGTATAGGGTTAAGCAGCGTATCTGAGTTATTCAATGAGAATAATAAGCGATGGAATAACATAAGGATTTCACCAGTATAGGGTATCTGGCGTATCTGAGTTATGTATAGGGTATGCCACTTTTACGAGTTATTCAACGAGAATAATAATGAATGGAATAACGAAGTTCTCTTCGAAGAATAAAGAATAACACCCTTCTAGTAAAAATGAATATAGAAGTAGTGAAGTAGCGAATACTCTTTGCTTCTTTATAATTTTCTCTCTATAAAACTTCTCTATAATTTCTCTCTCTAGAGTTTGATGAATTAAATAAGAAAATAATGAAGGAATGAGCTTATTTATAGGAAAATGGAATGCGTAGTAACTAATCCATGAGCGGTCCAGTTGATTTACTTTAATCGGCGGTCCATATTTAAAGAAAAATCTTTTAAATAAAATATAATATATTCTATTTATATAAAAACATTTTTATCTGACCTTTATGCAATCTTATATACAAAAAACATCTGAAAACAACAACTATGACACTATGCGTAATAAAATATAATATATTACATTTATAGAATAACTTTAATAAAGTATTCTATTTTATATAAAAAGATGTTTACATTTTATTACGTTAATAATCTGAATAAAACAAAAGCGTCGTTATATTATAATAATTCATATTATTAATCGTGATAATGGAATCAATGGTGACTTCTCACATAAGCATCGATAATCGATCTGGTGTGCTTCTTATGCGACCACCGTATTCTTTGTACTTTTACTCTTAGAGTAGTTCAGCGGTATCCACGGTAAAACTTCAGTCGTTATTTCGATAAAATATTTTTGTCGTTTTCTCGATCAAATGATAATTACATTATGGGGTCCACCATGATGATTGGTAGTTATGCGAATATTCCTGCTAAGCAAGAATATTCCCAGGCCAATCGAATATAATATAACCACTTGCATACTTTGCAAAATTTATAAATCTACCCATGACTATAATATTATCTCAAATTCACACCATAATATTAAAAATTATTTGACAAAATTTAAATCTTTATTGATAAAATCACGGGGTCTCCTGATCTCCCCTCCTTATGGAATTTAAGCCCTCGAAATTAGAATGCGATACACAGTATGATAAAGAGATGAGGATACCTTGAATACCTTTATCGTTGAAAAATATTAAATTCATCTTTGAAATCAGCCCGAAGATATTCATTAACAATTCATCTTTTTTGCTTTCTGGGCCAAATATATACAAGCTATAAAACCAATAATCTTTGAGACTCGACTTAATAATAGTATCACGACCACGAATTATCCATGCACTTCTTGGCTAAGGATATTAGTGTTTTCAATTCGATCGTGATTATCTTAGAATAATCATTGGTCGTAATCATACCAAATCTATCGATACTTCTCTGACGAAGATGACTTTTACCACATCCATGAATTAATATTTCATTCTTTGAGACTCATTTCGATAATTAATCCATATCATCGAATCATCCACCTTTCTGGGCCGAGGATATTCATTAGTATCACGACCACGAATTATCCATACCTACGGCGAATAATTGTGTATTCATTAGTATCACGACCACAAATTATCCATACTTTCTGACGAAGATAATTGTGTGTATTCATTAGTATCCGACCACAAATTATCCATGCACTACGGCGAAAGATAATCGTGTATTCATTAGTATCACGACCAAAATTATAATTAATTGTGTATTCATTAGTATCCGACCACAAATATCCATACCTTCTGGCGAAGATAATTGTGTATTCATTAGTATCCGACCACAAATTATCCATACCTTTACGACGAAGATAATTGTGTATTCATTAGTATCACGACCACAAATTATCCATCATTAGTATCACGACCACAAATTATCCATACCACGATAATTATCATTAGTATCATTTATCCATGCTACTGACGAAGATAATTGTGTATTCATTAGTATCCGACCCACAATTATCCGTTATCCATACTTCTGACGAAGATAATTGTGTTTCATTAGTATCACGACCACAAATTATCCATACACTACTGACGAAGATAATTGTGTTTTCAATTCTGATTATGATTATCTTAGAACAATCCACAGTCATAATCATACCAAGTCCATCTATCACTTCTCTGACCCACGAGATGACTTTCAACGTAATATAAACGTGAGGATAATGATATAAAGAATCGATCGAATGAGATAAAGGATAAATATTAAACATTTATAATATAATTTATCCGAGTTCAAGAATATCCCCATGTTATCAATCATAATAATCTCATAATCTAATATCATTAATATTATAACAATATTTTAATCACTTCTTAAATTTATAAACAATTTATCTTAATTGTTTACGCTTTACCATATAATGCATTTAATCATTCAAAAATGCCATACTCATAAAATATCATCACCAATTATCAAATCCTCAAAAAAATATATATACTACATATAGGATTCTCTGGCCATAAAATCCTATTTTCAACTTTGTTACTTCACATAACATATTTAACTCATATGTTAAGTAACTAAACTATTTTCATGAAAATACCAAATCAGTCCCAAAATATTTCTTTTAAGGGATTTAGCATAATATAGTCCCATAATGAAAATATATTTTTCTCTAGGAATTTTTAAAAATTCATTTACTATTTTTCAAAAATCAATTTCTAATTAATTCCTTAAAAATTAGCTACCTCAAGTTTAACTCCAAAATTCCCAAATCTTGGCGGGACCTTACACATGTTAACGTGAGCTTCTAGTTTAAATTTCATGGTCGTGAGGTTATAGAACTCGGGTTATAGCGTTTTAAATCGGAAAAACCTAAATATTGAAATAGTCATAACTTGCTCATTTTAAAATCGAAATGAGCTCATTTTTGGACAGGAGGTACTTTATACCATATACTTTCATGTCCCAAAAAGGCCAGAATTTTCTCATAATTTAAGTGGCCAAAAACAGCCCCTTAAAATTCTGGGCGGTAGCATTTTTGAAATTTTTGCAGCTTTGGCCTCCTTTGCTAAAATCAGTCCACACAAAATCTACAACACCTTTTCCAGTAATTCCACTTGGATTAGTTAGGTAACTCATAGATCTAACTCTAGGACTTGACCACATTCAAAAATTCAAAATATAATAGGAGATATGGTCAATTGAATTTCATATTCGTTTTTCACCAAAATCGATTTTCAACTCTTTGTGATTTCTAAGAAACTTTCATGTTTTCACATACTAACCAACATAACTCATCATAAAACTTACTAATACTTCATATACCCATGATTTTCATTAGTCAATGCTTTTATTATGACTTTCATCATAAACCACGTAAGCAGATCCTTTTAGTTGAAGAAATATTTGAGGTTTAAGAAATGGGTTTTTATCTTTGGGGTCGATACAAAATTCGATTTCACGCTCTAGGGTAGGCTAGGAAGTCTTCAAGAATCGCCAAGAAATTTATTAATGATAGAAATATCATTCAAAAGCTGTTACTCTCGTCCAAGACTTGGATAGTACGTCACATTAATACCAATTGTGACTTATCCCTTAACTGAGATAACACCTCACAATGATACCTATAAACTTGCCATCTTCATTCACGATGTAAGCCTCTGAGAAAGTAAAACCGGTGCATTCCACACAAGGAAATCAACAACGAAAGGTTCGGGGCTCTTTACTTATGGCTTGATATAACGATGATTAACTTTAGGGTTTGGTTACTTTGAATTAAGTATAACGGGTTGGTTAGGAATATAAAAGCTAACAACCTTACAAAAAGAATAATGAGTAGTTAATCAATCGTTTTCAAAAATTACCTCAAAGGCAAGTATTTTCAAAGAGATAAGATCGACGAATTAGCGTGAAAGTGTTTATTTGAAACAACAAGATTAATAAGCGATGGGAGTAACGAAGGTTTCTCTTAGCGAAGTTTCGATAGATAAATCAAAGTCTAATTTCTCTCGGTCAAATTTAAGCGTTGAGCATTGACAAGAGAGATAAAATAATGGGTAGAACAGGGTATCTAATAAGGTATAGACTTATGAAATTTATAATTAACTAACTTGATCTTAACCGTTCGGGTTACCCACTTTTGAAGTCGCGAAAAATCTTCTTCTGAAACCAGAACTTTGTTTTGTCCATATCCGCCTTTGGTGCCACTTATCCCAATGGACTTGACTTTGGTGCTGACAAAATCGAGGCTAAATGACCTTCTCTTCTTGAAATTTCCACTTCTATTATCTTTGCCGTGATTACCACAAAGTGGTTACCATTCTTAGCATGATAATTTCCCCGATGGTTATCATTGTTACGATGGCCGTTGCCACCGATATGATTATTATCGTGTTGTTGGTGGTTACCTTTTGTTTGAAATGAATCAACACTCTCATGTGCTTCATTGCTTATCTCGGCATTTTCGGATGCCATTCTCAAACAACATCACAAAACAAGGGTTAATTAACATATCACATATTATCCTATACTACGTGAGCCAATTAAATACCAAATAAATTTAGGTAGGTCATCTTAGCGAAGAATTCCCGTCTCTCCCCTCTAGTTCTTATCTCACATCTTAGGCGGGGATCGTATCCTAAGCTACGATACCAAGCTGACTCTGGACACCAACCCACCTCACATTAGTACTGTCGACTTGCCACTGAAAAGGCGTCCCCTACGGAATTGCGGCGGTGCTCAACGAGGAAGTCACCCGGTAGAGAGGCTGGGCTCTCTTCACACTTATGGCTACGATACCATTCGCCCCAAAATTAGGTATCGTCACCCATCTTGGGTGCATACTTACGTGGTACATAAATTCAAATCTGACTTCTTAATATAAGCGTAGTATACAATCGACATAAAGCGTGAGTTTGAATACAAATATTGTCTACTAGATATTATACTGAACTCAAAGAGTCCTCATTACAACTATTATCACCTTATTTCACGAAATAGTGAGGACTACTAATCTTATCCTGCGGACCATTACTTACGTTCCCAGAGCTAAATCCGGTATGTTCTCATTTCACGAAGAAACGGTGAAAGAAAGGGTGAGCTCAACTAGCCCGATAAAAATATTATGACTAAGATAATGCGAGAATAAATTATCATTAGCCTTGACGATGTTAAGCGATAAAATACAATAAACAACCGGTTTAAGCTGCGGTGGAATATCTGATCCATTAAAAGAGTCAGTAGAGAATAAAATCTACTATCTTTTAGGTTTTAAAGGTTTTCATCAATTTTTATCGTTTGAGACTCGACAATAAATAAACCACCACATCTAATCATCCACATACCACGGTCGAGGATTTTCATCAAATTATCATATGGTCGTGACTATCTTAGAATCACCCACAGTCATAATCATACCAAAAACTATCCATCAACTGCATTCTGAGGCCCTTTGAGGACTTTTGTCACATCATTTATATCAAGTCGTGATTATCTTAGAATGATCCACAGTCATAATCATACTAAGTTCATCTATGCTGCGTAAGCGAAGATAACATAATATAACATGAGGATGATGACAATGACATAATAATTCAATAAAACAAGTTCAAAATTATTTAATCCATGAATTATTAACGTCAAATTATCGACATGATCTTTGTTTAAATAGAGTAAAATTCAAGAATGATCGGAAGAATATTTCCATGAAAAGATCTTTGGATGAAGCATGAATATCGAGGATATTCTACTAATTTCATGGAGTATAGAAGTCAAAGTTTTTAACCATTTGGGTATAATAAAGAATGGAATAACAAAAGAAATCACCGTGCGTGCGGTGCCCGCATGAGCGAGTTATTCAACGAGAATAATAATAACGGAACGGTCGGTGAAATTCACACAAGCGGGATGTTCAACGAGAATAATAAAGATGGAACCGGATCCGGTGTAAAACACACGAGATAGGATATTCAGCGAGAATGATAAAAGCGGAACCGGTCGGTGTAAAACACTGCGAGAGCAGGATGTTCAACGAGAATAATAAAAAAGCGGAACCGGTCGGGTGTAAAACACTGAGACGGGATGTTCAACGAAATAATAGAAGAATGTCACCAAGTATAGAATACCAAGTATAGGAGAAAGCCGCGTATCTGAGGTTATTCAACGAGAATAATAAGCGATGGAATAACATAAGGATTTCACAGTATAGGGTATCTCTGGCGTATCTGAGGTTATGTATAGGGTATGCCACTTTTACGAGTTATTCAACGAAATAATAATGAATGGAATAACGAAGTTCTCTTCGAAAGAAGAATAACACCCACTTCTAGTAAAAGAAGCGAATATAGAAGTAGTGTAGTAAGTAGCGAGAATACTCTTTCTTTTTACATAATTTTCTCTCTATAAACTTCTCTATAATTTCTCTCTACTAGAGTTTGATGAATTAAATAAGAAAATAATGAAGGAATGAGCTTATTTATAGGAAAATGGAATGCGTAGTAACTAATCCATGAGCGGTCAGATTGATTTACTTTAATCGGCGGTCCATATTTAAAGAAAAATCTTTTAAATAAAATATAATATATTCTATTTATATAAAAACATTTTACTATCTGAACAACTTATGCAATCTTATCTGAAAAAACACTTATCTGAAAACACTTATGCTGACACTATCGTAATAAAATATAATATATTACATTTATAGAATAACTTTAATAAAGTATTACATTTTATATAAAAGATGTTTACATTTTATTACGTTAATAATCTGAATAAAACAAAAGCGTCGTTATCATTATAATAATTCATATTATTAATCGATGATAATGGAATCAATGCGGTGACTTCTCACATAAGCATCGATAATCAATCTGGTAATGTTTCTTATGCGACCACACGCGTTATTCTTTGTACTTTTACTTCTGAGAGTAGTTCAGCGATATCCACGGTAAAACTTAAAATAGTTATTTCGATAAAATATTTTTGTCGTTTTCTCGATCAAATGATAATTACATTATGGGGTCCACCAATGATTGGTAGTTATGCGAATATTCCTGCTAATAAAGATATTCCCAGACCAATCGAATATAATATAACCACTTGCATACTTTGCAAAATTTATAAATCTACCCATGACTATAATATTATCTCCGAATTCAATTCACACCATAATATTAAAAAATTTTCAACAAAATTTAAATCTTTATTGATAAAATAACTTTCGGAATGGGTGATGTATACCTATTTTGGGGGCGTCACGGTTGGTATCGAGCTTAGGGATATGATCTCTGGCGGAGATCGGGAATAGAACTAGGAGGAGAGGCAGGTAAATCCTTGCTAGTTTGTCCTACTAAGCTTATTTGTTAGTTAGTCGATATATAGGGATATTATGTGATATATTAATTTGCTTAATTAACCCTTATTTTATGGCGATGTTTGAGAATGTCGTGAGAATATTAACAATGGAAATGAGGCCGTGGAGACGCTTGTACTCACCAGCGAGGAGAGCGTCTGCAACAGTGGCATGTTCCTCCGTGAACAACACCAATGAACGGATGATGAGCGAGGGGATGTTTAGAAGCTTTTTGCGATTCATACAAAAATCGAGACGAGGAGACTTCGTGTTCAAAATACGAGGAGAAATGATAGCAATTCACGGGTTGTCCTGACCCGACGATTCAAAGAATTGGGACCACGAAATTTAAGGAAAGCGGATCCGATCATGCGGCGGAAACATGGGTCAAACAAATTACAAAGATATTCGATGTCTTGGGATGCGGAGAAACGAAGGTTCCATTCGCCCACCTTTATGTTAAAATGGCGAAAGCGGAACTACTTGGTGGGAGTGCGTGAAGCGTACCCGTCCGGTATGCTCGGCGTGTCTTGGGAGACATTTGAAACTATTTAATGACAAATACTTTCACGAAAGTGTTAGGTCATATGAAGGAAGTGGAGTTCATCATATTAGAACAAAACAACATGGCGGTGTCTCGATGCGAGGCAAAGTTTGCGAGTTATCCGGGTTTTGCACCTCATTTGGTGGAGAATGAGGAGCGTGTAACCACGGATGTTTACGAGAGGTTTGAAACCCGGCGTACGATAATATCTCATTTCTCGTAAATTTTCTCTCTATTCGGGATGTTGAAAAGCAGGGCTCGAATTATTAGGCGAGATAGCGAAATGCAGTCAATAGAGGACCTGAATCGGGATCATCTTGGAGATAGCGATCAACAAAACAACGATAACCGGTGAGGAGAAAAAAAAGACGGACAAAATGGTAACCACTCTGGTGGTAATCATGGCCATGAAAATAGAAGAAGCGAGTCGGGAGGATATTTTAAAAGAGGAGATTTAACAACGACCATGTGAAGGCAGCAGTCCGTGCGTGGCCGGTTCTAAGGGAGGAGAAACGACCATCGGTCGTATCTTTATAAATCACGGAAAGAGGACATATCGATCAAAGCGCCTAGCAGTTTAAGGTATGCTATAATTGTGGAAAGGAAGGACATATCGCTTTCGAGATTATGCGATGGCGAAACCTAGTTATCGATGAGGACGGTGACTCGAAAAGATTGTCCCGAAAAATCAAAGTCAGCGGTTCTGGAAGAAGCGTTTGTTGTGGTGGTCAAAATCACGAGAAACCCAAGCGAGGTGATCACGGGTAAAATAATCATAAATTCTTGTGAAGTTTATACTTTACTTGATCTTTGGTGCTACCCATTCATTTATCTCTCCTGCATGTGCTCAACGTTTAAACTTGACTCAGGAGAAATTAGACTTTGACTTTATCTGTGGAAACTCAGTTAGGAGAAACTTTCATCACATCCACTTGTTTATAAATCTTGTTTGATTCAAGTTGGCACCATCACCTTACACATTGACCTTATCTCTTTAAAGATACTTGCTTTTGATGTGATTTTAGGGATTGATTGGTTAACTATCATCATGCCAAAATTGATTGTTTTAAATGGGTTGTTAGCTTTCATATTCTAAACAACTTTTTATGCAATTCAAGCAACTAAACCATTAAAATCAATCATTTGTCATATCTAATCATAAAAGCTATTCGTTTATTGAAAAGCGGATGTCAAGCTTTCTTAGCCCATGTTATGGATTTGAATAAAGACCGTCAAATTTGAATAATATTCTGTTGTTATTGACTTTCTGGCGTATTTCTGAAGAACTTCCGATCTACCCCGAGCGTGAAGTTGAATTCTTTATTGATCTTGAACTTTGGTATAAAGCCCATTTCTAAAACCCATGTCGAATGGCTCTATTGAACTTTAGGAGTTAAAGGTCCAACTACTGAGAATTGTTGGACATCGGTTTTATTAGTCTAAGTACATCTCCTTGGGGTGCTCTGTTTTTATTAAGTAAAGAAGAAAAGAGCGGGAGTATCGACTTTGTATTGACTATCGGGAATTGAACCATGTCACCATCAAGAATAGGTATCCTCTACCTCGTATTGATGACTTGTTTGACCCGATTGCAAGAACCTGATTCTTTTCAAAGATCGATCTTAGATTACGGATATCATCGGTGAAGATTAGAACCGAGGATATTCAAAGCGCCTTTAGAACTTCGTTATGGGCATTATGAATTCTTAGTCATGTCTTCGGATTAACTAATGCTCCTATGCGACTTTCATGGATATGATGAGCCAGAGTATTCAAGGAATATTTGGATCGATTCGTTGTTGTCTTTATTGATGACATCCTCATATATTCAAAAAATCGTGAAGATCATGAGCACCATTTGAAGTTGGTACTCGAAAGGCTTCGTGAAAACAAACTATATGCCAAATTAAAGAAATGCGAGTTACGGCTTGAGGAAGTAGCATTTCTTGGGCACGTCAGTGTCAAAACATGGAGTATCAAGTGGACCCGCGAAGATTGAAGCAATCTGAAGTTAGAACAATAGAAGTCGGTGGCCAAAATCGTAACTTTTGGAACTATTTGGTTATTATCGGAGATTAAATGGAAGGATTTTCTCGAATCGCTACTCCATTAACTCATCTAACTTCGAAAAGATATAAAAATTCGTATGGAAGCGAAGAATGCGAGAAGAGTTTCCAAGAGCTCAAGAGGAGACTCATTTATTTTTGTTACAACATTACCATCTGGTTCGGATGGATTTGTTATCTCTGATGATGCTTGAGCAAAAGGTTTAGGATGTGTTCTCATGCAACGTGGGAAAGTCATAGCCTATGCCTCGCGACAACTTAAAGTATGAGAGGAATTATCCTATTCATGATCTAGAATTGGCGGCCCGATCGTTTTACGCTAAAGATATGGAGGCACTTATCTATATGGGGAGAAAGTGGAGATATATTGAGGACCATAAAAGCCTCGATAATTTTTTTTTTTGCAAAAAGGAACTCAACATGCGGCAACGACGTTGGCTCGAGTTGTTGAAAGACTACGACCACACTATTCATGCCATCACGGAAAAGTGAGCGTGGTAGGTGGCGCGTTGAGTAGAAGATCATATCACGAGGAATGAGTGCGATGATGTCAAGTATCTGCGTAGAGCCAACTTTAATAGAAAAAGTTAAGGTTACTTTCGAGCCACCAGGCGGAGTGATCGTATGAAGAAGAAAGTACAAGAAGGTGCTATTCCGAAGCGAGAATTGATGAAGAAGGAATACTTTGAGTCCACTCGGACTTTATGTTCTAACGACTACGATTTGAAGTCTGAAGATTATGATGGAGCACCAATACACCATTTGCAATCCATCTGGAAGTACTAAAATGTATCGTGATCTTGATATACATTTTGGTGGAACAATATGAAGAGAGAGATTGCAAAGTTTATCTCGATGTGTTTAACTTGTCAGCGTGTAAAGGCGGAGCATCTAGTACTAAGGTCCATTGCAACCACTTGAGATTACGAAATGGAAGTAGGGAACACATTACCATGGATTTAGATTCGGGTCTTCCTATGGTTTCTCAAGGCATCGATGCTATTTGGGTTATTGTTGATAGATTAACCAAGTCTTTCATTTCTTGCCGTCACGGAGACTTATTCCTTGAGCGTCTTGCTAGTATATACGTGAATGAGATTGTGAGGTTGCATGGCATGCACCGTATCCATAGTTTGGGATCGTGACCCAAGATTCACTTCAAGATTTTGGGTTAGCTTGCAAAAAGCTATGGTACGCAGTTTGCGATTTAGTTCGACATACCATCCTCCCAAGCAGACGGACAATCGGAGAGGACTATTCAAACTCTTGAAGATCTATTAAGACTCTGTGTCCTAAACTTCAAGGCGTTGGGATAAGTATTTACCATTGGTGGAATTCTCCTACAACAACAGTTATCGAGCAAGTATAGGTGTGGCTCCATTTGAAGCATTATATGGACGAAAGTGTCGGCTCTCAATATGTTGGGATGAGGTGGGTGAAGCAACATTGTTGGGACCTAGAGTTAAAATCGTATGACTCAAGAAAAGATCCAAATGATTCGACAACGTTATACAAAGCGGCACAAGATCGACAAAAGAGTTATGCGGATCTTCATCAAAAAGACGTGGAATTTAGTATAGGGGATCATGTATTGTTGCGGAGTTGTTCCATGGAATGGAGTTATAAGATTTGGGAAGAGAGAAAGCTTAATCCACGATTTATTGGTCCATTTCAAATTCTTGACCAGTAGAGTAGAAAATGAAGCTTTATAGACTTCGCGTTACCTCAAAGTATGTCTACGTGTTCATAATGTGTTTCACATATCATACTTAAGTAAATATGTGAAAGACCAGAACCACGTTATAGAGTTAAAACCGGACGAGATAATAGTAAAGACTTAACATACGAAAGAGGTACTGTCAAGATCTTGGATAGGAAGGAGCATGTCCTACGCTGAAAGGACATACCACAAGTTAAAGTTTTGTGGAGGAATCATGCTATAGAGGAGATGACACAGGAATTGGAAAGCGGAAATAAAGCGAGGTATCCTCACCTTTTGAAAACACCGAATACGTACATCGATTTTTGAGGACGAAATTTCATAAGGAGGAGGTTGTAAGACCCCAACTTATTATTAATGAAATTTAATTTTCTCTATTTTAAAATAGTAAGGGTTGATTTGATTAATGTGGATAGTTATGGGTAATACTTGCTTGATACTGGAGAACGACACTTTCTTCCATACAACGCTTCGAATGGAGCCATGCCAATACTTGTTTGATAACTTGTTGTAGGAAAACTCCACCAATGGTAAGAACTTGTCCCACTTCCTTGAAATCAAGGACACGAGTCTTAATAGATCTTGAAGAGTTTGAATAGTCCTCTCCGATTATCAAAGTCCATCTTAGGATGATATGCCGAAATTAAATCGTAAAGTCTCGTGCCATATAGCTTTTGCAAACTAACCCAAAATCGTGAAGTGAATCTTGGGTCTCGATCGAAACTATGGATCTGAGGCATACCATGCAGATCTTAAAATCTCGTTTATATCACATCTGAGCGAAGGCGTTCAAGTGTATAAGTTTCTAAAGCGTATCGGTAAGAAATGAAAGCGGACTTGGTCGATCTATCAACAACGATGACCCAAATTGCATCAATGCCTTGAGAAACCTTAGGAAGGCCCAGAACGAAATCCATGGTAATGTGCTCCCACTTTCATTCCGGAATTTCAAGTGGTTGCAATGGGACCTTTTGTACTTGATGCTCCGCTTTAACTTCGTTGACAAGTTAGACACCTTGATATAAACAAATTATTATCTCTCTCTTCATATTGCTCCACCAAAATGTATTATTGCGAATATCATGATACATTTGGTACTCCCAGATGGATTTCAAATGGTGTGTTGTGTGCCTCCATCATGATATTATACTTTAAATTAGGGTCGTTAGGAACACAAAGTCCGGAGTTGACTCGAGTATTCCTTCTTCATCGATTCTTGCTTTGGCGTAACACCTTCTTTACCTTTCTTCCTCATACGCATCGGCTCCAGTGCAGCAGCGACTTTAACTTTATCGATTAAAAGTCGGTTCTACTTCAGATACTTCGCTTATCATCACACGCGTCTACGGAGTCTTTAACTCTATCTCCATTCTTTGCAAGTCACACAAAATGGGCTCTGCGTTGACAATATCGCACTCGTGCTTGCGTATGATTTTCTACTCCAATCGCGTCTACCACGTTCGCTTTTCGAGGATGGTATTGGATGGTATGATCATAATCTTTCAATCAGATCAAGCCAACGTCGTTGTCGCGTGTTGAGTTTCTTTTGAGTGAAGAAATATTTGAGGCTTTTATGATCCGTAAAGATCTCCACTTTCTCTCCCATACAAGTAATGCCTCCAAATTTTAAGTACAAAGATAACAATTTGCTAACTCTAGATCATGAAGGATAATTCCTCTCATATTCTTTGAGTTAATCGCGAGGCATAGGCTATAACTTTTCCATGTTGCATAAGAACACATCCCAACCCTTTGCCCGAAGCATCACCGTAGATGACAAATCCTCCGGATGGTATTGTCGAGCGGTCTTTGAAATAAATCTCTCTTGAGTTCTTGAAAACTCTTCTCACATTCTTCGGCTCCAATCGAACTTTGTATCTTTCCGAGTCACCGAGTCAATGGAGTAGCGATTCGAGAAAATCATTCCACGAATCTCCGATAATAACCAATTAAATCGAGAAAGCTACGTCTTGGTGATTTAGGTTGTTCCCACTTTGAATAGCTTCAATCTTTCTTTGGGTCAACAGATATTCCATGACTTGATACCACGTGCCCAAGGAATGCTACTTCTTGACGAACTCACATTTCTTCAACTTGGCATAAAGTTTATATTCACGAAGCTTTTGGAGTGTCAGCCTCAAGTGTTGCTCATGATCTTCACGTCTTTTGGAATAAATAAGGATGTCATCAATAAAGACGACCACAAAGTGATCTAAATATTCCTTGAATACTCGGTTCATCATATCCATAAAGGCGTAGAGAGCATTAGTCAATCCAAAGGACATGACTAGAATTCATAATGCCCGTCTTAGGAGTTCTCGGAAGCCGCCTTTGGAATGTCGGCGTTCTAATCTTCAATTGGTGATATCCTAACGAAGATCTATCTTTGAAAAGAATTTAGCTCCTTGCAACTGGTCAAACAGGTCATCAATACGTGGCAATGGATACCTATTTTTGATGGTGACATGATTCAATTCCCGATAATTAATACAAAGTCGCATACTCCCATCTTTCTTCTTCACGAATAGACAGGAGTCGCTCTCGCTTGTTGTTGCATAAATTGCATAAAGCCTCTGAACATTTGATCATTCATCATTTGGTCAGTGTTGTTGTTTGCATGAGGATTGTCGCCTTCCTGATGCACATTATCCTGATTATTGATATGTGGTGTATCAACGATCGCCTGCACTCCATTGCTATTCTCAACATTCTCAGATGTCATTTTTAGATACTGCCACAAAACAAAAGGTTAATTGACATGTAACAAATTATCCCTATCTTCTCACCAACCAATAAAATAACACATAAACTTAGGTAGTCATACTAGCGAAGGTATTCTGCCTCTCCCCTCTAGTACTATTCTCACATCTTAGCCAGGATCATATCCCTAAGCTCGATACTAACTGTGACGCCCCAAAATTAGGTATACATCACCCATCTTGGGTCACCACTTACATGGTGCGTAATTTAAATACAACTTAATACATAAACCGTGAGTTTAAATACAAATATCGCTCTACTAGATATTATACAAACTCAAAAAGAAGTCCTCATTACAATTATTATCACACTATTTCACGTAATAGTGAGGACTACTAATGCTATCTTCGTGACCATCACTGCTTCCCCAATCGTCCCAAATATATTCTCATTTCAAGAAGAAAACGGTGAAAGAAAGGGTGAGCTCAACTAGCCCAAGAAGAAATATTATGACTAAGATAATGTAGAATAAATTATCAATAGTCTTCAACAATGTTAAACCGATAAAATACAATAGACAACCAGTTTAATCTGCAATGAATAAGCAATCCATTAAAAGAGTCAAGTAGAAAATAAAGTCTACTATCTTTTAGGTTTTAAAAGGTTTTTCATCATCGTTATAGCCGAGACTCAAATTTTAATAAATATTCCACATCATCGAATCACCCCTACACTACTACCCAAGGATATTCTTTAGTATCACGACCACAATTATTCATGCACTACGGCCAAGAATATTTGTGTATTCATTAATGGTCATGATCATGCCAACAATCGTCCACCAATGCACTACGACCATCGAGGATTTTTATCACATCATTTGTAATATTACTACCATGATTACAATCGAATAGTCTCTCGTCATAATCATACCAAGTCCATCTATGCACTACTACAGCCACAGATGACTTTTAACATAATATAAACATGAGGATGATGAAAATGATATAAGAATTCAATAAAACAAGTTCAAGAATTATTTTATCCAGAATTATTAACGCCCAAATTATCAACATGATCTTTGCTTTTGTAGAGTAAAATTCAAGAATGATCGGAAGAATATTTCCATGAAAAGATATCGATGAAACGCAAATATCAAGGATATTCCACTAATTTCATGGAGTATAGAAGTCAAAGTTTTAACCAACTTGGGTATAATAAAGAATGGAATAACAAAAGAAATCATCATGCATGCGATAGATCAAGACAGCGAGTTATTCCAACAGTAATAATAAATAACGGAACCAGTCCCATGTGAAACGCATGCATAAGATGTTCCAATGAATAATAATAAAGATTTTAACCAGTCCGGTGTAAAACACACGATGTGATGTTCCAAATGTAATAATAATAAAGATTTTAACCAGTCCTGTAAAAACACACGATGTGATGTTCCAATGTAATAATAATAAAGATTTTAACCAGTCCTAGATAAAACACATGCATGTGATGTTCCAATGAATAATAATAAAGAATGGAACCAGTCCCACCAGAAACGCATGCATGTGATGTTCCAATGAATAATAGAAGAATGTCACCAAGTATAGGGTAAACTGCATGATACAAAGTTATTCCAATGTAATAATAAGCAATGAAATAACAACAGCTTCTCTTCATGAATAAGAAAGAATAACACCCTTACTTTTGGTAGGAGATTGAATACTACAAGATGTAGTAAGAACAAAATACTCTTCTTCTTTCTCTCTTATTCTCTATACTTTCTCTCTCTATAGCTTGAATGAATTCGTGAAAAATAATGAAGCCTCAGGCCTCTCTATTTATAGAAGATTTCTAACTTAGCACCTGCCGTGTGAAAAGGCAAGTGGCTTGACGACTAATGATGTGAAAAGAAAAGTGGGTTGACGCCTGTAATGTGAAACGACAAGTGGTTCGACGCCTGTAATGTGAAACGACAAGTGGTTCGACGTCTCGTAAAGGTAATTACTATTAACGAAGGTAAATACTATCGACGTAAGGTAAATACTATTCACAAGGGTAATTACTTATCGACAAAGGTAATTACTATTGATGAAGGTAAATACTATTCACAAGGGTAATTACTATCGACGAAGGTAATTACTATTGACGAAGAGACTCTTAGATGATGACATATGAGCCCCCATAAAATAATCAAACTTACCACAAATCATTTTATTTTCATCAACACATATTTAATCTTTCAACAATTATTAATCATTTATAACTTGTCGTCTCAATTATTGATTTAATACTATAACATATTATACGATTTATAATCGTGACAATAATTGAATCAATAATATAAGAGATATGATGCAAAGAATTCTTGTAGCAAATAATTGAGCATAGTGAAAGTGACTTCTCACGTAAGATCAATAATCAATACCGTGTCTTCTACTACGCAACCACGTATTACATCGCATTTTTTACCACCGGGTAGTTCAAATAGCTTTAATTGAATACCTCCGCCGTTATTTTATAAAAATATTTTGTCGCTTTTCAATCGATAATAATTTGCTTGTGGGGTCCACCAATGATTGAGCCATTGTATTTAATATTCCCTAACAAAAGAATATTCTCAACCAAACGAATATTTTATAACAACTTGCATACTTTGCAAAATTTATAAATATTACCCACAACTATAACATTATATCAAATTTATTCCATAATATTCAAAATAATATTTATAGAAAAATTCATCTTTATTTATAAAAGCTAGGTCTTAAAAGCTGCTCAATTATTTTATTGATTTAGTAATTGTCATATTGATATTTAATATTCTTTGTTGTTTCACTAATTGTCATTACACGTATTTTTTCATTATCGAAGCAATAATTCATATTATCTGAATAATATTATTAGATAACATTATTGGCAATGTCTAGAAAGTTCTCAGATAAGGAGAGGTTTGGTCACCTAATTGCTACCATAAGGAAAAATTCTTATTGAAAGCCCCTCTTCCCCGGAACAAACTGGTCACATCGATATTGTGATTACTGTAATATTATTTGTGAATAATTAATTATTGATTCATATGATGAGAAAATATTGATTTTATGTGGATATAGATGGAGAAAATTTTTAATGTGACAATTGTTGAAAATTGAAATTTTATCTTTTTCTCGATAAAATAATTCATTTAAATATATTATTATATTTTAATAATATAATAATGGTGATATTTTTACAACGAATGTGGGATATATGAGTATACGAGGAGGAAGAGTATTTTTGTTACAATAAATGTTTAAAATATGTTAAACATGTCTATGGGACCCCATTTATTGACCGAAATTTGATTATAGCGTAAATCGCCCATTTGTGGATTTCTTGTCCAATTTACATTTGGAATTTGGAAAAACTTTCTTCTGCAAAGTTGTAGAGAATTGAATTTCTTATAAAAATTTGTGAGTTTCAAATTTTCTGACAAAAGGGCTATTTATTATGAATTATTGAAGTTCTGAAGCTCCGAAATAATTAATTATTGGAAGTTTAAAATATTTTAAATATGAAAAACGTTTTTTGTGCAAGTCTTGTGAGGTGGGCTGTTTGGTGGCTGAGGTTTTGAAGCAAAATAAGTGTGCGTTGGAATAAAAATTATATATATTAATATTTTATTAAATTTTCTGCTTTGGTGTTCTAAGCATTTTCCTATAAATAAGGTGCTTAGGTTAGAATTGAAAATCACACCAGAAACTGAAATTTTCTCTCTATATATTATCGAGCGTATTCTTGTGAGTATTTTGAGTATATTTTGAGTATTGCTATTGTTAGGTTTGTAATATTCATGAACGCAATCAAATTGCAAAAATAAGCGAAAACGTGTAAAAATCAGAGTTTTAAAATTTTACAAACCATATACCCGAATCACCCTTTATGCACAATTATTAATTAAACGAAAAGATAAAGAATAAAATCATACCCTTGAAGATCGAGCTTCCTCGTGTACAAGTTCACCTCCAATCCTTTTCGCTCAACTTGAATCCACCGGGTTTGGTTCCTTCCTTTGATCAACGTTAGCCACCCAAGTGTTTGGCCTCTAGAGGTGATCCACCAAGGAAGAAGAAGGATTTAAGAAGAAGGGTGGTTGGCTCAACCCCTAGTTTTTCTATCTCTATAGAAAAGGCGCGCACTTCCCAACTATTGAATTATTACGATGTTGTAAAGTCAACAACCACATCACCCATAATAAGACTCTCTTATTTATAGATGTGGGCAACCCACCTTAACAATTAAGGAATTGGGATTTATTTAATTAATTAAATTCTTTTAATTAATTAAGCTCTAATCTTATTAGGATAATTAATTAAACTCCTTTAACTAATTTTCCTTCCTAATCAAATTAGGAATAAATGAGAGTACTTATATTAAATTAATTCCTAAACTCTTTTAGAAATTAAAATAATAATAATTGTAATAATATTAATAAGACTCCTCTTATTAATTTATATTTAATATTTCTAAAATATTAAATAATAATATTAAGCTATTTAATTTATTCTATCACCATAGATTAAATTAAATATACATAACATATTATTACGATTATGCCATTAACTTCTTAAATAATTATTCTTCCTTTTATGGTGTGACCCTTTAGGTTCTCCATATTAAACCTATTGTGAATAAATCAATTAGAATAATTCTAATCTTATTTAAATAAATAAATTAAACAATTAATTTATTTAAATAAATAATATTTATTCTACAATAGGGATAAGCCTCTCTAAATGATCAACGACTTTCCGTATAATATAGATTTCAACATTAATCATTAAAGAACCTTTGAGTAAATAGTTACCGCATAATTCAATCCTTCCACCATACAATGTCCCAATTAAATATAAGATATGGAATTATCACAAGTCTTATTTTATTTAATTATATGTATTTCGATCCTTAAATGCACAACTCCAAATAATGCAAATTAGAAACTCCTTTCTAATTTCATTCTCGCCTTCGCCAAGGACTCACCGGGTTGTCATTTATCGAATCACATAGACATTTCTCTCTTTATTGAAGTGGTAGATTCTTTATCGATCATATATTATCTCCATGTATAACTTATTATACCCAAGCATACCTTTGATATACCCTAAGGGTCTTAAGGAATAAGTCAAAGTATAACTCATCATACACAAGATACTATGATGATCTCAAGTCCAAGGATCACTTCAGAGACTACTATCACTACAGAATTCCTATCGACAGCAACTAAAACTCCATTAGGTATTCCTTAGCGAGCCACGCTCAAAGGAACTTATTCTCTAATAAGCACCTACATATTTGCTTTAGTGTTCCACACAAATGATCATGAGATCAATCATCCTCATCCAATGAAAGCAAGCAACGATGTACCAATCTATCCGGATTCACTAATCCCCAATTTAGTAATCCAACGATTGGGAACTATTTTAGTTTTAAGCTTTCTAAGAATTTAGATCTCATTAGAATGATCATCATCATTATTCTAAAAGCATTGCTTAAAACTATGGGTTTATAACATATTATAAAACAAAGATCATGTAGATAATTAAAAGCCTTTAATAAATTAATACTTTTATTAATAAATGAATAAGATTGTTACAAAGTATATGCTTTATCATCAAACATGATTGGCTTGTGTGCATACTACTTTCAATCTCCCACTTGCACTAAAGCCAATCGTCATGGTAACTCATACTCTTCTTCTCTAAGTGACGATTATCCTCGGCCGTTGGATAAGCTTTAGTTAATGGATATGTAATGTTGTTCATGAGAGTCCACTATCTCTATAGTGATTTTCCATCTTTCAATGATTCTAATAATCAATTGAAAGTGCCACAACACATGTTTAGATCCAAGATGAGACTTAGGAACTATTCCTAGTTCAGAATGAACTTTTAATCCAAACAATCAACTTGCAGCCTTCATTTATAGCTATATACTTTGTCTTTATCACTAAACCAAAGAACTCTTTCACGCTTGAACCTTTCCAATTCAACGCACCACTATTCAAGATAACGCTTTACCTTAAAGTGGATTTTTCATCATCTTGGTCTCCGTCTGAAAAACTTGAGTCCTGTTAAGCCTCTAGTTTTCATTTAGACCCACCATAAATATGATCACATCCTTAGTGCCGCTAGTAAGCACTTTAAGATGTTTTTCACCGACTCATAGTGAACTTCTCCATAATATGACCGATCAACATCGTGTCTCGTACATTTCATTGCATACATGATTGTCACCATACGACCTCTTTTCGTGAGTCTGTGGGGACTATTAAGAGAGATACACTCCATGGCTCATCGATACGAGACATCTCTTGAGTTTGCCATGCTAAACGACTTTAGCATTAAATGAATATACGCTCCTTGGGTTAAGTCGAGCATCCCGTTGAATCTATCTATATAGATTTTATCCCCAATTAATATACTCTTCCCAAATCATTCGTGGAGGAATGTTTAGACAACTTTATCTTTACCGATTGTAGCATTGGTATGGCATTCCTTATCCGTAGTATATCAACATATAATATTAGGAATGTCATGGCTCCCCAATCGTCCCTTTGTACACACTAGGTTCATTCTTATTTTTGATAAAATCAAACTCTTTTGATTGCCTCATCAAAACGAATGTTCCATATTTGAGAAACTTGCTTCAATCCATTTCTCTCGAGTGTTCATAACACTTACCTCATCGTATATAACTCGGATCATCATCTTCTATGATGTGTACCTCATCATCATCATCTATGATGAATCCATACCTCCTAGGTATCTTCTGTATTATTCCGATTTACGATTCTGTTGTGGTACAACAGTCATCTATAGTTCCTCTTATTTGACTTATAAAGGTTTTCAGTGGTTCTTGAACTTTTCAAGATCTATTATCCTCCCACTAGCCCCTTCATCGATAAACACCTTTATCTTAGAAGGAAGCGTGTTTCGCAATAAACACCTTTTGCTAAGTAGAATTATAGAACATTTACCCTAAACTTACTTTAGGATGTCCCACAAATCAGATTTGTCAAATCTTGTCCCAAGCTTATCCTTTGAAAGCGTTTCACATAAGTTGACAACCCTTATCTTAACATACTTAAGATTAGGAATCCTCCCCGTCCATAACTTTTATGGAGTCTTGGTATGATTTAGAGATTACCTTTTCGTAGAGATATGTAGCCATTTCTAGGACATGACCCTAGAAGGATACTGGAATGTCAGTAAAATCATTATGGATCGCACCATGTTCAACAAGGTATGATTTTTCCTTTTAGATACATCAATCAATTATTGTGTATCAAGAGGCGTCCATTGTGAGAAAACCATTTGAGATGATCTAAAAACTTATTGCACAAGTATTCCTTCCTTGATCCGATCAAAGAATCCTAATACTTTGCCAATTTATTTCACTTCTGAATTCTTTGAACCTTTCAAATAATTCACACTTGTATTTCAACAAATACATACATTCAACTCTTTGAATGATCATCTCCTTTTCTTATACTAGTTTGTTCAATTTACAAAATAATTTTTCACGTAAGTCAAGTATATAAAATCCATTAAGTAATATTTCAGTTCTATACAAAACATTATTATTATTATAAATAGAACAACAATTGTTCTTAATTATAATACCAAAAATTTTATTGTCCAACAACAAAATAGAAATAATGTTTCTAACAAGAATTGGAATACAATAACAACTTATTGACTTAATAGATTTTCCCGTAGGCATTGCTAAAACTATAAGTTTCTATGGCTAATGCAAAGAACCTTTGCTTTATTTTCCACACATAGATTACTTATATTTGTTTAGCTTTCTACTTCATTGGTCCCTTCATAAATCTATATTTATGATAACCAAAGTCGTATCCAATACCCAAGTAGAACCTCGACTTAAAGAAAATTATTTTAAATCATGAACAAATTTATATTTGTAAATCAAAACTTCACTAAGCTTCTTTTTGTTAGCCTCTCGCAAGATGCTTCTCGCAGCTTTTTTTTCGTTGTCCGTGCTTATTGCAAAGGAAGCAAGCTCCTTTGCTATCCGTGATCGCTTTTTTCTTATTATCCTTTATTTATGCCTTTCTATTTACCTTCTTTGAATCGCTTCTTCTTTTCGTAAGATCCTTTGCCCCTACCAAGAAGACTTGATCTTTCTTGGTTGAAAAGTGACTCTCATCATTTTTTTAACATGTTAAGCAAATCAACGGTCGATATCTAGCTTGTTTATATGAAAAATTCACAACAATTGTGAAAGGAGTCCGGAGTAAGTGCAAGATCAAATCTTGGCTCAACTCTCCATCCATGACAAAACTCGTTGTCCTAATTGATCAATCAAATTGATAATGTTAAGGACTTTTATCTGCATCAGTAGTGTCATCTGGTCATTCTAGATCGGAAGAGCTCCTTAGATATCTCGATATCTATCAGGCCCCATTTCCCTCACCATCAACTACTTGATGTGCGGTGAATATAAGTAGAGCATCCATAGTTTCATGCCGACAAGAAGCTCAAGTACTCATGGATGCGAGCATGATGCATCGAGCCAATCAGTGCATCATCTTGCCACTTTCTAAAAGTAGCAATGTCTTCCTCAGAGGCATTGTTCGCAACCATTGCAGGATAGACGATTAAGGACATAAGATAACTTTTCAAATATGAGAACTATTCTCAAATTCCTTAACCGATCCATTTAATCCTATTCGTTAATTTAGCATCTAATATGCTTCGCAAAGATAGTAATTTTAGACATTGTAAAATTTCAGAAATGAATTTGTAATTAACAACATTTTAACATACATTCTTTTATTAATTACCAAAATAATTTAGGTCTTGTTTTAAATTGGTATCTCCCACTATTTTCTTCAAACTATATTACCTCACTTATATAGTTCGCAAAAATCTAATTAAAGATTTGCTAGTGAGAATAAGGATCCCATTTCAAATGTATATAGCCTTGTGGTGACACAACAAACTATATATAAATAAATAGGTAGACAACTTTTGTCAATTACATCAACTATGCAACTCCTTTTCTTTTTGCCTCTTAGATTATTTTGATCATGTGGTGGCACATCCGAATCAAAATTATCCAAGTTAAGTCCCACCTAGCACTCCATATATTCAAAAAGAAAAATATCATCCTTGTGGTGACACAACAAAACAATATTGTTCAATTTTCTTTATAAGCATCAAATGTGATAAATTAACATCTTAAATACTTAATACTTGCCTTTGTGGTAACACAACAAACTCATATTAAATATTTAATACTCTATTAATTTTATCATGCTAGAAAGCTTACGCTCGATATTCCAAATATCTTTGAACGCTTAGGACTTAATATAAAAAAAATTGAGGGTTTGTTATTAATTTGTCTCATCTTGTTTAGCGCATTTATATATATATATATAAAATACGCGTCATATTAATGAACATGCGAAACATGTTTGCATAATATATAATATATATAGTATAAGCATACATATAGAATACTATATTCTACCCTTGATTGATTATGGACTTTTATTCTAGTTTGTCTTCACTAGAGCCACCAAGTGAACCAAAAGGTCAAACCCTAGGGTGCAAGAAATAATATTTAAATATAACTATTACATTTAAACCCTTGCTCCATTACAAACGTCTTCAAGCTTCCTTGCTCCTTGATCTCCAATTTTTCAAAATTAATTCTAACTATTCCTATTACAAAACTATTTAAAATAAATAGAAACCTCGATCGCAAATAAAGGGAAGTACATAGGAGGGGAATAGAATTTACATTAAGAAAAATTAGAGAAGACGAGGTACGCAGAATTCCCATTTAATAAAACTCATACATTCATGCATCCAACTAAAATAAAATCCAATCGCATCGGTCAATAGTCCATAATCAATCCCATTTATTATCATACACATCATCATATGCATCAATAAATAACATTCATCTTATGAATAATAAACATTCAATATATATATTGATATCATTTAATGGGCAAATTTAGTTAGTATAAAATCAATTTTTGAATCAAAATAAACTCCTTTATTTTAATCCAAATTTAAATCAAAATAAAACTATTTTATTTTAATTTATCCAATTTTGAATAAAATAAACTATTTTATTTTAATCAAAATTTTAATCAAAATAAACTCTTTATTTTAATTAATTATGGAATCCAATTTCATATATAAAAAAAAAAATTAAAGGAAACACTTGATTATCTTTCATATTCACAAATAAACTCCTTTATTTTGAATAATATAAAATCTTATTCCATATCTAAATAAACTCCTTTATTTAAGGAAAATAAGATTCTCTTTCCAATTCACAAATAAACTCTTTTATTTTGAATAATATGAAATCTAATTTCATATCTAAATAAACTTTTTATTTAAGGAAAGATGGAATACAATTTCAACTCCAATTAGTTATCATGGAATCCAATTCCAACTCTAATTAGTTAGTTTAAATTCTAATTTTAAAATTTAAATAAACTCTTTTATTTTAAGATTAAAATAAACCTTTTATTTAAAATTAAAATTAAATTTTATTTTAATTATAAAATTATTAAAAATATTTATACTATATATATTATATATATTATAATATATAATATATAATATATAATCTGATTATATATATATATAATCTGATTATATATATATAATATATACGGTTTAATATATATATAGTAACTAACGTGATACATCTGTTAACATTAGATTCATGAAGCTCCTTGATTTCCGTGCCTTCCTTTAAAAAAAAAAGAGATTCACGTGGTCATTTGTTTGAAAACCGTGCACAAATTGGTGATTCTCCACTTGATGTACGCGGCCGTTTTTTTTTTTTTTTTTTTGTTTTCCGTGATTTCCTGTTCACATCACTATAAAATATATATCATATATATATTAATAACCATCCATCTCGTTAGTATAGAATCACCAAATACCACCTGATTTGGGGTTTTTTTTTTTTATAATAAATTTTATACAACAAATTATGCCCAATTAAATTGTTCTAAACACATATCAATATACATATCAAATTAAAACAATTAATAATTTGCATAAAGGTTTGGCTCTGATGCCACTGTTAGGTTTGTAATATTAATGAACGATCAAATTGCAAAAATAAGCGGAAACGTAAAAATCGTAGTTTTAAAATTTTACAAACCATATACCCGGATCACCCTTTATGCACAATTATTAATTAAACGAAAAGATAAAGAATAAAATCATACCTTGAAGATCGAGTTTCCTCGTGTACAAGTTCACCTCCAACTTTTCGCTCAACTTGAATCCACCGGGTTTGGTTCATTCCTTTGATCAACGTTAGCCACCCAAGTGTTTGGCCTCTGTAGAGGTGATCCACCAAGAAGAAGAAGGATTTAAGAAGAAGGGTGGTTGGCTAAACCCTAGTTTTTCTATCTCTATAGAAAAGGCGCGATCTCCAACTATTGGAATTATTACGATGTTGTAAAAGTCAACAACCACATCACCCATAATAAGACTCCTCTTATTTATAGATGTGGGCAACCCACCTTAACAATTAAGGAATTGGGATTTATTTAATTAATTAAATTCTTTTAATTAATTAAGCTCCCTAATCTTATTAGGGATAATTAATTAAACTCCTTTAACTAATTTTTCTTCCTAATCCAATTAGAATAAATGAGAGTACTTATATTAAATTAATTCCTAAACTCTTTTAGAAATTAAAATAATAATAATTGTAATAATATTAATAAGACTCCTCTTATTAATTTATATTTAATATTTCTAAAATATTAAATAATAAATATTAAGCTATTTAATTTATTCTATCACCATAGATTAAATTAAATATACATAACATATTATTATGATTATGCCATTAACTTCTTAAATAATTATTCTTCCTTTTATGGTGTGACCCTTTAGGTTCTCCATATTAAACCTATTGTGAATAAATCAATTAGAATAATTCTAATCTTATTTAAATAAATAAATTAAACAATTAATTAATTTAAATAAATAATATTTATTCTACAATAGGGATAAGCCTCCCCAAATGCATCAACGACTTTCCAGATAATATAGATTTCAACATTAATCATTAAAGAACCTTTGAGTAAATAGTTACCGATAATTCAATCCTTCCACCATATACAAATGTCCCAATTAAATATAAGACATGGAATTACTGCCAAGTCATATTTTATTTAATTATATGTATTTTCGATCCTTAAATGCACAACTCCAAATAATGCAAATTAGAAACTCCTTTCTAATTTCATTCTCGCCGCCAAGGACTATCGGGTTGTCATTTATCGAATCACATAGACATTTCTCTTCTTTTATTAGAAGTGGTAGATTCTTTATCGATCATATATTATCTCCATGTATAACTTGTTATACCCAAGCATACCTTTGATATATACCCTAAGGGTCTTAAGGAATAAGTCAAAGTATAACTCATCATACACAAGATACTATGATGATCTCAAGTCCAAGGATCACTTGATACTACTATCACTACAGAATTCCTATCGACAGCAACTAAAACTCCATTAGGTATTCCTTAGCGAGCCACGCTCAAAGAACTTATTCTCTAATAAGCACCTACATACTTGCTTTTAGTGTTCCACACAAATGATCATGAGATCAATCATCCTCATCCAACGAGCAAGAACGAACGTATGTACCAATCTATCCGGATTCACTAATCCCCAATTTAGTAATCCAACGATTGGGAACTATTTTAGTTTTAAGCTTTCTAAGAATTTAGATCTCATTAGAATGATCATCATCATTATTCTAAAAGCATTGCTTAAAATTACGGGTTTATCACATATTATAAAACATCATCATATAGATAATTAATAAATTTCTTTAATAAATTAATACTTTTTATTAATAAATGAATAAGATTGTTACAAAGTATATGCTTTATCATCAAACATGATTGGCTTGTGTGCATACTACTTTCAAATTTATACTGGCAAGTTCAAGTCATAGCCTTATATCCTGTTTTTCAATTAAAAGTCTTGATCTTTCGAGGTAAGGGATATTATTTTTTTAATGATATTATTTATTCTAATATCATTATGTCAAGTATTAATCTGAACTTTTTAATCAAATTTAGAACTTTTAGTGTATGGAGTTACTATTCACGTGATACGGAACTATTCACGTGATACGATACTATTCACTTAATCTTTCAAGACTATTCATCGAAAAATGAAAATTTTTCTTTTCGTCTAAAATATATATTCGGATACTAGCTTTGATTGTATCCATGTTTTGATTATTCTTGAATTTTACACCACTATGATTATTTTTGAGGTATTTTGGACATGGATAAAACAAAGTATGAATCCTTAATCCTTAATCCTTGTCATTTTTTGTTTCAATTTGGATTCGCTTTTTAAAATATTTTCATCATCCTCGGTCTTAAATGATGATATTATTGAATATCTTTGGCCTCAGTAGTGCAAAGATGAATGATTTCGATGAATATCTTTGGCCCAGTAAAAAAGATGAACATGTGTTTAGATGAACATGACCAATCGATGAATATCTTTGGCTCAGAAGTGCAAAGATGAATATTTGATTCCGATGTATATTGATTGATGTTACAGGATAAAAGATAGATTGATGAACTTTTAAATTCATACATAGAAGATAGTAGTTTGCATTCTCTACTTAACTCTTCTAATGAATTATTATTTCATTGCGAATATTGATTTAAAACTTGTTGTCTATCAGATTCTATTAGATTTTTTCCTGTTGAAGACTAATGATAATTTGTTGTATATTATCTTAGTCATAATATTCTTCTTTCTTTGGGCTAGTTGAGCTCACCCTTTTCCTTTTTGTTCCATATTTCTTCTCGTGAGGCGAGAATATAAGCGAAAGAATTTAGCCCGGAGTATGGAATGAAGGTTTTAGAGAGTTGTTTAGTAGTCCTCACCATTTTTGTAAAATAATGTATCAATAAATATGATGAGAATTTATTTGAGTATAGATATTGTCTAGAAGATAATATTTGTATTCAAACTCACGCTTTCTTGTTGTAATAATAAAGTTGTAGTTGTTTACGTACACGTATCGACAACTCGGAATGGGTGATGTATACCTATTTTGGGGGCGTCTACATAAAGTTTATTTAACTTTGTTGGATTTATTTTCCTCTTGTCTGATTAGTGTATTTGAGTTGCATGTGCTGGATTTTCCATGGAAATAGTGGTTAAAGTAGTGAAAAAGTGGTTCATTGGATTTTCAATGGAAACAATGGGTTTCGATATCCTCTGCTTTTCATCTTCATTTGGCGACTATATGCGTGGGATCAAATCAAAGGCAGAGGTGTTGATTTGTTTGGTCTAAATGTATTAAAGAAAATGGTGTGACCATTTTACATCTTTGTCCTTGTAATTCCATATAATATTTTAAATCTAATATAAAATGAGTTTCTTATTTAACACATCAGCATTGACTTGCCACGTGTTCAAGCCATATCATCAATTTCTGATGTGGCAATTCAATTGAACTATAGTGGAAAAAATTAAAAGTTTAATCATCTGATTGACAAAATTGAAAGGTGGATCATCGAAGTGGAATATGACATATAGTTTAAGGTAGTAATTTATATTTAAGCCTTTAAGAAAATTAGTTAAGTGACAATTTTTAACATAAATTTTTCACATATACCCCTTAATATAGAATTAATGAATAAGTTAATTACTCTTTACTTATCACACTGGAACTCTCAACTTCATTGATTGACGTGTACTGGCCATTAAAATCCATAAACTTTAACCAAAGAGAATACAACAACATTAAATGTGGTGATAAAAATAATGACATTGAATATTTTTTCTTCAAAAAAAGAGTAATGGTTGAATATTTATTATAAGGGCATTAAAGTAAAATAATGAACCAACTAAATTTTATAAATAGTAAGTAGTCTATATATTAGGACATCTCAAAATAGAAAATCAGCCTATAACTATGGGACGGAGAGAGTAATAATTTTGTAACTATTAAAATGACACTGACAACAATTTCAAGTAATAAATATTATTATAAATAATATTTTGACAAAATATTATTTAACTAGCAATGTAGAATTTATCCCAAACTTTGGATGGCTCAAATAATTTATTAGAATGAACGTAAAATTTAAAATCATTTGTATTTTATTATATAGATTTTATACCCCATTATTCCGCTGCATACATGTTGTTTAATTGCATGAAAAATAAAGTTTAAAGTACGAGTCTTAACTATCTCAATTGACCAGAGATTTTCAATGGGGGTATCGGTTTAGTGACCGGGCAAATTTATTTATTTATTTTTAATATTTATAAATTATTTAGGAGTCGTAAAAAAAATATCCGGTCATTAAATCAATGTTCCCCTAGATTTTTCCAAGATTTTTTATGGGGCGGAATTAATAGAAGGGGTGATAACTTTTGACACGATATTGTAATTCGACACGATATAAAATAAAAACATTTTCATAAATAGATTGACATATTTACTACGAAATTTAAATAAATCAAACACGTATAATTAACAGATTGACTCATTTAAGACGATTATACATGTTTATTTAAAATAATTTAAAACTAAATATGATATAATGTTCTAATTTATTTTAAATATTGAGTTTTAGATTTCTTAATTACTTTTATATGCATGTTATTTTATCTTTTATTGAACAAATGTTATGTGGTTAATAAATTACATTATTTATTTAATAAAGTAAGTGAATGATGTTTATTTATTTTATTTAAACAAATAATTAATATATAAAAAATGGGGTTAAACAGATCGACACGTAACACGATTAATAAACATGTTACTGAGTAAGTGAATGATGTTTATTTATTTTATTTAAAAATTTTAATTTATATAATAAACGGTTAAACAGGTCCACACGTTAACATGATTAATTTTAGTGTGGGATAAATAAGGTTTTGGTCACTGTACTGGGGTTCGATTTTCATTGTGGTTACCGAAATTTTTTTTATTACAATCGAATAACTGTACTTTCAAAAATTTACAAAATGTAATTACTTCGTCCGATTTTTTTCGTCCAAAAACATTAGAATGCTTGATCGCAGTTGAGTTGACTTGACTTTTTTGTTTGACGTGGAACACGTAAAAAGACAAATGTATTTGGATTATTATAAAGACAAATGACCAAAACTATTAACTAATTCACCTAAACAATTCCAAAACTAATAATAATAATAATACTAATAATTTCAAAATAATAATAAAAAAGTGTTAATTTTAAAAAATTTAAAAAAGTTAATTTTCTAAAATTTTTTAAAAACGTTACTTTTCTAAAAAATTAAAAAAAAAGCGTTACTTTTCTAAAAAAATTGAAAACGTTATTTTTCTAAAAATTTAAAAACGTTAAATTTCTAAAAAAATTAAAAAACGTTAATTTTCTAAAAATTTAAAATTTTCTGCTTTTTATAAAATTAACATTTTAAAAAAAATCTTTTTTAAAAATATTAGTTCGGTTTAAAACAAATTAAGCAGCTTGCCTGTAAAATTAGGTATATCGTCCACCCATCTTGGTCGCCACTTTACATGGTATATAAATTCAAATACAACTTACTAATATAATTGTCGTATACAATACGGCATATAAATCGCGAGTTTGAATACAAATATTGTCTACTAGATATTATACAAACTCAAAGAGTTCTCATTACAATTATTATCACACTATTTCACGAATAGTGAGGACTACTAATGCTATCCTCTGCGGACCATTACTCCGCTCCCCGACTCGTCGTCAAATTATGCTGTTCCATTTCTCAAGAGAATAAAATAGAAAAGAAAGGGTGAGCTCAACTAGCCCAAGAAGAAATATTATGACTAAGATAATGCAGAATAAATTATCATTAGCCAAATGTGTTAAACCGATAAAATATAATAGTATAACCAGGTTTAATCTGCAGCTGAACATGCAATCCATTAAAAGAGTTAAGTAGAAAATAAAGTCTACTATCTTTTAGGTTTTAAAAGGTTTTCATAAATTTTATCACTAAGACTCGGTTTAATGAATAAACCACAATATCTAATCATCCTCGCATTCACGGCCAAGGATTTTCATCAAATTATCAATGGTCATGACTATACCGAATCACCCCCGGTCATAATCATACCAAAAACTATCCATTATTGCATTACAGCCACCGAGGACTTTTTATCACATCATTTATAACAATCCACGATTATACTTAATGATCCTCGGTCATAATCATACTAAGTTCATCTACGCACGTAAGCGAAAGATAACATAATATAACATGAGGATGATGACAATGACATAATAATTCAATAAAACAAGTTCAAGAATTATTTTATCCGAGAATTAATAACGTCCAAATTGTCAACAAGATCTTGTTTTGTAGAGTAAAATTCAAGAATGATCGTAAGAATATTTCCATGAAAAGATCTTTGGATGAAACGCAAAATATCAAGGATATTCTACTAATTTCATGGAGTATAGAAGCCAAAAAGTTTAACCAACTCGGGTATAATAAAGAATGAAATAACAAAGGAAATCACCATGATGCAGTGCTTGATGACAAAGGTTATTCGATATAATAATAATAACGGAACCGGTGTCGTGTGAAATTCACACAAGCGGGATGTTCCAACAGAATAATAAAGATGGAACCGGATCCGGTGTAAAACACACGCATGGATGTTCCAATGTAATAATAATAAAGACGGAACCAAGTCCGTAAAACACATGCATGTGGATGTTCCAAAGAATAATAGAAGAATGTCACCAAGTATAGGGTAAACCACGATCTGATTATGTATAGGGTATGCCACGCGTATATAGGTTATTCCAATGTAATAATAAAGAATGGAATAACGGAGGGATTTCACCAAGTATAGGGTATGTCACAGATATCTGAGTTATTCCAATGTAATAATAAAGAATGGAATAATGTAAGTTCTCTTCATGAATAAAAAGAATAACACCCCTTACGATACAACAAATAATATCCCTTCTAGTAAAAAGACATCGGATATCAAAGTAGTGAAGTACCGTAATACTCTTCTTCTTTCTCTATAGATTTTCTCTCTAGCTTCTCTATAATTTCTCTGTAGAGTTTCAAAGGAATTAGTTAGAAAATAATGAAGGAATGAGCTTCTATTTATAGGAAAATAGAATGCATAGTAATTAATCCATGAACGGTCCAGATTGATTTACTTTAATCGACGGTCCATATTTAAAGCAAAATCTTTTAAATAAAATATCATATATTCTATTTATATAAAAATATTTTACTATGCAAACACAATGCAAAACACTATCGCAACACTATGCATAATAAAATATAATATATTCTATTTATAGAATAACTTTAATAAAGTATTACTGCTTTTATATAAAAGATGTTTACATTTTTTATTACGTTAATAATACCAATAAAACAAAATGTCATTATCGCTATAATAATTCATATTATTAATCGACAATAATGGAATCAAACCGAAATGACTTCTCACATAAGCATCAATAATCAATACTGTGCGCTACTACTATCAACCACATAATATTATCGTACTTTTACTACCGAAAAGTAGTTCAACAATGTCAACAGTAAAAACTTCCTAGTTATTTTCATAAAATATTTTGTTCGGGTGAATAGTAACTCATGAATAGTAATTCGTGAATAGTAACTCGTGAATAGTACTCAATAACAAAAGTGTCCCAAATACTCGAGTGAACAATACTACGTTGAATAGTAATTTCGGTGAATAAGAACTTGTGAATAAGAACTCGTGAATAGTAACTCCGACACAAAAAGTGTCCCAAATACTAGAGTGAACAATACTAGAGTGAATAGTAATTTCGGTGAATAGTAACCCGTGAATAGTAACTCGTGAATAGTAATCGGGTATTTTATGACAACTTGTCTACTTTGAAAAATTTTCAAATATGACTCTTAACTTTAAACTTTTATCAATTTAACTATTCACCAAAATAGAAAAATTGAACACTTTTATTTCATAAAATTTGGGGTCTCACAATCTCCCCTCCTTATAGAATTTCGCCCTCGAAATTAGGGTACGTACCTGGTATGATAAAGAGGTGAAGATACCTTGAATACCTTTATCGTTGAAAACATTAAATTCATCTTTGCAATCCTGCCAAAGATATTCATTAACAATTCATCTTTGCACTACAGGCCAAAGATATACAACTATAAAACCAATAATGCTGAGACTCCAGCTTAATAGTATCATGACCACGAATTATCCATGCACTACGGGCCAAGGATAATTGTGTTTTCAATCGATCATGATTATACCGAACAATCCTCAGTCATAATCATACCAAGTCCATCTATGCACGTAAGCCAAGGATGACTTTGAACACATCCATGAATTAATATTTCATTCGAGACTCTCCAATAATTAATCCACATCGTCAATCATCCCCGCACTACGTGCCAATGATATTCTTTAGTATCACGACACGAATTATCCATGCACTACTACCAAAGATAATCGTGTATTCATTAAGATCACGACCACAATTATCCATGCACCACGTGCAAAGATAATCGTGTATTCATTAGTATCACGACCACAATTATCCATGCACTACGTGCAAAGATAATCGTGTATTCATTAGTATCACGACCACAAATTATCCATGCACTACGTGCAAAGATAATTGTGTATTCATTAAGATCACGACCACAAATTATCCACGCACTACGTACAAAGATAATCAGCGTATTCATTAAGATCACGACCACAATTATTATCCATGCACTACGTACAAAGATAATTGTGTATTCATTAGTATCACGACCATAAATTATCCATGCACTACTACCAAAGATAATCGTGTATTCATTAAGTATCACGACCACAAATTATCCATGCACTACTACCAAAGATAATCGTGTATTCATTAGTATCACGACCACAAATTATCCATGCACTACTACCAAACATAATCGTGTTTTCAATTACGGTCATGATTATACCGAAACAATCCTTGGTCATAATCATACCAAGTCCATCTCTATGCACGTGAGCCATGTATGACTTTCAACATAATATAAGCAATGAGGATCATGTCAATGATATAAAGAATCAATCAAATGAGATAAAGGATAAATATTAAACATTTATAATATAATTTATCCAGGATTCAAGAATATCCCCATGTTATCAATCACTTAATAATCTTATAATCTAATATCATTAATATTATAACAATATTTTAATCACTTCTTAAATTTATAAATAATTTATTTCAATTGTTTACGCTTTACCATATAATACATTTAATCATTCAAAATGCCATACTCATAAGATATCATCACCAATTATCAAATCCTCATCAAAAAAAAATATGCATAAACTCTATATAGGATTCTCTAGCCATAAAATCTTATTTTCAACTTTCATTATTTCACATAACATATTTAACTCATATGTTCAGTAATTAAACTATTTTCATGAAAAATACCAAATCAGTCCCAAAAATATTTCTTTTCTGGGATTTAGCATAATATAGTCCCATAATGAAAATATATTTTTCTCGGAATTTTTAAAATTCATTTACTATTTTTCAAAATCAATTTCTAATTAATTCTTTAAGAAATTAGATACCTCAATTTTAACTCCAAAATTCCCAAATCTTGGCAGGACCTTACACATGTTAACGTGAGCTTCCAGTTTAAATTTCATGGTCATCTGAGTTATAGAACTCGGTTATAGCATTTTTTGCTCTGAAAAACCTAAATATTGAAATAGTCATAACTTGCTCATTTTAAGTCGAATGAGCTCGGTTTTGGACAGGAGGTACTTTATACCATATACCTTCATGTCCTAAAAGGCCAGAATTTTTCTCATAATTTAAGTGGCCGAAACAGCCTGTCTAAAATCATGGCAGCAGTTTTTTTCGATTTTTTTGCAGCTTTGCACTCCTTTGCTAAAATCAGTCCACACAAAAATCTACAACACCTTTCCAGTAATTCCACTTGGATTAGTTAGGTAACTCATAGATCTAACTCTAGGACTTGACCACACTCAAAAATTCAAAATATAATAGGAGATTTGGTCAATTGAATTTCATGTTACGCTTTTCACCAAAAATCGGGTTTTAACTCCTTATGATTTTTAAGAAACTTTCATGTTTTCACATACTAACCAACATAACTCATCATAACACTTACTAATACCACGTGATACCTATGATTTTCATTAGTCCAATGCTTTTATTATAACTTTCATCATAAACCACGTAAACTGCTTCATTTTAGTTGAAGATATATTTGAGGGTTTAAGAAATGGGTTTTGTCTTCGGGTCAATACAAAATTCGATTTCACGCCTAAGTAGGCTAAGAAGTCTTCAAGAATACGCCGTAAAATTTATTAATAATAGAAATATCATTCAAAAATCTGTGACTCTCCTCCAAGACTTGGATAAGACGTCACATTGATACCAACTGTGACTTCTATCCCTTAACCTAGATAAGACCTCACAATGATACCTATAAACTTGCCATCTTCATTCACGATGTCGCCTCAGAAAAGTCCGCTTTTGCAGCATTCCACACAAGGAAGTCAACAACGAAAGGTTCGGGGCTCTTTACTTATGGCTTGATATGACAATAATTGACTTTAGTAGTTTGGTTACTTGAATTCGCATAACAAGTTGGTTATGAATATAAAAGCTAACAACCTTACGAAAAAGCATGATGAGTTGTAAGACCCAGCTTTTATAAATAAAGATGAATTTTCTATAAATATTATTTTTGAATATTATGGAATAATTTGATATAATGTTATAGTTGTGGGTAATATTTATAAATTTTGCAAAGTATACAAGTGGTTATATTATATTCGATTGGTCGGGGAATATTCTTTTAGCGGAATATTCGTGATAACTACTCAATCATTGGTGGACCCCACAATGTAATTATTGTCGGATTGAGAAAAGACAAAAATATTTTATTGAAATAACTCATGGAAGTTTTACCGCTGATAATTTGTTGAACTACTCTTCGTAGTAAAAGTACGATGAATACGTGTGGTTGCATAAGTAAGACATCACACCTGTATTGATTATCGATCTTATGTGAGAAGTCACTCAGTTTGATTCCATTATTGTCGATTAATAATATGAATTATTATAATGATAATGACGCTTTTGTTTTATTCAGACATTAACGTAATAAAATGTAAACATCTTTTTATATAAAATAGAATACTTTATTAAAGTTATTCTATAAATAGAATATATTATATTTTATTATGCATAGTGTTGCATAGTGTTTTGCATAGTATTGCATAGTGTTTTGCATAGTAAAATGTTTTTATATAAATAGAATATATTATATTTTATTTAAAAGATTTTTCTTTAAATATGGATGGTCGATTAAAGTAAATCAATCTGGACTGCTCATGGATTAGTTATTATGCATTCCATTTTCCTATAAATAAAGCTCATTCCTTCATTATTTTCTTACGAATTCATTGAAACTCTAGAGAGAAAATTATAGAGAGAAGCTATAGAGAGAAAGTTATGTGAAAGAAGAGTATTCTCGCTACTTCACTATTTCTATATTCAGGTTCTTTTACTAGTAAGGGGTATTATTTGTTGTACTTCGTAAAGGTGTTATTCTTTCTTCTTGAAGAGAACTTCATTATTCCATTCACTATTATTCGTTGAATAACTTAAAAAAGTGGCATACCCTATACATAACTCAGATACGCCAGACATACCCTATACTTGGTGAAATCCTTATGTTATTCCATTGCTTATTTATTCTATTGGAATAACTCATATCTGTGATTTACCCTATACTTGGTGACATTCTTTTATTATTCATTGGAACATCCATGCATGTGTTTTTTACACCGACCGGTTCCGCTTTTTATTATTACATTGGAACATCCTGTCTCGTGTGTTTTACAGGGACCTGGTTCCGCTCTTTATCATTCTCGCTGGAATATCCTATCACGTGTTTTACACCGGATCTCGGTTCCATCTTTATTATTCTCGTTGGAACATCCTGGCTTTGTGAATTTCACCGACTTCGTTCCGTTATTTATTATCTCGCTGGAATAACTCGCGTCTGGCGCAAATCCGCATGCGTACGGTGATTTCTTTTGTTATTCCATTCTTTATTATACCCAAATAGTTAAAACTTTGACTTCTATACTCCATGAAATTAGTAGAATATCCTTGATATTTGCGTTTCATCCAATCTTTTTCACGGAAATATTCTTCCGATCATTCTTGAATTTTACTCTACAAAGCAAGATGTCATGTTGACAATTTGGACGTTAATAATTCCCCGGATAAAATAATTCTTGAACTTGTTTTATTGAATTCTTATATCATTGTCATCATCCTCATGTTTATATTTTTTTTTTAAAGTCATCTGTGGCTTCAGAGAGCATGGATGGACTTGGTATGATTATGACCGAGGATTATTCGCCGTAATCACGTCAATCGTAGTAATGTTACAAATGATGTGATTAAAAATCCTCGATGGTAGTAGTGCATTGATGGACGATTGTTGGCATGATCATGACCATTAATGAATACACAACTATTCTCGCCCGTAGTGCGTGAATAATTGTGATCGTGATACTTAAGAATATCCTCGGCGTAGTAGTAGTGCGGGGTGATTCGATGATGTGGATTATTTATTAAAGTTTGAGTCTCAAATTTATAACAAATGATGAAAACCTTTTAAAATCATAAAAGATAGTAGATTTTATTTTCTACTGACTCTTTTAATGGATTGCATATTCATTGCAGCTTAAACCGGTTTGTTGCTCATTGTATTTTATCGGTTTAACATTGTTGAAGACTATTGATAATTTATTTTGCATTATCTTAGTCATAATATTTCTTCTTGGGCTAGTTGAGCTCACCCTTTCTTTCACCGTTCTCTTGAAAATGAGAATATAAATTGGGACGAGTCGGGGAAGCGAGTGATGGTCCTCAAGATAAGATTAGTAGTCCTCTCACTATTCGTGAAATAGTGTGATAATAATTGTAATGAGGACTTTTTGTTTGAGTTTGTATAATATCTAGTAGATTTATATTTGTATTTAAACTCACAGCTTTATGTCGTATTATACCACACGCTTATGTTAATAAGTTGTATTTAAATTACAGATCATGTAAGTGGCGACCCAAGATGGGTGATGTATACCTAATTTTGGGGCGTCAACATTGATCGAGCTAAGGGATATGATCCTGGCTAAGATGTGAGAAAAGTACTAGGAGGGAGAGACGGGGAATACCTTCGCTTAGTATGACCTACCTAAGTTTTTGTCTTTATTTTATTGGTGAATCGAGAATATAAAGGTAATTGTTAAATGTCAATTAATCTTTTGTTTTGTGGCGATGTCTGAAAATGACATCCGAGAATGTTGAGAATAAAGAATGGAGCACAGCGATCGTTGATTCACCACATATCAATAATCGGGATAATGTGCATCGTGAAGGCGTGCAATCCTCATGCAAACAACAACACCGACCAAATGATGAATGATCAAATGTTCGGAGGCTTTATGCAATTTATCTGACGGCAATGCGAGAAGCGACTCTGTCCAAAACGTAGGTGGAAACACGGAAAACTCTCGAGGCGGTCACCGCTAAACAATTCAAGGAGTTGGGACAAGTTTTTTACCATTGGTGGAGTTTTCCTACAACAACAGCTTATCAAGCAAGTATTGGCGTGGCTCCATTCGAGCGTTGTATGGAAGAAAGTGTCGTTCTCCAAATCTTTGGGATGAGGTGGGTGAAGCAACGTTGTTGGGACCGGAGTTGAGTACGTATGACTACGGAAAAGATTCAAACGATCCGACAACGTATAAAAACCTCACAAAATCGACAAAAAGAGTTATCTTGATCTTCATCGAAAGGACGTGGAATTCAATATAGGAGAGATCATGTGTTGTTAAAAGTTGCTCCATGGAAAGGAGTTACAAGATTTGGAAAGAGAGGGAAACTTAATCCTCGATTCATCGGTCCATTTTAATCCTCGATCGAGTAGGAATCGTGGCTATAGACTTCGCTTTCTGCCGCCAAATATGTCTCGTGTTCATAACGTTTTCACATATCCATGTTACGTAAATATGTGAAAGACCCGAACCATATTATTGAGTTAGAACCCATTTAAATAGCGGAAGATTTGGCGTATGAAGAGGTTCTGCTCAAATTTTGGATAAGAAGGAACATATTCTACGCTCCAAGGTTATACCTCAAGTCAAAGTTTTGTGGAGGAACCACGATGTTGAGGAAATGACTTGGGAGTTAGAATCAAAATGAAATCAAGGTATCCTTACCTCTTCGACATACAGTGACGCACCCTAATTTCGAGGGCGAAATTTCATAAGAAGGGAGGTTGTAAGACCCAGCTTTTATAAATAAAGATGAATTTTCTATAAATATTATTTTTGAATATTATGGAATAATTTGATATAATGTTATAGTTGTGGGTAATATTTATAAATTTTGCAAAGTATATGATGGTTATATTATATTCGATTGGTCTGGGAATATTCGGTTTAGCGGGGAATATTCGTACAACTACTCAATCATTGGTGGACCCCACAAATGTAATTATTGTCGGATTGAGAAAAGACAAAAAATATTTTATTGAAATAACGGCGGAAGTTTTACTGGTTGACATCTTTGTTGAACTACTTTCGGTAGTAAAAAATACGATGTCGTGTGGTTGCATAAGTAGACACCGCGGTATTGATTATTGATGCTTATGTGAGGTAAGTCACTCGGTTTGATTCCATTATTAGTCGATTAATAATATGAATTATTATAGCGATAATGACGTTTTGTTTTATTATTATTATTAACGTAATAAAAATGCGAAACATCTTTTTATATATAAAATAGAATACTTTATTAAAGTTATTACATAAATAGAATATATTATATTTTATTATGCATAGTGTTGCGTAGTGTTTTACATAGTATTGCATAGTGTTTGCATAGTAAAATGTTTTTATATAAATAGAATATATTATATTTTATTTAAAAGATTTTTCTTTAAATATGGACCGTCGATTAAAAGTAAATCAATACGGACCGCTCATGGATTAATTCTTATGCATTCCATTTTCCTATAAATAGAAGCTCATTCCTTCATTATTTTCTTACGAATTCATTGAAACTCAGAGAGAAATTATAGAGAGAAGCTATAGAGAGAAAGTTATAGAAAGAAGAAGAGTATTCGCTTCACTTCATTTCTATATTCAGGTTCTTTTTACTAGAAGGGTATTATTTGTTGTACCCGTAAAGTGGTGTTATTCTTTCTTCTTGAAGAGAACTTACATTATTCCATTCACTATTATTACGTTGGAATAACTTTTAAAAAAGTGGCATACCCTATACATAACCTGTGATCATGCTGCATACCCTATACTTGGTGAAAATCTTTATGTTATTCCATTGCTTATTTATTCTATCGAATAACTTTTGTATCTGTGCCGTTTACCTATACTTGGTGACATTCTTTTATTATTACATTTGGAACATCACATGCATGTGTTTTACACCGACACGGTTCCGCTTTTTATTATTCATTGGAACATCCATGCATGTGTTTTACACCTGACTGGTTAAAATCTTTATCATTCTGTTGGAATATCCTATCATGTGTTTTTTCAATTCGGATCTGGTTCCATCTTTATTATTCTGTTGGAACATCCCAGTCGGTGTGAATTTCACGACTGGTTCCGATTATTATTATTACATTGGAATAACTTTTATGCAAGTAATCGCATGCATGGTGATTTCTTTTGTTATTCCATTCTTTATTATACCCAATTGGTTAAAACTTTGACTTATACTCCATGAAATTAGTAGAATATCCTTGATATTTGCGTTTCATCCAGTATCTTTTTCACGGAAATATTCTTCTGATCATTCTTGAATTTTACTCTATAAAGCGATGTCGTGTTGACAATTTGGACGTTAATAATTCCCGGATAAAATAATTCTTGAACTTGTTTTATTGAATTCTTATATCATTGTCATCATCCTCATGTTTATATTTTTTTTAAAAGTCATCTACGTGGCACATAGAGAGCATGGATGGACTTGGTATGATTATGACCGAGGATTATTAAAGGCGTAATCATTGGCCGTAATGTTACAAATGATGTGATTAAAAATCCTCGATTAGTAGTAGTGCATTGATGGACAGATTGTTGGCATGATCATGACCATTAATGAATACACAACTATTCTCGGCCCGTAGTGCGGAATAATTGTGATCGTGATATTAAGAATATCCTTGGCGTAGTAGTGCGGGGTGATTCGATGATGTGGATTATTTATTAAAGTGAGTCTCAATATATATTGATGATGAAAAAACCTTTTAAAATCATAAAAGATAGTAGATTTTATTTTCTACTTGACTCTTTTAATGGATTGCATATTCATTGCAGATTAAACTGGTTGTCATTGTATTTTATCGGTTTAACATTGTTGAAGACTATTGATAATTTATTTTGCATTATCTTAGTCATAATATTTCTTCTTGGGCTAGTTGAGCTCACCCTTTCTTTCACCGTTTCTTCTCTTGAAATGAGAATATAGGTGGGGACGAGTCGGGAAACGAGTGATGGTCTGAAGATAGCATTAGTAGTCCTCACTATTCTGTGAAATAGTGTGATAATAATTATAATGAGGACTTTTGTTTGAGTTTGTATAATATCTAGTAGATTTATATTTGTATTTAAACTCACGATTTATGTCGTATTGTACACGACAATTATGTTAATAAGTTGTATTTAAATTCTGTATCATGTAAGTGGCGACCCAAGATGGGTGATGTATACCTAATTTTGGGGGCGTCACATGAGTAGTTAACCAATTGATTCCTAAAATCACATCAAAGACAAGTATTTTCAAAAAGATAAGATCGACAGGTAACGTGAAAGTGTTTATTTGAATCAAACAAGATTTAAAAATAGTAGCGTTAACGAAGGCTCCTATTAACGAAGTTTCAACCAATAAGTCAAAGTCTAACTTCTCCGGAGTCAAATTTAAACGTTGAACGCAAGCAAGAGAGATAAAATAATGGGTAGAACCGGTATCTTATAAGGTATAGACTTATGATTTATAATTAACTAACCCGTGCTAACTTCGTTCGGTTTACTCGCTTTTTGAGAAGTCATGAAAAATGCACTTCCTAAAACCAACGACTTTGTTTTGTCCATATCCACCTTTGGTGCCACCGTCCCAGCTAGACTTGACTTTGGTGCACAACAAAATTGGGCTAAATGACCTTCTCTTCTTGCAATTTCCACTTCTATTATCTTTGCCATGATTACCACCGAAGTGATAATTTCCCCCACGATGGTTATCGTTGTTCCGATGGTCGTTGCCACCGGTACGATTATTTTTGTGTTGTTGGTCGTTACCTTTTGGTTGTGCTGACTCATTATCGCGCTCCAATAACTGAGCCCTATTCACAATATCTGAATACAAACAAAGTTTATGAGAAAATAGGTATTGACGTATATCGGGTTTCAAACCTCTTAAAAACATTCGCGTCATTCGCTCCTCATTATCGACCAAATGGGATGAAACCGTGATAACTCCGCAAATTTTGCCTCGTATTGCGACACGGTCGTATTGTTTTTTTGTTCCAACTTGATAAACTCCACCTCCTTCATGTGGCGAATACTTTCAGGAAAGTATTTGTCGTTGAACAACTCTTGGAATTTCTCCCAAGACATCTTGAGTATGTCGATGCAGGTACGTTTTACGATTTCCACCAAGAATCGCCTTTCTTCACGCAATATAAAGGTGGCAAATGGAACCTTTTTGCTCCTCGAGCATCCCAAGACATCAAATATCATGGTGATCTGCTTTAACCACGTCTCGCCTTAAGTGGTTACTGCTTTCCCAAAAACTCCGGTGGTCCCAGCTCCTTGAATCGCTTAGCGGTGATGATCAGAAGTGGGTTGCCATTATTTTCACTCGCTTTATGAGCAGGAGCCGCCTTCGTCTCGATGTTGCGTGAATTCAAAAAACTCCTAAATGTACCGTCGTCGTCATTTGATTGATGGTGTTGTTGTTTACAGGAGGATTATCGCCATCCCGTCGCACATTATCCGGATTATTGATCCATGGAGACTCAATCGGTCTCCTGTGGCTCCATTGCTTATCTCAACATTTTCGGATGCCATTTTCAAATCGCCCACAAAACAAGGGTTAATTAACATGTCACATATTATCCCTATACACTTACAAACCAATTAAATACCAAATAAACTTAGGTAGGTCATACTTAGCGAAAGGAATTTCCGTCTCTCCTCCTAGTTCTTATCTCACATCTTAGCCAAATGATCATATCCCTAAGCTCGATACCAACCGTAACGCCCCAAAATTAGGTATACGTCACCCATCTTGGGTCGCCACTTACATGGTACATAAATTCAAATACAACTTACTAATATAACGTGTGTGTACAATACGACATAAACTCGTGAGTTTGAATACAAATATTGTCTACTAGATATTATACAAACTCAAAAGGAGTCCTCATTACAATTATTATCACACTATTTCACGTAATAGTGAGGACTACTAATGCTATCCTCTGGACCATTACTCCGTTCCCGACTCGTCCCAAATATGTTCTCATTTCACGAAGAGAATAAAGGTGAAAGAAAGGGTGAGCTCAACTAACCCAGAAGAAAAATATTACGACTAAAATAATGCGAATAAATTATCATTAGCCTTCAACAGCGTTAAACCGATAAAATACAATAGATAACCGGTTTAATCTGCGGTGAATGAACATACGAATCCATTAAAAGAGTCAAGTAGAAAATAAAGTCTACTATCTTTTAGGTTTTAAAAGGTTTTCATAAATTTTATCACTAAGACTCGGTTTAATGAATAAACCACAATATCTAATCATCCCTCGCATTACGGGCCAAGGATTTTCATCAAATTATCAATGGTCATGACTATACCGAATCACCCCGGTCATAATCATACCAAAAACTATTCATCATCGCATTACAAAAGCAATTTGAGGACTTTTATCACATCATTTATAACAAGCCATGATTATACCGAATGATCCTCGGTCATAATCATACTAAGTTCATCTATGCACGTAAGCCAAAGATAACATAATATAACATGAGGATGATGACAATGACATAATAATTCAATAAAACAAGTTCAAGAATTATTTTATCCGAGAATTAAGTAACGTCCCAAATTGTCAACAAGATCTTGTTTTGTAGAGTAAAATTCAAGAATGATCGGAAGAATATTTCCATGAAAAGATCTTTGGATGAAACGCAAATATCAAGGATATTCTACTAATTTCATGGAGTATAAGCCAAAGTTTAACCAACTGGGTATAATAAAGAATGGAATAACAAGGAAAATCACCATAAATGCGGTGCTTGCGTATGCGAGTTATTCCAACGAATAATAATAATGAGAACCAGTCGTGAAATTCACACCGCACAGGATGTTCCAATGAATAATAAAGATGGAACCGGATCCGGTGTAAAACACACGTGATAGGATATTCCAATGAGAATGATAAAGACGGAACCGTGTCCCATGTAAAACACACAAACAGGATGTTCCAAATGAATAATAATAGAAGAATGTCACCAAGTATAGGGTAAACCACGATTATCAGATTATGTATAGGGTATGCCACGACATCTGAGTTATTCCAACGTAATAATAAAGAATGGAATAACGGAGGATTTCACCAAGTATAGGTATTGTATCACAGCGTATCTGAGTTATTCCAATGAATAATAAAGAATGGAATAACGTAAGTTCTCTTCATGAATAAGAAAGAATAACACCCCTTACGAATTACAACAAATAATATCCCTTACCGTAAAAGACCTTTGGATATCAAAGTAGTGAAGTCTTGTAATACTTTCTTTTTTCTCTATAGATTTTCTCTCTATAGCTTCTCTCTATAATTTCTCTCTCTGAGAGTTTCAAAGGTGAATTAAAAGAAAATAATGAAGGAATGAGCTTCTATTTATAGGAAAATAGAATGCATAGTAATTAATCCATGAATCGGTCCAGATTGATTTACTTTAATCGACGGTTCATATTTAAAGCAAAATCTTTTAAATAAAATATCATATATTCTATTTATATAAAAATATTTTACTACTGCAAACACTATGCAAAACACTACGCAACACTACGATAATAAAAATATAATATATTCTATTTATAGAATAACTTTAATAAGTATTACATTTTATATAAAAGATGTTTCGCTTTTATTACGTTAATAATACCAATAAAACAAAACGTCATTATCGCTATAATAATTCATATTATTAATCGACAATAATGGAATCAAACCGAGTGACTTCTCATAAAGATCAATAATCAATACCGGTGTCTTCTTGTCAACCACATAACGTATTCTTTATCTTTTTACTACCGAAAGTAGTTCAACAAGATTAACAGCGGTTAAACTTCCTACCGTTATTTTCATAAAATATTTTGTTCTTGATGAATAGTAACTCATGAATAGTAATTCGTGAATAAGTAACTCGTGAATAAGACTCACGACACAAAAAGTGTCCCAAAATACTCGAGTGAACAATACTTAGAGTGAATACTAATTTTGGTGAATAAGAACTCGTGAATAAGAATCTGATACAAAAAAGTGTCCCAAATACTTAGAGTGAACAATACTAGAGTGAATAGTAATTTCGGTGAATAAGAATTGTGAATAAGAAACTTAGTGAATAAGAACTTTCGTGAATAAGTAACCCAGTATTTTATGACAACTTGTCTACTTTGAAAAATTTTCAAATATGACCCTTAACTTTAAACTTTTATCAATTTAACTATTCACCAAAATAGAAAAATTGAACACTTTTATTTCATAAAATTTGGGGTCTCACATTAACGTTTTTTAAAAATTAAAAAATTACATTTTTATAAAAAATTAACGCTTTTTAGAAAAATGTACTTTTTAAAAAAAATTGAATTTTAAAAAACAGTTTAAAATTAAAAAAAATGCATTTAGAAATTTTTAAACATTAATTTTTAAACAGTTTAAAAACATTAATTTTTAAAAAACAGTTTAAAAACATTAATTTTTAAAAACAGTTTAAAACGCGTTAATTTTTAAAAAACAGTTTTAAAACGTTAATTTTAAAAATAGTTTAAAATATTAATTTTATAAAAAATTTAAATGCAGTTTAAACATTAATTTTTAAAAAAGCAGTTTAAAAATTAATTTTTAAATGAGTTTAAAAAAATTTAAAACAGAATTTTTTAATTTTTAAAAAAAAGCGTTAATTTTTTTAATAAATTTTTAAAAACAGTTTAAAATGTTAATTTTTTAAAAAAATTTAATAAATTTTAAAAACATTAATTTTAAAAATCAGTTTAAAAAGCGTTAATTTTTTTAAAATTTTTAAATGAAATTTTTTAATTTTAAACTGTTTTTTAAAATTCAATTTTTTTAAAAAGTCTTTTTTTAAAAACGTTAATTTTTATAAAAACAAATTTTTTTAATTTTTTAGAAAAGTAACGCTTTTTAAATTTTTTAGAAAATTAACGTTTTTTAAATTTTTTAAAATTAACGTTTTTAAATTTTTTAAAATTAACATTTTTTTTATTATTATTATTTTGAAATTATTAGTATTATTATTATTATTAGTTTTGGAATTGTTTAGGTGAAGTAGTTAATAGTTTTGGTCATTTGTCTTTATAATAATCCGCTTAATTTGTCTTTTTTGTGTTCACGTCAAAAAAAGTCAAGTCAACTCAACATGATCAAAGATTCTTAACGTTTTTTAGATTTTAAAAATCTGACGGAGTGACCATTTAGTAAATTTTTGAAAAATACAGGTTATTCGATTATAACAAAAAAAATTTCGATAACCACAATGAAAAGCGATCAAAGATGAAATGGCAAAAACCTTATTTATCCCATTTTAGTGTTGAGGATATTGACATGAATAATAAAATGGGTAGCGTTAGTATTGACATGTTTAGTGCATTACCTAATCTGACACAACACCACGCGACCCTAATCAATAAGAACAACTAAACAAGGGCTAAACAACCATTTTGGTCCTTGCACTCTATAGTTTGTTTCAATTTCATCCGTGTACAATTTTTTTTCTCATATTAACCTTTGTACTCTAAGATAGTGGAACAATTTAGTCCTTTTCAAAAAAAATAAAATATGATGAAGTGATTTTTTAAAAAATATAAAGATTATCAACATGGATAAATAAGGATAAACAAGTCTTTTTATCACTTTTTTATATTATTTATTAAGTATTGTTTCAAACTTCTATTTATTTTTTTCTAAGTAATATATTTATAAATTCATACTTGATTTTTTTTATTAATTATTAATAATATATATATATATATATTTTTGATTTGATGACCAGACGTGGTCTGAAAACATTGACAAACATGAACAATCGGGCATTTGATCTAGTCAGTAACGGTATGGGTATCCCTCCCTCCCCAATCCAGGAAGGAAATATGCAGCCTTTCTCATTTATTTGGCAACTGTATTTGTACCTACTCAATGCGAATAATATTGAGCATTGAATTCGGCCCACTAGCAGTTGTGGGAGAGGAGTGGGCAAATTAAATAAGGAAATGAAAAAAAAATCTTTAATTTTGTTTGTAAGTTTATTTAAAAACTGTCAATTTATATAGGACATGGATGTCCAAATTTGTTTTTATATTAATGTTAACAACAATATAGGAATTAAAAAACACATTTTTCAATCCTTTAGTTTTATCCTGAAAATTAGATCTAATTTTTAATCTTTTCTAAACATAACAAAACTACATTATAACAATAAAATATTAAAATTTTTATTGTTATTAACTTAATCTTTTCTGAACATAATATTACTAATATTATAGTTTTATCTTTAAGATTTAGTAAACTACATTATAACAATAAAATATTAAAATTTAATAAAACGACTTTAAAAATTCAAAATATATATATATATATATAATTTTTTTTCTTCTTAAAACTAATTATAATTCCAAACACCCTCTAAATAGGTACACAAAATAATGTGGGTATGGGTTCGTTTGTTAATTGTCTCTGCTTCTAACTTTTTATTTATGCTTCTAACTTTTTTGAAATTGAAATTGAAAGCAGAAAATAATGTTTGATAAGTGGAAGCAAAATTCACTTTTAAGGGGAAAAGTTAAAAAAAAAGAAAAAAAAAAGTTGTTTCTTCAATTTTGGCAACACATGAGTCATTCCAACTTCAATGAGATACAAACATCAAATCTTGTTAACAATATAATTTTAAACTCCACCTCTACATAAAAACAAATAAAATTAATATTTAAATATGATTATCAAATAAAATTGTCTGATTTTTGTTTTCACTAATGTGAGTAAGTAAAAATCAGAAACATATGAAAACAAAAATAGAAAGCAAAAACATGAAAATAAAAAAGTTACCAAAAGAACCTGTAATTATGAGCCTGTTCGTAAATGACTTATAAGTTAAAATATAAATTGACTTATAAGTAAAAGCGTTCGACATCAATTTGACGTACAAGTTAGAAATTTAGTTAAAACACGTTATGAAGGTGTTCAGTTCATAATAATTTATAAGTTAAAATAAATGTAAAGATTACTAAAAAGTACATAAATAAAAAGAGGAGCAAAATAGAAGAGGGACAAAATAGATATTATATTTGGTCAAACTAACTTATTTTAAAATGACTTATCACAATTAGTTACTTTTTTTCTGAACTTTAAACTCAAGTTATAAGTCAAAAAATAAATGTTGCCAAACACGTTAACAGTGAAAAATAACTTATAAGTTGGAAAAAAAAGCCTCTATTTCTTCCTACTAAAAATATGTATCTGAAAGAAACTTTTGTTATCGATAAACAAAAAATAAATTACATATAATATGTTGTTTGTCCTAACCCCTAAATCTTAATCACCAATAAGAGTTTCCAAACGTTTGAACTTTAAAGAAGGAAAACGTTGTAAGATTTTTTTATACTTTAATTTATAAAATATTAAATAAGACAGATAGTAGTTGATATGTATTTTTTAATATGATAATATCGCATATTATTTGAGTCAAAATTAGAGATCCTACGCAAAAGAAAAGGCAAAAAAGTCTACTCAGAAGAATACACAACACACGGAACCGTTGGATCCAATGAATATTGAGTTAAGATTCAAGTCGGCTCCCAGCCAGCACACTCAACCTGTAAGATTTCCTTATTATCGAATATAGAGCCTATAATAAAGGTATTTTTTCACACGTAACACTGTAACAGTATCAGTTCTTGAATCTTTAAGGCCAAGTTCTTGGAAAATATTTTAACTAATTGTTACCCCATCATTCGTTGATTGGTAGGTCGTCTCTTTATAGTTTATAACATTATTATTATTATTATCAGTTTTTTTTTTTGTTATACAAGTAGACAAACACATATTGGCCGTTGAATATACATATTTCATATAGCATGCCAAAATCTTGAAATATTCTGTTTTAGTTTTGATTCTTACGGCTAGGTTTCCTAAATAGGATGTTAATTGCAGTTTATAGAAGATTCTTGAAGAAAATGGCATTAAATGGCCTGTTTGTGAGTTTTGATTTGTCTACATCCATTGTTTTGGTTCACAAAATTCTAGGCAGATTGACTAACTGCTTATGATGATCTTCAGTCGAATTTGTGGTTTAATTTACTTAACCTAACTTCAATTTCCAAGTTGTGTAATCTTGAAATTGTAGAAACCCAATGGAAAATGCTTGACAAATCTATTCCTTTTGATAGGATTTTCTTGGAATTCCTTCATTCTTTACTATTCCAATAGCGAGGACTGTGTTTCTCTACTAAAACTAAAACTAAAACTAATTGAAGATGTATCTGGTGGAGAGCAAAGGAGGTGCCATAGTATGCATGCTGCTTGCACTTTTCTTCTTGGGCACTTGGCCTGCTCTTTTAACTCTCCTAGAAAGACGAGGCCGCCTTCCTCAGCATACTTACCTTGATTATACTATTACTAATCTTTTGGCTGCCGTAATCATTGCTTTCACATTTGGGGAGATTGGCAAAGGCACAGCTGAGAAGCCAAATTTCCTTATTCAGCTCTCTCAGGTGAGTCATATCTTCAAGTAGGCACTTATCTACTCGTATGTATGCCCTTTAGAATTCTGTTAATTCTGGTCATTTTATTATTATATAGTTTTCACCTTCTTGTTTTAGCTAGACGATCCTCTCTCAATTTGCCTGCTGGCTGTATCAGAAGTTACAGAAATGTACTACATGAAACTATTAAATCCTGGGGACATGGTTGACATTTTTAACTGTATTTTTTAGCTTGGAGTTTTATGTCTGAAAGTGATTATGCAGGATAACTGGCCCAGTGTTTTGTTTGCAATGGCTGGTGGGGTGGTCCTTAGTCTTGGAAACCTCTCAACACAATATGCTTGGGCATTTGTCGGTTTATCAGTGACCGAAGTGATTACTTCAAGCATAACTGTTGTGATAGGTACCATTGTTTTACATGTGCATAGGACTGATTTATTTCGATCCCTTATAAACGTGTTGCAAAAAGATATTGGAATTTTACTGGTAGCCTGTCTCGATTTTTACAGGAACAAGTTTGAACTACTTCTTAGATGACAAAATCAATAAAGCTGAGATTCTTTTCCCCGGGGTTGGATGTTTCTTGATTGCTGTTTGTCTTGGCTCAGGTGTTCATGCATCTAATGCGGCAGATAATAAAGCAAAACTTAGTAATTTGGCAAGTTCCAAAATAGACGGGATTGGGTAGAGTTCTTTCTTCATACTTGAAACATTTTTTTGGCGAAATCTGTCATCTTTGTATTCATTTGGAGGTGGGGTGGGTCTGAGGGAACAGTTACATTTCTTTGCATTATGAAATTAAATGCGACACCATTGCTATGCCTGAAAATATTTAATTAGCAGCAGGAGAATCCTCTTAATGATTGAAAGCAGACGAAATTAAAAGAAACCCCATTTTTTACTGACGGACCAATAGCCTCCCTATATGACTTCATAGTGGTAGTTTTTGGAGCCTTTTCCTCAATCTTCTTTTACAGCCATGATAACAGCCTACATTTTCCTGTTCTTTTATGGATGGTCGACTTTTTTCCATTTTCTTTTCATTCAACATTTATTTTACATAGTGACATATAATTCAGCTTTAATCATGCAAATCAATGCTAAAACATAATCTTTGGCAGGGAGAATTGCATTCCTGTGTCTGATGAAACATATCCAAACTCACTTGGAAATAATTTGGAGAGTGGAATTGCCAGTTCAGAGAAGGCAAAATTTGGGACTGCTGACTTTCTATTACAACTCGAGAACAAAAGATCAATTAAGGTTCGTGCAATCTTCATTATCCATTAGTGTTAACCCTGAGATAAATTTTATTTTCCTTACCACTTTCCATATGAAGATTTTTAAATCTGTAGATTATTGTTTGAAAAGAGACTAGATTATACGAAATCTGAATTGACCAACATGAGGCATTTCTTATCTGGTTCCCTTTGAATCAAATCTAAAAAGATCCCATTATCTTCTGCAGTGTGCACAAATCCATCAGTTTAAAAGAGCATTATCCACTAAATAATGTTCGAATATTCTTCTCAAGAGCATATAGCATATATTCAGAGTACAGCTTCTTCAATAGGATCATTTATATGATCCTTTATGTGCATGTAGTATACATATGTTTGTGCTGTCATTAACAAGTCTAGGCTATTTCATGGGCATATCTATGTGAATATTTAGTGGTCTCAGTTGGTGTCGCTCATTTCAGGTGTTTGGGAAGAGCACTTTCATTGGTTTGGGCATAACTTTCTTTGCTGGAGTTTGCTTTTCTCTTTTTTCACCAGCATTCAACCTGGCTACAAACGATCAATGGGACACTTTGAAAGATGGTGTCCCTCACTTAAGTGTCTACACCGCATTTTTCTGGTTTTCAGTCTCTTGTTTTGTGATCGCTATCATTCTGAATATAATCTTCCTCTATCACCCTATTCTGAACTTACCCAGATCATCATTGAAGGCTTATTTGACAGATTGGAATGGTAGAGGTTGGGCCTTTTTGGCAGGATTTTTGTGCGGCTTTGGGAATGGTCTCCAATTCATGGGTGGCCAGGCTGCTGGATATGCAGCAGCAGATGCTGTCCAGGTATACACACATGCATAGATACTCAGTCTGATATCTACATTACATACTTTATTTTCGCGTTGGTGATTTTGAATAATTAGAATCTATATATCAAGCAGATTTTAGTACTCTTTAATCTAATATATGCATACTTACTACAGGCACTTCCGCTTGTGAGCACATTTTGGGGAATACTTTTGTTCGGAGAGTACCGAAGATCATCAAGGAGAACGTATGCATTGCTCACAAGCATGTTGTTTATGTTCATTGTGGCTGTTGGAGTTCTCATGGCATCATCTGGGCATCGGAAATGATTATGCAGCTATAAAATTCAAGTCATGTTGTATCTTGGCAGTTGATGAAGAAGGCAGACAGATAGTTGGTGTAATTGCAAATGCACATAAATTATCAAGTTAGTTGAAGATTCTTGATTTTCTGATATCATATTTACTCTCAGTTCACTTAAAAAAAGGGGAACAAACAAATATAGGAGGAGTTGTACAGAATTTGGGGTGGGAATTATCAAGTGGCTTTAATATGTATATGTAACAAATCAATGTTAATATGAATCACTTATACCAGAATACTTGAGTTTGCTCATGGCCTCAGAACATACTCCCTCTGTCCCGTAATTTTATGTTAGTTTGGTGGTCAAATAATTTCACTTTTTGATTGTATGCTGTCCATTGTTGCGGGGCAAATATACAATTATTTGTTAGGATAAATATACAATTTCTTGCGGGTGTTATTGTCAAATAAAGTGACACATTTTATTATTATTATTATTAGAGTTGTCATTCTTGACTAGACAGAGGTTGGTAGGACTCTCTCCTCTGTACTTAAAAAAATGGTTAAAGGTTTAGTTTTTTTTTTATTTTTAAAAAGATGAGATAAAATACGTAGTCATTTATTAAGATCTATTAGTATAAAAAAATAAAAATCATCACTTTTATAATCTTGTAAAGTCACAGATAAATTGATTTATGTGATTTGCTCATCTTTTACGAGATATGGATGGACAATAATGAGAAGTTGAATTCTGTAATTTCATTTTTGTTAAACACTCGATTTGTAAAACGAGTCTTATAAGTTTGTGTGTGTAGACCTAATAATAATAATAATAATAATGTAGGACAATGTCAAAATAATTATTAATACAAATAATAAAATGTTAAAATACTATTAATAAAATTTCTTAAAATAATAGAACAGTGTATTTAAGACGCATAATTCAGTTTCCCATAATATAATTAGTGGAGTATATATATCATATGTCAGACTCTGAGTTTTAGGGGGGGTGTATTCAATTAAGATTTTTAAAGATTTTTTTTAAGTGACAGATTTTTGTAGAATTTGTGGGATTTTAATGAATTTCACATACTTTAAAGACTTTTTTAAAATGACTTTTATAGACTCCATGAAATAAGTAATAGACTTTTATAAACTTTTTATCAAAACTGTGATAGACTTTTATATACTTCTAATATATCTTACAACTTATATTAATTGTTAATTAGCCCATGTGTACAACCTCTCTCACTCTTTTTTCATGAACTAGAGTAAATCTCATTATATTATTGTGGCATGAGATTTTATATATGTTGAAAGCGTTCACGTTATTCTACTCATTTCATGATATATTTAGATACTCGGATACCAATAAAATTTTAGAAACTACAGACACAATACAAAAATTAAGCCCACTTTGCATTGAGCTATATATACTTTATGCATATACATGCGTTTTTTACTAATAATTGATTGCTTTTTTTATTATTGATTGCTTTACTAATATATATATATATATATATATATATATATATATATATATATATATGTTGATTGTGTGATTCTATCAACCTAATTTTCTATCTTAACTGCTGCTAATTTTGTTTGATTGTGTGGACCTTTTTTATGCGCCTAACATATATCAAAGCAGTGCGTTTTTTCCTTTTTTACAAGGGAAAGATAACGATTCTGTCAATTTGTCATGCATGAATACAACCACATGTTACATTATTTCACTATGATACACCAAAGATACTTAAAGACAAATATGGAGGATGTATCAAAAATTAACAGTGATTTCCTTCGTTTAAAATGTCAGAAAATTAAAAAAAAAACATATACATACACATCTTATATTTTCTATTTTCATATATTATAATACATAATCTTTACAATTGATATGAGAGTTTTATGATTTTATCTCACCTTTGTTGAACAAATCTATTTCCTCTTTTTATTGAAAGCTTTCGAACAGTTGCTTTTTCCCTCACCAATTCAGATTAGGTCTAGTTATTTATTAATATTTCTTGTTAATTCTCTTATAATAAAATTATAATAAATTCAATTATTTTTATGGCCCAAATTTTATCAAATTATTTATCCATCACATATTAATATTTATTAGCTCATATAAAATAAATAACTAATTTGACCCAATAAAAGACAAAGTCCAATTAATAACTAATTTTATCCACCTTTGTGTTTATTTGAAAGTCTTTAGAAATATTTAGAGATGAGGTATGACTTTGGATATGGGTTGATAGTTATAATTATTCTTTCAAAGTATGTCAAACTCTACCAGTTGATAGAAATTTTTAAAATTTATGACTTTTTGAATACCAAAATACTTTTATAGACTTTGTAAAAATCTTAATTCAATACCACTTAACTTTTAAAGACATTAAAAAAGTTGTAATTGAATACCACTAAACTTTTATAAACTCTTTAAATGTCTTGATTGAATACCACCAAACTTTTAAAGTCTTTAAAAATCTTAATTAAATACACCCCCCTTATTGATTAATTGATCTACCAAATAAAAAACAATAAGTCTTGGGTTTATTTTTGGTTTTTTTTTATTTTGTAGTACATCTCAAAAAATGTATAGTATTTATTATAATTGAAATTTTTATAAAAAATAGTGATTTAGATGTAATTTGGATACATCTGAAACACGTGATTATACATCTTTATGCACTTTGCTTTCAGACGTATCTAAATTATATTTAAATCATTATTTTTATAAAATTATAATTAAAATAAATACTATATATTTTTTGAGAGGTACTATAAAAAAAAATAAAAAAAAAATGTCGCTAGAAATATTAATTAACAATATCCCCTAGAATTATTGTAAAAAATATCACATTTAAAAATATTATCCAAAGACAAGTCTTTTCAAGAGAAAGTAAATGGGTCCCACAACACCCAGCGTTCGTATGCAGTTTTTTCAATAGAAAGTAAACAAGTCTTTTTGTCTTCTTCGCAGAACTTTGAAAACTTTTTTACTTGGCATTTCAGGCCAAATAGAAAATCTCAACTTTCTCTTTTGTATAAAGTTGTCAATTCTTCGAACCCTAATATTTTGTTGGACCTTTTTCAATATATGACTAGATTATAGCTAAACAGCATAACTCAACTTTTCGGCTTGATTAGGTATGTCATTTAATTAATTAAAATGCTTCTTAATTTATTTTGGTTGCGCACATTTGCTTTTAAATACTTTTGGCGGGGCTGTTTAAGTCAATGATACATACATATAATTACATATTGAATTGCATTTCTCCATCATTCAGTTTGTTGTTTTATCATGATTGAGACATCTTTACAAGTTGATATTTTGGTTCTTATAGTGTTAATGTTTGAATCTTGATAATAAGTTTGAGTGCGTGTATATACATTTTGATGCAAATATATATATATATATATATATATATATATATATATATATATATATGTATATATAATATGTATTCATGTTTGATGTTTATGTGTTTAACTATGATGCTATATTTTATTTTTTGAGAAAATATATACTACAATTTTGGAAGAAAGGTTACCCATTGTTATATTGGATCTTATGAATGAGAGGGATTAGTTAAATAAACAAGAAATTTAAGGGAGAAAGAGAGAGAATACAAAAGAAAGGGAGGAAAAAGGGTCCTCCCAACATTTCAAAGAAAAATGTAGGGACATGTAGAGATAACAATCATTGCTCTTTGGAGGTCCAAGATAGAGATTCCTTAAAAAAGTCCATCTGTCAAAGGATTGAAGCCCTTGAAGATGCATGCAAACACAATCTACCCATTAAGGTAAAACCATATAGCAATAGACAAAGATCTAACTTCCTCTCCGTCCATAAGCACCAAAGAATAGAAAAGCACACATTACTAAAGAGTCTTTTCATTGATCTAAAACCCCGAAAGCGTATGAGAAATAACTACACAAAAGTTGTGGGGGAAATCGAAAACCATCCCAAGACTCCATGTAGTGAACACCAAAGCCGATGTGCTATAAAGCGATGAAGATATAGGTGTTTATGTTAGTATGTGTCTCACAATACCTCATGCACATCAATACACAAATGTGGACAAGAATTTGTAAGGCCTACACACTTGTTGCATATTTTTAATGTCAAGTATTCGCAAGAACGACCAAAAAAAAGTTTCATCTTTGAATAAACCTTCAATTCCAAAATGACTTTTGTTTAAGGAAATCATAGTGATGGCTGAGAAGCGGCCAAAAAAATAAACCAAATGAGTCCAAAGACCACAATCGCATGAGAGAGAGAATGATATGTGCAAGAGGAAATATCAACTACCTCCCTATGCTATATTTTGAAAGAAATGGAAGTTCAAAGAGTTAGAATGGTCCGAAAGAAAAAAGCTAGATATAGGCTTATCATGGCAAGAAGAAAGATAGAATAGTCATGGAAAGTTCATCAAGAAAGGCTCATCTCCCGTCTAAACATCTTCATAAATCGAACATGAGCATCGTAACCAATGCTATACCGAACAAGATGAAATACAAGGTTCATATCCCACCCATTGATTTGACTTTCCTCTTTCTTTTAATTGATTCATGTTCTTCATCAACTTCTCTTTATAAGTGTCACTCCTAATGATTCTTCAAGGATTTCTTTTGCAAATATTTCTTCTCGTATTGCTTTGTTTGCCAATTATATTTTGAAGTATTAAACTCCCTTTAAAGGCTAAGCATTCGACCATCTTTTTTATAAAGTTGTGTCCTAATGATAATGCTCTTTTTAGGATCTCTGAGAATTAATTTGTCATATTCAGAAGACTAAATGTTAGCTTGAGGTGGTATCTCCTATTACCCTAAGAGAGGATGTATCAGGTTTAAACCTCTTGTTGGGAAATGGGAAAGTGTTTGTGTATTATAGGCAAATGCTAATTAAGGATATACTCAAATTTAATGCAACCTTTGGAATAGAGACCAACTTTGGTGGAGCTTTGTCGACCTCTCCAAAATTTATCACTTCACGACAGGGAAATCCATATTTTCCTTTGCCTTAAATTTCTTTGTTTTGAACTCTCTTGTTAAAAACTTATTTACATCTAATACTTCAAACACGTTTGGAGGTAATGGGGCCGTTAATTTATTGCTTAATATAAAAGTATAATCGGACTTTACTTATTTCTTTTCCTTCCCAACCAATCTAAACATAAGGAGGTATATTTCTTTTATTATTTATGTAATATTATCCTATGCTTTTCCTCCTAACAATCCAAATAAAGTGTTAATTTCTTAGTTTAAAGTTTAAACTCTCTTAGGGATCGATTATTTCAATATAATATTTTCAACAAATTAGAAGTTAACCAATATGTTATGTTGGGATCGACTCATACTTCAGTGGGTCCGACCAATGGCCACTGCGACAGGGGTAATTAGGGGTCTTGGGTTTGAAGATTTATTAGTAGTCGGTTTGACTAATGTTTTGGGTCTCATGGGTTTGAGCTCATATTATAGCAGTTAAGATTTTGTAGTTACTATAATTGTTTAGGGTATGGATTATTGTAGAGTGTGAGAGGCATAATAGACAACTTCTTAAACCCATCAAGCATCGTTTCAACTCTTCGCCTCTCCTTATCACTAACACAATTTTGAGCAAGATGACAATCTCCATTCAAGGAGAGTGAGTATCTATCCATCTTTCTTGTCAATTCCTTGATCTATTCTTTTTGTATGATATATGAATATGATGGTGAAGTTCCAAATGTGATGTTAGTTTACTACTGTTTGGTGCATGCCAACTCATAGATTTCGTTTGTTTCTGGTCTGATGTGTTTTCAATCTAAGAATGACATTAATCTATTATGGATTAGTACCAAATTTGTCAAATTTGCTGACATAGTTTTTTTTTCCTCTAAGTGACTAATAAAGAAAATAATAAGTATAAAACATGCTATTGTTTAATGCATTTTTGGGTGCAATCTCTGTTTGAGATCTCTATTTATTATTAACAAATTTTTGGTGAGTAGTTTAGGCTCATTATACATGCTTGGGAATTGGTTTTCTTCTTTTGGTCAAGTCATAGATTGGTTTGTTTGTGATCAGATCTGTTTATGCGGTCCAGGAAAGACATTAATCTATTATGAATTAGTACCAAATTTGTCAAATTCAGTTGACTTAGTTTTTCCCCTCATTTCTTGTTTCATATTGATAAAGAAAGGCTTAAATATAATTTACTACCCTAAACTATAAGCCATTCTACTTGGTGATCCACCTTTCAATTTTGTCAATTTGATTAAACTATTATTTTTTTCTAATTCCAACAAATTGAGTCTGCCACGTCAGAAATCGCTGACGTGGCTATCTAAGTGGGCCATTAATCAGCTGAGTTGTAATGAAAAAATAGTATTTTATTTATTGATTAAATAATTTTGATATAATGGAGGGTAAAATGGTCACACCCCATACATTCATTAAAATTAAACAAATCAAAAGCTAAGAAAACAATAACAAATCGATCAAAAGCAAAAGGTCTGAGAAATTCGTTGGTGAGAATCGGCGATGCACAGGTTGGATGCACGGAGATCGAGATGACAAATTCATTGGTGAGAATCGGGACCGTGGAAGGAGATTTGGTGAAGAGATCTTTAGTGGCTTTGATTCGACCATTGTCCCACCAATAGAAGCGTAGAGTTGATTTTCAACCCAGACCTCTAACTGAAGACCTAACCTCCTCCACCCCTTCACGCCTTAATCATGCGGTTACCTCATCAACCCAGACCTCCAATCCACCATCTGGTCCCACTTCTTCTCCTCCCTCAAGCTTACCCGTTGTATCTCCTCTCTCCTCCTAGTCGAACCCCTCTTCAATCTCCCCCTCAAGCTCACCCCTTGTTTCAGAATTTTACCATCAAATATGGGGTGAAAAGAATGGATTTGGGTGGCAAGGCCTTGACTAATTATTTGAAGGAGTTGGTTAGTTATAGGTTTATCAATGTTATGGATGAATCATTTTTGATAGATGATGTCAAGGAGAAATTATTGGTCGAGGAATATAGGATTTTGATTTTATTTTAAAAAAAATTGAGTATGTAAGAGGTGTTGATCAACTTTGTGTGGCGGATATATGGAGTTAGGGTTTTCGAAATTATTTGCTAGATCTCGAGTTTTGGTCTTCTTTTGTTTAAATTTAATTGTTAATATAAAATGTTATATTACTCTTTTGCCCTTTCAAGTCAATAAAATAATTTAAAGATTAGTCTTCTTTTAACACATAAACAGTATTGCCACATTAATGGTCACCCATGTCATCAATTTATGACATGGCGATTCAATTAAATTGGAATGAAAAAATTGATAGTTTAATGATCCGATTGAAAAAATTGAAAGGTCAATCACCAAGTGAAAAAGAATTCAATAGTTTAGGATAGTAATATATATTTAAACCATAAAGAAAATAATAAATATAAATTAAGTATGCTCTTGTTTAATGCATCTTTGAGTGTGATCTCTTTTTAGGATCTCTCTTCATTATTAACAAAATTGTAGCGAGTAATTTAGGCTCGTACACATACTTGGGAATTGGCTTTCCTTTTTTTGGTTGAAAAATGTAATTGCAATTTCATGTTGTTAAATGGTACAAACTATATCTTTTTGGATAGGCAAATAAGTAATAAGTCTTTACTTAAAGAGGTTTAGAATGGAAAATAAAAGGGGATAGTATATTTCTCGATGTGACCAATATTGTAAAAGGTAGACAGGTACGGATAGCTTGAATTTGGCTTTATTTGAATGATTTCTAAGTACTATTGACATTCATTTATGGTTGGGAACTTGGGATGGGGCTTTGTAGAGTTGAGTTCATCTTTGGGAATGATTTTAAGTTCTTCTATTGATGTTATTAATTGTTAAGTTCCTCATTATTTCATACTTTTGTTTTAATTTTTCGGTGTTCTAAGTGGAGCTCCTGGTTTAATACTCCTTCCGGTGGCCCCAATTTAAGCGATTTGGTTTGATTGGCACATGGGTGAGGGAGTAGGGTCGTGATTACTCTACTTGACTTACTAAACTTAAAATTGATTATTTATTATCTAGAGAATGGTTTCAAATGAATCAAATCATATACTTTGGGACATCCCAATATAGAAATCCATTCACTTAATTTTGGATGGAAGGAATATTTTTTTAATTGTGCCCGGTTATATTTGTTGGGAGAAAAACAAACCAAACAATACTAATTCTCCCTCTTATAATTCACCCTCTAAGAAAAATAATCCAAGAAAATTAATCCAAGCAACTAATAATTGAGAACAAGCACACAATCAAATTTTTACGTGGAAACCCCCTCGATGTGAGGAGTAAAAACCACGGGACCATAGTCCACCAAATCTTCCACTATCAATAATAATGGGCAATACAACGTTCTCTCTAGTAACAACTAGAGACAAACCAGCAATAACCATCAAGAATAACATATTCTTGGCATACATTTTCAACAAGAAGAATAACAAGAGAAAACTTGAACACTCCACCAACTCTCGCAAAAAATGTATCAACAATGTACAGAAAAACCTATGTTAGGAGACTCCTATGCTCAATCCCACCGTTCAGATTGACGACCAACAAGTTACGGTGTCACCAACCAACAAGAAGTTACTCCGATGTATCACATAGGACTATAGGAGGGAATAACCCAACAATATAGCATCTAAAACCTTGACCACCTGATTCACAATTACCAAATCATAAATTGATTTAGCTATGAATTAAATATCCATGTCAATTTATGCTATGGACTTTGCAAAGTCTCTATCATCTCTTTTTGCTGTGCAAGATAACTTGTTAACCGACTAACCGAGGTACTATTTTCCCTTCTTAAATTTTTTTTCATATCTTCTTGCTTACTGCTGTATCAACAAAGATTTTTATTCGGAAAGCAACATAGACAAGCATTTTTTATTGGTGCCTTAAGGATACATTCATATTTCTCAAGGTTTTAGAAAACCTGGGCTCTAACACTGTGGTTAGGAGATTTTTTCTTATGTTACAATCTTGACCTTTTGTTTTTGTCCTTAAGCTGCTTTTGACAGCAGTTGTGGCATAAGTATATACTTCCACTGAAAATATTTACATTCATTGGCTATGCATCTCGTTGATGAACTAAATTTTCATTTGAACAGACTGTAGAAAAATGAGTGATTTATTTTTAGTATTCTGAAGCACATATGCATCCTTCTAGAGTCATTTGACACAATAAAATCATCAGTAAATATTGTAACGAGTTGTAGCGAACCATCCTGCTAATGTTTCTTTCTGCCCATTAGTATTTTATGTTATTTTAGTATTTTTGATGAGTTTCCTCATTTCCTCATCATCAGGATGGTGGCTTTATGAGGAATGCCAATCTAGTGATAAGGTCATCCGTCATTCCAAGAACTGGGGCAAAGGATACAATTTGAAATTTTCCACATTTAATTCATCTGCCATGGTCAACCAAAAAACTGTTTGCCATAAACGAGTTCCCGATTGTTCATCTGTAAAATCTATCTTGAGAAAAAGGTCAATCTCTCAAGGACCAAGAGAAAGACCATGTAAGCGAGTTTCATTTGCTGCTACTCATGGTGGAGGACATTCTAGGTTTGTCTCATCCAGGACAAAATCTCAACCTGAATTTGGTCAGGCTTTGAAAGATGAACCACCAAGAAGTCATTGTGATGGTATGTGTAGTAAGATATCACATAATTGAATGAATCACAGATTCAGTGTTCATTTTCTATTATATTCTTTTCCTCAATCTTTACTTTGACCTTGTGTACCATGGTAAGATTTTTCTGACTTAGCAACTAATGACCGAGTTATTTTTGCAGGAATTGATGTCTCAATTTGTAGATTGGGTTCAGTTTGTCAAGGTGGGTCTGGAGATGCTGTGACGCCTTCAACTGGTAGAACCCAAATCCCGGACAATAATGCAGAAAATGCATCATCCTTATTCATGAAGGATTTACCTAGTAACAGTTCAAGCTGTAGGACTTCTTTATCTTGTTACATTTCACAGCTCCTCTTTCTTCTCCTCTCTCCCCTTCTCTTTCCTCTTTGTTCCTATATTGATTTGTACAGTACTTTTGGTGACAAATCTCTCTTCAAGTATGTAGGCACTTACAGGGTTTTAATTAATGTTCTGCATATTTGGGAAGTGGTAGTACTGCCATCTGGGAGTTTCTGCCTGGGTCAACTCTACAGAATATTGTTCATTTTATTTATTTGCATGGAATCTCTAAAAGATGTTTAAATGTATAGAACACCATAATATAAATACTCTTTAAAGATTTAGATATCCTTCAGAAAAATTGATCTAAAAGATATAGCTACATGTGGCATATCATAGTTCTGACTTCTGAGACATGATGTGTCTGTATCTACATGATTTTTAGTAAGCTGAAAATACTACACAAAATATTGAACATCTTTAGTCATTTGATATTCTGAGGGCTTGTAAGATGCTGATTGATGAATGACTGCTTGATTAGGTGTCAAATATCAAACTGGTTTCACTTCTGATACCAACCAAGGTGAAGATAGGAATCTACAAATGATTTCACCTACTGGTCTAGTTCTACCTCAGAATGGTCCTGTAAAAGAAATAACATGGAGGTAAGTTCTGTATTATCCATATGCTCCAATGTGCTCATCTATTTTGCTGTTCTATGCATCGAGTCGAATCTATGGAACTTTTAATTCTTCTTGTTTTCTATATAAAGAGGAACACCGAGATGCGTGGGGGGTTTTCATGGTCACTTACTTTTGGTTAGATGGAAGCACTACATCTAATATTATCTCATGTTTAATCTGTCATGTAAGATGAATGAGTTCATGCACGTTGAATGTTTACAGGGACCATAATATTATTTTCATTACTCAACCAGCCACTAAGGTGGTTGTTTCCCTTATCTTTTCTCCTCAACCCTGCCAGTGCATGTGCCTCAGAATGGCAGCGTAGAAAGAATGCCTGGAGTGATATCCTGGAATTATCGATTGGGTTCTTTTTGTGTCAGATTTGTTTCTGTTTAGCATGTGTTACTGTATGTTGTAGAAATTAGGATCTTTACATTTCAGAAAGATGCTTGAGAAGTTGAGTTTAGGGCTTATTGTGGCTTACAACAGTTGGTGCTTTAATATATTTGTGCAGCTGGTATGAAGAGAAAGAGAGAGAGAGAGTGGAGTGTTTGAATAAGAGAGGAAGACAGAAGTTTTATCTTTAAAAAAGAAAGAGCAAGACAGGAGTGGGGAAAACCTACTGAATCACACAAACGGCTTTCTTTAACCAAACCTAAAACACAATGCAATCACATAATATTTCTAATAAGCTTAAGATGTCTCCTCACACATATTCACAACATCTATATAATGGGTTCAACTTGGGAACCTAGATGGGATAGGCTTAATCTATCCTAAAACTAAGGGTTCTTTCATAAGCAAAACAAAGAAAATTTAAAAAGTGAAATGAATAGAAGATTAGTTCATCAGAAGAACACCAACACTAAGCTTACGAAGGGCTGGATGGTCTCAGCCAGACCTTTGTTGCTGCTTGTTTTTACATGCCTTACTTCTTGGTTAGACTACCTCAAAGCATTTCTTTAGTTATACTTGAGTTGACCTAGACAGAAAATTATACGTGCTTGACCACTTCGTCTTTTTCTAAAAATAAGTCGGATCTTTTTCCCTCTAGTGGTGTTATGGTTAAAGCATCCAACACAGTACCAGTTGACTTTTGGTCCAGAAGCTCAATTGTTAGATGAATTCATGCAAAAACCAGCCGAGTGTATGCCAATAGAAGGATAGTCCAGTATATTGGTGTAAGTGCAGGGCAAGGATAGGACCAAAAAATAAGCAAACAAATTACAGGCTCTTGTACCATGCTAGTGCATTGAAACTGAATAAATTTCGTCTTTAGGTAGTCATATCCTCTGATTTATGAACCTATACCAGACCAAAAACTCCTGATGTGGGTGCAAGTCTCTGTCTCTGTGTTTGTATTTTATTATTTTGTTTTACTTTTGTATTGTTCTGTTTGTTCCCGAATCTATTTTTCTGTCTCTGTCTATCATGTGCATTAGGACTTCGAGGTGCTAAGATTTCAGCTTTAACCTGCCATTATCAATCTACAGAAAAAGATGGTGTTGGCCATAAAAAAGATTTTAGAGGGAGGTACATCATAGAATATTGCTGGAGGCTGAAAAGGTTGCTAAAACTTTAATGACGTGATTGACTCGTAAAGAAGAAAAACTTTTATGTTGAAAACCACATGCAGTTGTGTGATTAATTGAACGTTTACAAAGTCATATTAACTCCATGTCTCTTTCTCGTTTTTGTGTGACTTGGAATTTTTGCAAGTTTATTTAAATATTATTTTGCAGTTCTCGTAACGTGACTTAAGAAGAGAATAAAATGACAAAATTGAAATTTTTGCAAGTTTATTTAAATATTATTATACATTTAACATTTGCAAAATGTAATATCTTTTATCATTTTAGTATTATAATTTGCCATGTTTTTTTTTATATAACTTCTTATATAATTCTTATATTAACTTAACATAGTCATAAGTAGTCATGTAGGCTTGAATGTTAAGTGTGTTGTTTGCTTTTTTCTCTAGGGGCAGCTTTGAGGTCGTTGATTGTGGTAAGATTAGACTCTGTGAAGGAATTATTGCTCATGTATCTGCAAAAGTTTCTTGCAAAGCCTTTGAACTTTCTAAGAAGCTTGCTCCATTTCAACGATTTAAGATGCATCCTCGTAGTGATTTTTATCCAGAGATATTTCAGAAAAAGTGCGCTAATAGGAATGATATTGCTTTATATTTCTATCCTGGAGATCCTGAGAAGTAAGTTTAGACCTGTGTTTTGTGTTTTATTTGAACTACATTTAGTGGATTATTCTGAGTTTTAGATGTTCCTTCCGTATTTAGGTCAGTAATGCAATATTCTGAACTGTTAAGAGACATGCACAGGAAGGATTTAATGTTGAGGTGTTATATGCATAATACAGAATTGCTGGTTTTCTCATCTACTATACTGCATGTGGATTGCCAAAGTGAGCTTCTCAAATTTTTCGTATCAATTTATTTTTGTTGTTCAATGGTTTAAATCTTGTGGTTACTGATATTTAAAATACCCTTTTTTATCTGTCATTGGGTATGTTTAGCAGACATTAGAATTTATATTGCACATGAAAGTTCTAAAAAAAGAGTCCCATTAGCTATAAAATTTTGTTAAAGAAAGAGTCTCATTTTTTTTATGGTAGTATAAAATAACACGTCGTCCTCAAGTTTATGATCGAAATTTCATTATCATGCTATCACTAGACACTAATAAAATACAATGAATAGATTTAGGGGTAAACATGGAACAAAAATATATCCTTAAAAAAATTAGAAAATTTTCAAATGAAACTCTTTTTGTGGATGGAGGAGGGAGTATATGGTAATTGAATCAGCAACCTAGACCAGGGAATTATTTTATATGGTAGTATATGAGTTTTGCTGCATAAAGGTTCTTGTTTACCTGCTTGCTAATGATGTTTGCAAATTTTATAACAGGGATGGGTAAAGATTTCTTCATGTGGGGAGTGTTTCATCGTCGAAAGGGCAATACTGGAGGTCAAATGACAGTTGCTCACAAGTCAGGGACTCGGGCAAGGGAACAGTAGATCTAGGCGAAGATTAAAAATACTCTGGTGGAGTAGGTAGTATTTTCCTTGTTTTCAATTCAGCATTATTCTCTTAAAAGATTATTATAAATATGTGGAAGGAGTATGTGAACCAGCATGAGAGAAACTGGAGAAAATGATTGTACATTTATGCTACTACATTGTAATGCTAGACCACAGTTTATTTTCATCATTAGATGACTAATGTGTTGAAATTGCAACCGAAACTATATAAATTTTCCCATCTCATCTCATCAAGTGTTTGGGTGCACACAAGCACATATATGGATTAAAAATCTCCTCTAAAAGTATAGTACACAAAATCCCCGTCATTACAAAAAGGTCTATTTTGATCACCTATAGTGAGCTTTACCCAAATCGCTTAAAGATGCATAAATGTAGTTATTGGTTTCGTATTTATTTCTGTTTGGTCCTAAATTTTTCAATACTGGACAGGGAAAAAGAAGAAGTTGCAGTTAATGTATCCTCCATAGTTCTGCATATAGTGAACTAATGGATCGGAAACCCATAGGTCCCATATTACAAACTATACAGCACTAGCCAATGAATAAAAGGAGTAGAGATAAAATTCTAAAGAGTGGGTATAAAGAGAAAACTTTAGAGGGTAAATGTCTTGTATAGAAATTAGAATAGTAGTAGAAAAGATTGCGAGATGATCAATGAATTTAATATGTAGGGCTGTAACATTTTAAGTTAATGAGGTCGAGTATCAATCCATTTAAGCTCATCAAGTAAATGGACGGGAATGGGTAGTCTATACAAACTAAATGTAATAAAATTCTCTTTTTTTAAGGGGGGGAGGCGGTGAAAACCCATTCTTAAACAAGTTATTTTTTTTTTTTTTCAAATTCTGGAGGTGGTTCCCTAAAAAGCACTATAAAATTCACCACCAATACATCTTTGTTTTATGTAGTCACCTAGAGTGAAAATTAAAATCTGTGGAAAAACAAAATCAATAAAATTGCCTACACCACTTTATATTCACTTGATATTATGGCAAGACAAAATAGCTTTGCCTCAATAGATCTGCTTTTCACCTGTATCACCTAAACTTCCCCCCTCTTGCAAGAATTGCTTTTGAATCCCATTCACCAACACTTCCCCCCCCCTTTTTATACTTGTTCTCATTCATCTATATGTCAAAGGTTCAAAATCTCTCTATGGTCACATTCAATTAAAAGATCTTGCTTCAATAGGAGCTGGATCAGCTTTCTTATTTTACCAGGGATGGCTGGACTGTGTGCAACACAAATTCTTCTAGTCCATCTTCCCATCCAAAGACCCAGACCTCCAATTCGCTCTCCATATAATTGATGGTGTCAACAGGCGTTCCAATTTCCACCCTGAAGATTGAAGCTGCCAATATATAGAAAATTCTCAAATACATCTGATACAAGTGTAACTATTGCATAAATAAATACAAGTGATTTAATTTTGTGAAAACCATCCTAAAAACAACTAAATTTAGCGTAATTTACCATCCTAAAAACAACTAAATTCAGCGTAATTTACAATTCTTGGGGTACTGTTTCACCCTGATTCTCTTACCTGTCAGGATTGACTCTCCAATCCGCTTACCCTTGGTAATTGGCAAATCCTCTACCTAACCATTTTCCCACATCTTTAGTTGAAATTCCTTTTTTTTGTTTTTGCAATCCACTTGCAAAAAATTCTGATAATTATAGATAGATATTGGTTAAACACTAGTTCCCTGTATCACCACTATTATTTACTACACCAAGAAACAGTAAATGAAAAAGGTCCCCTCTACATGCTGTCAATATCAATTTGAGCACTGTAGCCCTTGGAAACTGTTAGCTCCACTTGTCCTACATATCAATACTCAAAATGCACTTTTTAGAAAACTAGTTGGATAATCTTCAAGACACGATGATGATCAGGCTTGCATCAAGCATTAGCGAATCAATTCAAGTTCCAGGGGCAATTGGGCTAAAAGTTATTCAAGGAAATTCAATAAAAGAGTTGTGCCTCAATTAATGAGTTTGACCCTAGCATTATTGGACCAAGGGAGCGCAATTTAAGCATTATTGGGCTTACCCAATTGGCTAATTTAATTAGCTCATTCCTAGCAGCCAATTGATTCAATATAAATTCCTAGCAACCCATGGATTACATATTACATGGAAAAACAATTTTCTAGCCAATTCAGAAATTAGAAAAGATTTTGTTTCCTAAAATATTAGGCAGATTATATTGTATTTTGTTTTCTTTTATTTTAGGTAATTTAGCATGATTCTAAGGGGGTTTGATTTATTTAGATTGCAATTCTAGAGACTTCTATTAGGGTAAAATTATGACAACAATTTTAGGTTTTTTATTACCATAATAAGTTTCTAATTGCTTTATAGAAATAGGGATTTCTATTCCAAATTGGTTTGTAATTCCTATTAGGATTAGGGTTTTTGTAACTAGTATAAATAGGGGTTACTTCTATTGTAATTGACACACATTATTCATTATTCAATATACTTGTGAGGTTATTCTCTTCTTTGGTTCTTTGAAGAATTTCTGAGTTAATTCTTAGTTTTCTTTGAGATTCAACTTTGATTTATCATACAACAATTCATAGTTGTGTGGCGCCTTATACCGCATGACGATTGTACCAAGATTACCGCTTCAATATAAGCGAGGGATCAAGCCGTCAAGGTATCATTGGAGTCCATCACATGACTTCTTAAAAAATTCATCAACCCCTTTTCCCTAATGCACTCGTACAAAGTTACAGAATTTTGGAGGGTTATTGTCGTTAGCTCCTCACTATTCCATATTTTCAAATAAACCTTTGTTTTTCTAACATAAATAATGCCACACGAAAACTGCCAAACGATTTTTGACTTTTTTTAATATAAGTATGCTGTGAGCCAATTATCTACTTAGGGCCCGTTTGCAAAATTATTGTCCTGGACAAAGTTAATGTCTAAAAATGAAATGATACCTTCAGAAAAAACACTTTGTAGTGTTTATCCATCCATGATTGACTCTCCAAATGCAAAGAGCTTTTCTTGTCAACAAGATGTGCCATGACAAGAGCATGCATGAAGGCCTGTAAGACATCTCCAGCTGTCGAATCTTTATGCATAATAATGTTGATGACTCCCTTTTTTTCATGTAACAAGTACATGGCTAGAAAGATCAAGAAAGAAAGGTTGAAATAAACCCATATTTTGTTTTCATTGTTCAGCATAAAGAAGAATTATGATATATCCTTACCTTTCTTGTAGTGGGATCCAGCAGATTGTACAAGCTCCTGCCTGTTTTGCATAGGAAAAAAAAATTCATTCATAAAGCCAATACACGCAGCTTGTAGCTACTCATAATGCAAGACGTATCAACTCAAAAATTGAGCAGAAGGTCTGACTTCTGGCATGCTTTTAGTGCAATTGAAGGCTTTGGGACAGGCAGAACTGCAATCCAACAGCTCCAAGCTGGCTCCCAATAATTTGTTATTAATGCAACTATAAAATGATATTATAATTCCCTAAAGTACACATACACTTGAAGGTTCCCTGTGATTTATGTCAAAGGAGTATAGCTGAGTGGATTAGAAAGCTTACATTTCCAGGGAGTCGACTGATGATATCCTGACACCTAAGTGGACCCGTGTGTACAAAAACTTGACATTATTTAAGTTCCATGATGTGATCCATAATGGTAAAACATGCTCCATGACAGAGACCTGTTTCGGAGAAAGAACTGGCAACCAGTCCACATAAATAAGAGTTACCTCAATTGAATACACACATCAAAAAGCTTCAATTTCCTTTTATGTCACATGCAATATTGGACTCCTATTTGTATATCTTGATGCTAGTTTAACTCTGCTGAGTATGTATGAGCAGAACCTTACCGTGGTCAGCCACAATTTCGATGATAGGCTAATTACAAGTACAGTATGATAGTACCTCAAGATTTATACCCAGAAATATTTATAAGTTTAAGGGGGTGAGAAAAGACACGTGGACTATAAATAAAACAATAAAAGAATGCTCACTTTGGCCAGTCTCCATAAAATGCAGTAAAAGAATTGAGCTTCGTTCACAATTTAATGTAGTCAGTGAAAGGCACCGAACAGCCTTGTAGTTAGCTGGAACAGCCAGAAAGTAGTTTTTTTGAATATCACGTCCCACAAAGATTCTATGTGCATGCATAATGTGTCATGTTTCTTTAAAAAACTTCCATTTGAATATAGAAGTAAGGATAGAAGTGGAAGCAAAAACTGACCATACATATGGAACATGGTGAGTGACAAAAAAGAAAACCATATGGCTATTGAGCGTCCCATTGTAATATGTGCAAGGAGCATTCCTAAAGCCATTCCAATCATTGTTGCAACTGTCTCTTGGCTTCCTTCCTATCAAAATAGATTACAACGAGAGGATAACGGCAATATCTAGTTTTTGTATTGCTTTTTTTTTTTTGGGATAATATACTAATTATCGAGTTCTCGTGAAATTATCAGAAATTCTATTTCAGGACCTTGGCAGATATATCCGCTGCATTATTCTGGAGGGCAAAATGTTGTGTCAAAGCAGCTCGAGTTGCTCCACTCGCAACACCAGCTAAGTGGCAACATAATTCAACAAAGAGATCATCAGAACTGAGAAGCAATAAAGGGCAAATTAAAGATAATATGATTGATTTTGTTTCAATAGCATAATGAATCATAGTACTCACCATCAATGGTGATTGATGGTTAACTTTAATGTGACCTAATTGCTTATATACAAAGAGAACTATATGAGTGAAATAATCATTTCAAATGTCATGGAAGACCATATTTAAAAACTATCAAATATAATAAAAATCCTTGTTCTTGAATGCTAGGCCTAGAAAGGTAAACATGTACTCATACTCATACATTGTCCACCCAAAAGGAAAAACTATAGAATTCCTTCATTGAGTGAAATAATCACTCCTTTTTGAGTGAGTCCAACTATTCTTGGCTAAATAAAACAAGGTCTTCAATTTTACGACTTACTGAATGATCTTGATAAGCTTCCTATGCAGACTATGAAAACAAATGCTGAAGGGAATAGAGGAGAAACAAGGTCCATCAACATTCCTGCAAACAATGTCATTCTTCCATCATCTTATAGAATATAAAATAACAACTATTACAAATTGAATGAAGATGAAATCAGTATATTAGGGGGACAAGATGGTTCAAGTCCAGTACATAGTGCACGACTTAAATCATTTTCCAGGAATCATATTTCAAACAAAATTGAAATATGAACAGTTGTTTCCACTGACTAGCCGTTGCAGAATTGACTGGGAAGTGGGAACAGACAATAGTCAGTTCCTCCTCCAGTAACTTTAGCTTAATGTGAAATGAAATGCTCAGTGCAATGGAGCAAAATGATTGTGTTAAGCTCAAATGAGTGAATGACTGAATATTTCTATATAAATCCTTTTCTTTTGGTAAATATCTTAGATCCCAATACGGCTTTTAGTAAAAATATTTTCAATAAAATTGTATTTTCTTCATCTCTAAAAACAACAAAAGTGCAGCTGAAATAACCAAAAGAATTGAAAAGGTTTCTGTGCGCCTGTGTGAGAGTGACAAAGAGGAAATGGGAGACAGAGCAAGTGATGGAGACGGCAACAACAGGGCCGCTGTCTTAAACGCAAGAAAATAGTATAATAGTACCAATGTCATTCATGAGATCCGCAACCAAACGCCACATCTTGGCATTGCTATCCAGGTTAGAACCCTGAAGAACCATCAAAAGTGCTAATTATCTTGTAAGCATCAAATTGGATTATTCAACTCATTAAACAATTTCCAAAAATGAACATATTTTCCAACCTTCACTAAGTGAATATTAACTGCTCCATATGAAGCAACAAGAAAACATAATCCAGCTATATTTTCATCGAGGGAGCCTATATTTTACCTTTACACAAGAAAATATTGTTTGGATGACAAAGAGAGCCCAAATACTTCTACGAAGGGATGGTCTGAGACATGTCGCAACTTAGTTGGTTTGATGCTCAAATTAAACTCGATTTGTATTTATATGCTTAATTAATACGAATCTTGCAAAAAGCAACACCAAATAGTAGGTCTTCTATGTGGGAGAAAGATAGTAGGAAGGGTCAAATCCAACATATAAATATCTTGAAACAGATACACAAATATGGAGGGAGGAGCAACTCTATGTAGAAAAACAATTACAAGGTAGAAAAAGAGCAGACCTGATAAAATGTGAATAAGACACCTCCAAGCATTCCAGTTAAATCTCTTAAAAACCACTGTAACAGTTTTAGAACCCACAAACTACTGTCAACATGAATATACAAATTGAAATTAATATTAACAGTTACAAATAAGAATTAGTGCAACACATATATTTCACCTGAAATGTGGCCCCAATTACGGTAGCCGATTTTTCACCAACTCCAATGGCACTCAGAAGAGCCTAAAACAGTGAAAGCACTGAAAGGTTAAAAACAAGTTTCTCAATGCATAACAATTAACAAGGAGATGAAAAAGAAAAGGTTACATGTAACATAAACCTACTTGCGTAGAAAGCATAGTCCGCACATAAGTCGAAAGGCCCTAACAAATAATAGTAGAAATTAAGACTATTCACAGAAATGATTCAATTTAATTTAAACATGTTTAAACCTTAACCTGTAATAAGTCCCATATTTGGAAAGGCATATAATCTGGTGTTACACTGCTTGGATAAGCCTGCATTGAGAAAATAAAATGTAAATAAAAAGCATATAGGAAAATCATTTTTACTCTCATCGCCTGTTTCTTCCCCTTAGTGAACAAAAATGTAATCCAAACTCAGATTCTCGGATATGAGAATATGAGATTGAGATAGAGGGAGAGAAGGTTGCCTCAGGTACGAATGCTTCGAGGATTCTCCGGGAAAGGTGATTGAATCGGCCACCATGTGTTCGGATGGAGAGAGAAGAAGAGTGGGAAGTGATAGTAGCAGTTTTCGAGAGCTTCGACGACGCCGTTCCATTCCATTCCTCGATCACGATACGCGATGATTCCATATCAACGCCCACAATTCCGTAGCTCCACCTCGATCTCTTTCTTCTTTGTTATCTTCTTTCCGTTTGGAACACAGTCTACCAGTAAGGTTGACTTATACAGACTAAAATATAATAATTTTTTTTTCATAAAAATATAATATAGTCTTAATTGATCCAATTAATTATTTTAAAATTAATAATTAAGATATATAAATATATTTTAAAATTATAAAATATAAATTATATATTTTTCTTTTAATTATAATTTCTTTATATATTTTAAAAAAATAATAAAAAATTAATTTAAAAATAATCAATTTAATTTTAAAAATTAAAAGCTAATAATTAATTTGACACTTGGATATTTTATTAAAAATAATCTCCTGTGATATACCAATCGAATATATAAATTGAGAGCTTTAATTTAATTTTGATCTTTAACGACGTCATTACACCAACAAAAAAAAAAAAGAAATCTTAACTTATTTATTTATAAATATTTATTTTTTGAATTTTAGAAATAAATGTTTCTGTTTATTAGTAACAGAAGGCCTATACTCTGAATATGTTCATCCAAATGAAGGGGATATCAGGGAGAAACGAAGGCGTTTGTGAGTGTTGAAGAGAAGATGTGGAGAAGAGCTTACTTTTCGCTCTCGACAAGACGATTTTCATCATCTGAACCTGAAATCCCAACTCTTTATTCTTTTCTGCAGCCATCAATTTTTGCCCTAAAAAGAGTAGAACAACCATCTTCTCTGCACCCTCCAAAACCCCAAGACCAAACACCTAAAACCCTAACCCCAGACCACCAAGCCACGCTTGAATCCACCCTCCAAACATCTCTACGTTCCAACAATACAGATGAGGCATGGAAGTCTTTCAAGATTCTCACCAACACCTCTGCACTCCCAAGCAAGTCTCTCACCAATTCTCTCATCACCCATTTGTCTTTAATGAATGACACCCATAATCTCAAGCGGGCTTTTGCATCTGTAGTTTTCTTGTTGGAGAAAAACCCAAGATTATTAGACTATGAAACTATTGAAACCCTTTTGAAATCAATGAAAACTGCAAACACTGCTGCCCCTGCATTTGCGTTGGTCAAGTGTATGTTTAAGAATAGGTATTTTTTACCTTTCGAGACATGGGGCAGTATTCTTATTGACATTTGTAGGAAAAATGGTAGCTTTGTGGCGTTTCTTGGAATCTTTAACGAGAATTGTAGGATTGCAAAAGATGAAAAGCTAGATTTCATGAAACCTGATTTGGCTGCGTTTAATGCTGCTTTGGAGGGTTGTTGTCGTGTTCTTGAATCGGTAGGTGATGCTGAGAATGTAGTTGAAACAATGTCTGTATTTGGTGTACGCCCTGATGAATCCAGTTTTGGGTTTCTCGCCTATGTATATGCTCTCAAGGGACTCGAAGATAAGATTACTGAGTTAGAAGGATTGATTAATGGGTTTGGTTTTCCTGACAAAAAAATATTTTTTGGTAATTTGATTAGTGGGTATGTGAAATGTGGTAATATGGGATCTGTTTCGCAAGCTATCCTTCGTAACTTGAGACAATGGAGCAGACAAGATTCAAACTTTAGTGATGAAACTTATTGTGAGGTGGTTAAAGGATTTATTCAAAATGGAAGGATCGAGGATTTAGCAAGTTTGATAATTGAAGCTCAAAAGTTGGAATCTTCGTCCATCATAGTTGACCGATCTGTTGGATATGGTATTATCAGTGCTTGTGTTTATCTTGGGATATTGGATAGGGCACATAGCATTCTTGATGAAATGAATACTCAAGGAGGTTCTGTGGGGCTTGGAGTCTATGTGTCAATTTTGAAGGCTTACTGCAAAGAGCAACGTACAGCTGAAGCTGCACATTTGGTTACAGAAATAAGTAGTTCAGGGCTTCAATTGGATGTTGCCAGCTATGATTCTCTAATAGAAGCATCCATGTCGTGCCAAGATTTTCAATCAGCTTTTTCTGTTTTCCGTGACATGAGAGAAGCAAGAATACCTGACTTGATGGGGAGTTATTTGACTATAATGACAGGTTTAACAGAGAACCATAGGCCCGAGCTTATGGCAGCATTCTTAGATGAGGTTGTTGAGGATCCCCGGATTGAAGTTGGTACACATGATTGGAATTCTATTATCCACGCCTTCTGTAAAGCTGGGCGGTTAGAAGATGCTAGGAGGACTTTCAGAAGGATGGTCTTCCTTCAGTTTGAGCCAAATGAGCAAACTTACCTCTCCCTCATTAATGGGTATGCAAGTGCAGAGAAATACTTTAGCGTTATGATGTTATGGAATGAGGTTAAGAGAAGGGTTTCTATTGAAGGAGTGAATAGGTTTAGATTTGATACTAGCTTAGTTGATGCTTTCCTGTATGCTCTGGTGAAGGGTGGTTTCTTTGATGCGGTGATGCAAGTTGTGGAAAAATCTCAAGAGATGAAGATCTTTGTTGATAAGTGGAGGTACAAGCAAGCATTCATGGAGACTCACAAGAAGCTTAAAGTGTCGAAGTTAAGAAAGAGAAACTTTAGGAAAATGGAAGCACTCGTTGCTTTCAAAAATTGGGCTGGTCTGAATACATGATGATCCTAGCACCAAAATTCTCCGTTTCTTATTTCATTTATTCAAGCTTTGCTCGCAGTAGATAGCTCAGTTGTTGCTGAGTCACATTGTTTAATAAAACTGGAATGAGGACGAACTAACGCTGTGCTCTTCAAAACTCCTACAAGCATTCCTAATCAAAGGATTTCCCGTGTTCTAAACACGCATGCCGTTCAGAACCAGACAAGACTCCATACATCACAGAGCTTTCTGCTGGTGGGCAGCATTCCAAAATGAAAGTTGAGAAAGATGCAGTGCGTATATTGATGCTGGGAGTTGTATAGTGCTTAATATTTTTTTACTGAGCATGAGATCTTAGATGTCTGTTTGGCAGTCTCTTACCCTTGTCTCAACAAACTGTTTGGTAATCAGGTGGGATGTCTAAATATTGTTTAAATAGCTGCTTTGTAAAAGAAATTATTTGAGTTGATATAAAATAACAATTATAGCTGCTTTGATCCTACTATATGTTGATATACTGCCTCTATTCTAGAATTCTAAAATGTAAGATAAAATCAAGACAAGTGATCTTATATTTTAAACAGGAGTAGTTTATTTTGGAAATTGATATTTTCAAAACACATTTTGATATTTTTATATAGATGTATATCGACGATTTTCACGTGAAATATTATTTTTTGTTGTGATTTATCGGTTTCCTTAATTTTATTTTATGTAAACAGGAGTAGTTTATTTTAGCTGGACCCGTGATTCAAGTGGGCCCCATTTGTTAGGAATGAATCAAAATAAAAGCACATTCACGGAAAATAACAGTTCTCTCCAGTTTTTTCAAATACATTTTACTCGAGAAGAGAAAAACAAAATCTTGTATAATTTGCTATTTTATTTACCATATTTAACTTTTTTTTAAAAAAAATTTGTCTCATTTAGGCCAAAGAGTATGGGGGTTATTATGATATCTTTGGCTGAAGTATGTTTTATCAAATTTAATTTCTAAAGGCTATAATAAAAAGTTAAAAATACAAAAGAAATGACAAAACTGAAATTTTGTTGGAGCTTCATCGGTGGCTCAGGCTCACTACAGTGAATTATAAAATGATGCTTGATATTAAAGTGTTTAAAACTATAAATAATACGACATATTTACACTAATCTTTTATTTTTCTTTCTTTTATCTCATATGTTTTTTAAAATACAAACATAGCCCTGTAGAAATTACGTGTGTGTAAAAAAAGAAGAAAAAGTAAAAGTTAAAAGGATAAGATATTATGAGAGAGAGTGGATGAGTAAAAATAGAAATAAGATTGAAAAAATCAATTATTACCTTTTTAGAAACAACCTTACCAAAATTAATCCATCCCACGTGCAGTAGGCGTGAGGAAAGTAATTGGACACTGGCGCGAGAGAGAGAGAGAGAGAGAGAGAAAGAGGGTTTGTTTGTTTATTAATTTTGGAAGCTGAAAAAATAATCCGGAGACATCGGTATGCCTTCCCTCTAATCAGGAAAATCCCGAAAACCCCATTTTCTTTTCACTTTTTGGCAACCCCGTGTTTTTTTGGGGTCCCAAATCATTCATTCCCACAAATACCCATCAAAAAATCAAAACAAGAAACTACAAAATCAATTTATTTATTTTTTTAATTGCAGTTGGTTCTGGTTGCTAGTATGGGTAAATTCCTTATTAGACCTTTGATGTAGGCATATATGTGTATGTGTTTATGGGGATATATTCAATTGAAGCATGTATGTGTGTATATGTTTCTAGAAATAAATTCCTTCTGCACTTTGTAGGTGTGGGGCGGTAATAGGGTGGCCGCCAGTTGCCAGTGCCGCTCCCGGAAAGGTTCTACTTTGGGCGGCTTGATCTTCACAAAAAAAACTAAAAGGGTGTTTCTAAATCAGGTGAAATTCTTCCCACGGTGTTGGCAATTAACATTTTCAAGTATTTTCCTCTTTTACTTGGTTTGTTTGAAAACTTGCATGGAATGGAATGGAAATTTGAGCAAGGATATTGATTTTATCCGATACAAGAATATTTTAAACTTTTGTGGTATTGGTGAAGATATACTTTCGTGGTATTGTTTGTGTTGAATTCTAATGAATACAAAACAGTGCTCATTCTGTAGAAGAAATCTAAAGCTTATCAGCAATCTGGTCTGCTATGCTAAATTCCTAGATGAAGTTTCCTTCAATGATCTGATCTATTTATTTCATGTTGTTTTAGTGGAAATTGTGAAATATTGAGTTATTGCAGGTAAATTTTGTTTACTTTCCTTATTATAAGAATGTTAATCTGAGTTGAAACTTTAATCTGTTTTCCAGTAGTGTGTTCCTATATAAAACCACTATAGGCTGCGGAGTCAATCTTTCGGCTGATCAGGTAATAATTATACTTTGATCTCAAGGTCTCCCCTTCTACCTTGTGCTTCCCAATCAATTGATATTTTAATTACTTTGCTTTTAGCATTCCATCAGTCAAGTTAATCACATACAGAAACCTCAGGATGACCTTTATAAATTTCTTTATTCATACACCCAAGTATACTGTTAATCAATGTATCATACACGTGTTTGAGAAAATAATGCAAGTACGTTTTTTTTTTTGAATTTGCATTTTAAATTCATTTCAGTCATGGAGTCTGAAGATGGAAGTGGAAACTGTAAGCACTCGAGCAAAGATGCAAATACTACGAGGAAGAGAGATGATTCACTTTCCCCCTTAATTTCACTTGTGGATTCTGACTATGACAGCAGAAGCGAAACAGATATAGAGATTATTACCAATGGCTCAGCCAAAAAGTCAAAATCTTCTACTTCTGCGTCTTCATCCTCATCAGATTCTTTGGCTGCAGATTTCTTCCTAATGGATGCAGAGATGCTCAAGAAATCCAGCACAGCCCGTGCTGCCTCCCCTAAAGCTCATGGGGATGCTCAAACACCGCTTACAGCTGACAAAAATGATGTATCAAGTGACATGTTTTCCAAATCAGAAGAGCCTGACTATGAATGTCCGCTTACCCCCTCATTAGTTTCTGATGTCATCCATGAGTCTTCTTTGCAAATCATGTCACCAGTACAATCTCCTTCTATTCAAGTGATGGAAAGACCCGGAGATTTCGACCCTGATAGGATTCCAGCTTCTGTGTTTTCTAATAAACCCTCGACAACAATGGACTGGAGTGTTGCTTCCAATGATTCCCTGTTCAGCATTCAAATTGGGAACAATAGTTTCTCCAGGGAGCAATTTCTCATGATGAATGGAGACATGTGCAAATATGAAGAATCGTACAAATCCGGAGAACTGTACAGATCTGGAGAGCTATACATGTTGGATGCAGAGAAGAAATATGAAGAAACTGGAGTACCTGATGAAACCATGAAAGATCCTCCAAAGGAAAATGTTGTTGATCAAGTCGAAGAAAAAACCCCTCATCTAGAAAAGACTGAAAATTCCTCTGCAGTTAACCGCCATTCTAATGGAAGTAGTACTAGCTGTCAATCTTTTGCCTTTCCAATGTAAGTTCCAGTTCTTTTCATTTGAAAAATCAAATTATTAAATGATTCATCAAGTTACTTTTCATTCTACACACATGGGCATGCTTTATAGTTTATGGATATTAGCATGAGCAGACACATGCACATTTACATGCCCACTGCTTAAATGCTTGCACGCATGCACATATACATGCACAATGATTACATGCTTTCATGTATGTATAAATGTAGATGTCCGTGCTTTTAGGATTCACAACAATATGTTATCTGCCTCGGTTTCTGTGTATTAGTGCGAGCATGTAACTAGAAGATGGCCTTTTCCTTCAGAAGTATACATGTATGAAAGTTCAAAAAGCCTAGTACTTTTTTAGTTGAGGAATATACCCTTTGTGTGTTGCAGAAAGAAGAGGTCTGGATGGCCACTATGCCACTGTTCTAATTGTACCTGGGCGTTCTGCTACTGTACATGGACAAACTGCTGGTGTAAGTGGCCAAGCTGCTATTGTTGTAGGCGCCCAAGCTGCTATTGTTATAGGTGGCCGAGCTTCTATTGTTGTAGGTGGCCACTGATGCTGCCACTTAAATGGGCAAGCTGCAAGTGCCAATGTTTAAATTGTAGCTGGGCATTCTGCTACTCTTGGAATTCTAAACAAAAAACAATATGTTCTTGTTCTCCTCATGCTAAGATGTATGCGTTCCTCTCCCTCTCCTAGCATTGTTTTCTTGTATCAAAAACATTACTTCTGTCCCATACAAGAAGTCCTTATATATTTTCCAGCCATTTAAACGTGCATATAACGCAGTCACAGAGTATATGTTTAAGTTTAATATCTTCAGATTCAATTATATACTTGTAAGATTTTTGGTAAAATTCGTAAATTGATCATCTCAAAGGGTAATTGGGCAAGTTAAAATTTGTCTTTGGACTTTTCAGTAAATGACTCTTTACTGTTACCTCACCGACTTGTTTGAGGCTACTATGTTGTTTGCATATGGATTTCTGTCTAAACAATTTAACATGCATAACTGCATCCGCGTGTCTTTCTTGCTTTAAAAACATAGTGTGTGAAGTCACTGAAGTAATTTCTTTCTTTTTATTCATTGCAGTTTGGCAAATAATGCAAGGACTGTTTCTGGGTTTGGATCATTCAAGCAGCAGGATTTACAGCCAACAGACTCTGAGAATAGTCCGAAGGCAAAGAAAGCTTCCAAAAATTGTTGGTGTTGTTGTTCCCTTCCTAGTTGGTCATGTTTTTCGTGTTGGACCTGCTGGTGTTGAGAAAGCAAGTGCTTCACATTCTTTCCTGATTTGCGTACCTCACTTGTTCTCTAGTTATTTAGAAACGGGGAAAATGGAATTTTCCTTCCAGTAGTTCCGTGGGTGTATATAGTGAGGGCTCAAGTAGTTTCTCTTTTTCCTCAGATTATTAGCTAGGATCAGCTTTAGATATTGTGCCTTTCCTCACATCTTTGTCCATTGTACATTTAACTGCTTGTTCCTTCTCAACTTTCATGAAGGAAATTACTGGGAAAAAAGAGAGCAGAACTGTCATGTAGGAATAATGATGTAAAGGGACATACAATATGACTTGTCAGACTTCAACACTTTTTTTCATGTAGGAATAATCAATTTTAACAAGTGACACATTCTCTTTTTTCTTCTTTCTAGTTAGTAACTCTAGCCTCCATCTTAGATTTAGGTGAGGACTCTCCTTTTGGAAATACCCTCTCCTAGATCTCTCTTATTTTGATATAATAAATTATTCTCCCTTTGTTTTCCCTTTTTGTGGACTTATCCATTAGATGATTGTTTTCTCTTTTTTTTTGGATGAAAATTTCAATATCATCTCTTGGGTGATTTTGATTTGAGATTTTGTTTTCTTCGATTTAGAGATATCTTTATTCGTGATACTTTTTTCAGTTCATGAATTGTTGAATTCATATTTGAATGTGGGGCTTCCATTGCGACTTGTTCTTCTGTTGTCACGCTAAAGAACGGTTCGGATATGAATATTCTATTACTCCATTATTTTGGAGATATGATTGTGTTTGAGAAGTATATTTGGTATTCACTAGCGTTGTTGCTACAATTGTTCTTTTTTTTTTTTACTGATTATCTGTTATTTTATTTGAAAGAATTACTCTTTTAATTTGTTTTTTTGTAATCTTTTCATCTTTTATAACAGATTAAAGTCTTAATATATTTTAATCTTTTGGACGATTTAATTAAAAAAAACAAATAAGACATAATTAATTTATTTGTCTTGAGCTATTTATCAATCTATTTGTTATTACTAGGTAGTCAACATGGTTATATATACATGGTTTTATACCTTGACTTGTGATTATAAAAAAGTTAATGCAACTTAGTCTAGATGAGCCAATAAGAACAAAGTCAATGTTTTCACCCTTCTCTCTCTCTCTTTTCTTTTTTTTAATACCAATTCAAGGAGTAATTTGCAGGGGGGCTGATCGGAACTCATCTTCCATAACATTTAAGGGACTGTTTGGAATTAACATAATCAGTCCACTAAGTTGACAGGAGATGCACATTTAAGTTAACTCGAAATGTAGTGATGTTTGTCGGCTTGAACAAGTCCAAGATGAAAAAGAAGAAAATAAAATTTATGTTACCACCAAACATGTCCTCTTCCTCTAAAAAGCCAAGTTGCTAAAAAAAAAAAAAAAACATTGACTTATTATAAGATTTGCTAAATAAAGATTAAACAAAGCAAATTTAAATAGTATTAATCTTAACCAAATCACCACTAATTTCAATTTTTGAAGAATCTTTTTCTGTATTTTTTCTGCTTTAGTATTTGAACTTGAGCATTTTCCTACTTTACATTGAATAAATAAAATAAAACACCCTTCTAAAAACTACAGTCTGGCCCACTTATCCGATGTAGTACTAGTTTTAATGAAAGACGTTTAAACCATTAGTTCTGTTGACCGTTACTCCACGTGGCAAACAGATTAATAGACTTTTTAAATTCAAATTAATAACCGCCTTGTGCTGACTAGCTTATTGCACACATATTGATTGATTGACTGCCAACTGGGTCAATGGACCCACATTGTCCACACCACACGGAAAGGAAAAGAATGGTGCAAAAACATTTTGAAAAACAATGAGAACGCGCAAATGCCCACAAAACATACCACAAAGAAGAAGAAGAATCAAAATCTTCAAAGAAAGCCAAAATATAATTTTTCAGAAAAAACCCAAGCACCATTTTCTGACTACTTTACAACTGTTTTCAGTTCTGGGGTTTTGGGTTTTTCTTCTGTAAACAAGAAAAATGCAGTATTTGGCTGCTATGGGGTTTTATGCGAGTCTCCTCTTCTGTTTTCTCTTTCTGGTTTCAGGGGAAGATTTTTCAGAAAAAATGATTCTCTTGGAATTCAAGAGCTCCATTTCTGACCCTTCTGGAATTCTGTCCAGCTGGAAAACTGAAGATTACAGTTACTGTTCCTGGTTTGGAATCACATGCAACTCAGATTCTAGGGTTTTGGAGCTGAAGGTTCCTGGTGGTAATGGAGGTAATACTTATCCTGCTTCTTGTTCAAATTCTTCAGAATTTATATTGCATGGCTCTGGATTTAAAAGAAATTGTTCTGTTAGAGTTGGTAAATTGGTTGGGAAACTGTCACCAGTAATGGGAAAGCTCTCTGAGCTTAGGGTTTTATCACTTCCGTTTAATGAACTTAGCGGTGAACTTCCTAGTGAAATGTGGGGTTTAAAGAATATTGAAGTACTTGATCTTGAAGGGAATTCGATTACTGGGAATTTTTCTGGGGATTTTGGCAGTTTAAGGAAGTTGCGGGTTTTGAACCTCGGTTTTAATAGAATTGGCGGAGAGATCCCGGATTCCCTATCAAAGTGTGGGCGGTTACAAGTTTTAAATTTAGTGCGAAATAGAGTAAAGGGGAAGATTCCAGGGTTTCTTGGTAACTGTAAGGAGTTAAAAGCACTTTATTTGTCGTTTAATCAGTTAATTGGTTCTGTACCGAATGAATTGCTGAAAGACTGTGGGAATCTTGAACATATAGATTTGTCAGGTAATTTCCTAAGTGGGAACATTCCGCGTAGTTTTGGAAAATGTAGCCAATTAAGGACACTTCTGTTGTTTTCGAATGCATTTGATGGTTCTATACCACCAGAAATTGGTGAGCTTCAGAGGCTTGAAGTTCTGGATGTTTCACAAAACAGCCTTAGTGGTTTTATCCCCGTGAAGCTTGGGAATTGTGTCAGTTTGTCGGTTCTTGTCCTCTCGAGTCATTTTGATCAGAAGTCATTCAGATTACCAGATGCTCCTTTGGATGATTATAATTGTTTTGAGGGCACCATTCCAGCGGAAGTTACAATGCTTCCAAAGCTAAAGATATTTTGGGCTCCAGGTGCAAACCTGAAAGGCAAGTTTCCTAGCAATTGGGGGTGTTGTGACAGCTTAGAGATGGTGAATTTAGCTCAAAACTTTTTCACAGGAGAAATATTTGGGGTGTTTGGAGGATGCAAGAACCTGCATTTTCTTAATTTGAGCTCAAACATGATAAGTGGTTATCTTGATGAAAAACTTCAAGTTCCTTGTATGACCGTATTTGATGTTAGTGTAAACCAAATTTCAGGATCGATTCCCAGTTTTCACTACAATACTTGCAGTCATCTACCTCTTCTAATTCAGGCCTTCTCCAGCCTTCCAGCCCATCCTTTGCATATTTGTCGTTTTTTACATGTAAAACACTTTCTGAAAATCCTCTGCCATTTTCAAGTTTAAGCCTTCCAATGATTCATGATTTTAGTCAGAATAACTTCAGTGGAGCAATCCCATTACTTCCAGTAGCACTTGAAAGATTAGGCAAGCAGATTGAGTATGCATTTCTTGTTGATGGAAACAATCTCACTGGACCATTTCATGAAAACTTATTTGCAAAGTGTGATGATTTTTTTGGAATGATCATCAATGTAAGCAACAACAAACTTTCTGGTCAAGTTCCATCAAATATTGGTGTAGAATGCGGATCTCTAAAAGTTTTGGATGCCTCCAAGAATCAGATTTCGGGACCAATACCTCAAAGTCTTGGAGATTTACAATCACTCATTATGCTTGACTTGAGCTGGAACAAGTTGCAGGGCCAGATTCCAGTTAATCTCAGTCGCATGAAGAATCTTAAGTATCTAGCCCTTTCTGGTAACCACCTTTCTGGAAGCATCCCCTCTACGTTCTCACAGTTACACTCCCTTCAATGTTTGGAACTTTCATCGAACTTTTTTTCTGGTGATATTCCACAAGGTCTAGTGAACTTGACCAACCTAGATGTTCTTTTGGTCAATAACAATAAACTGTCAGGTAAGATTCCCTCAGGTTTGGCGAATATGATGTCACTCACCAAGTGTAACATCTCATTCAATAATCTGTGTGGACAGTTTTTGTGGGGGGGTAAGAAAATAAATTGTAGCAGCTTTCCTGGAAACTCGTTTCTTGATTTCCCTCTAGCCACTTTATCTCTACCTCCTTCAGGCAACGAGCCACAAGATTCTGTGGCTTCTTCATCAGTAAGTGGTTCTAAAACTGCTAGCAAGGGATTTAATTCTTTTGAGTTGGCTTCCATAATATCTGTAACTGTCATTGTTGGTATTCTTCTGGTTCTTGTCATCCTCTTCTTCTACATAAGAAAAAAGAGTCCAAATTCTAGAGCTCATGTTTCTGAATCATCTGAGAGAAGGGAAATTGTAATTTTCAAAGACATTGGGGTTCCGTTGACTTTTGAAAATGTTGTTCAGGCAACGGGAAATTTCAATGGAAGCCACTGCATTGGATATGGGGTTTTGGTGCCACTTACATGGCTGAAGTCTCACCAGGAATCATACTGGCTGTAAAGCGGCTCACTCTGGAAAGGTGCCAAGGCATTCCACAATTTGATGCTGAGATAAGCATCCTTGGAAGGATAAAACACCCAAAGCTTATAACATTAATCGGTTACCATGCCAGTCAAGCAGAAATGTTCCTCATATATAACTATCTTCCAGGAGGTAATTTGGAACAGTATATCCAAGAAAGATCCAGAAGAGCTGTTAACTGGAAGGTACTTCACAAGATTGCTCTAGATGTTGCCAGTGCACTTGCTTATCTTCATGACCAGTGTAATCCTCGTGTTCTACATCGTGACATCAAGCCGAGTAATATATTGTTGGATGATGAATTCAATGCGTACTTGTCTGATTTTGGGCTCTCAAGACTTTTGGGAATTTCTGAAACCCATGCAACAACTAGTGTTGCTGGAACTTTTGGCTATGTGGCCCCAGAATATGCTCTAACTTGTCGTGTATCCGAGAAGGCCGATGTTTACAGCTATGGAGTGGTGCTTCTTGAGTTGTTATCAGACAAGAAATCTTTGGACCCTTCTTTTTCTTCACATGAGAATGGTTTCACTATCATATCATGGGCGTCAATGCTATTGGCAAACGGTCAGGAGAAGGAGATCTTCACAACAGGCCTATGGGATGCAGCTCCACAGAATCATCTGGTTGAAATTCTGATTTTGGCAATACTTTGTACATCTGAGCTCAAATCTAAGAGACCTGCAATGAGGCAAGTTGTTTATAAACTGAGGAAATGTCAACCTCGTCCGGGCTAGCTATGTAATTAGGGTCCTGGATTTTTACATACAAACATTAGGAATAAAAACATTAATTTCTAGTTTTCAGTTGGATTTTTTAATTAAAGCAGCCATTTTTCGCCATTTGAATGATCAATTGATGTAACCTGAGGAATCTCCTAATTTCATTTGAACATGAATTTCTTTTCTTTTGACAATTTTGTACAATGAATCATAGCAGATGTTTCTTGTCCCATAACCAAGTTTCAATCTTTTCAGGCCGAGTTGCTAAATCAAGTGAACCAGGGTTGTTGAAGGTACATAACGTGGTAGAGTTAATGCTTGAAATGGTTATTAAAAATGAGACTCAGCATACTTTGTTTCTCACAAGATATCTGTCTCTTCTTCAATTCTATGGGATTTTTTATTCTTTCTTGATTGCAAGGCTTCATGTCTTGTTTTTCCTACTTAAAATGCTAACTTTTCGTACTCTTAATTTTCTGGAATGCCGATGTGCAGTTAGGCCTTCCTCCAAAATATAACCTGGTAAAGTAAATAGTTCAATAATCTATTCCTCAAGTCATGTTAATCATGAAGTTTTAAAATTAATGCCCAAATAACCAAAGAGAACCAATTACTTCAATTTTGTTGCTGCAGGGAAGAAGTATAATAATAATTATATAATAGTGGTAAATGGTATATCTCAGTTTATTTATGTTGGTGAACTAAAGTTTTTTATATTTTATTTTAATTTCCAGCTGCATTGTCATCAAAGGTCACATGAACCCGTGGCAGAGCATTTGAACGCAGATCAAGAGTTCACCGGTTCGAACCCGGTAGCCCTTAGTATATAGATTCTGTGGCCCAATGGATAAGGCGCTGGTCTACGAAACCAGAGATTCGATTCTGGGTTAGATCCCCAGCAGAGTCGTCAACTTGCTAACCTGTGAACCTCTTTTGAAAGTTTTCTTACCTTCAGAAATGGAACACATTCATTCAGAAACATTTTGCCTTAAAACAGAGCACAAAATACTCTATACATACAAAGAAATTTGGGGAAAACAAAATAAAAGGAAGCAAAAGTTAAAAAGTTGTCATCCTAACTAAAATAAAAACTTTTGCATATCCCCTCCCCTCCCTCTTTACACCGCCTTTACGAAAATAAAGAGTTGGGACTTACAACTATATGTTTGAGTGGATTAGTAATGTCGGTACCGCCTGCATGCTCCACGAATCCTGCCGGAGAGTAAAAGGAGCCATGACATACACACATTATCCTCGCCTCTTCTCCCTTTCCATACTTATACAATACTCCCTCTATTCTTCTTCCATTAGGACCGTCACCTGTTGCAACTACCAAAGGCATTGAATTCATCCTGGATTCCTTTGCTCTATTCCCAGAAGCATTCATTTTCTTAGATGGGGAAGGTCTACCTGCATTCTCCCCACTCTTCATTCCCGAAGAACCCACTGTATCCTTGTTACATTGATCTTCTACCGACTGAATACTAACTGGGCTCACATTACCGCAACTACCAGACCCTGTCATGGCGCAGGAACTTAAGTGACAAATTCAGGAGGAGCTTTTGCAGGTAAGTAATACTAAATAGATTATGCAATATAGTTTCAACTCCAAAATACATGCACTAGGAAAAGCTAATCTCATTACTAGTTTACCTAAATCCATAACTGAAAATTAAACCTCAAAATGAGCTTCAGTAAACAGTCATCCAGCTCATATAATCACGCACTTTATCTTAGGCTAGTAAAGTCCAGCATAACAACTTCAACAAAGAATGATGCCACACCACTGGTGGCCTATATCTTCTGTGACTAATTATTCTCTCTTGCAATATCTAGTTAGTTCACGAAAACTATTTAGTTACCGATATCTTTTTATCGTGTGTAGTACAACCGACATAAGAGAAAGAGAAGTAAGCAATCATAGCATCTGATAGCCTCATTAAGATTCTAGCAGGAACCCTCATTGATATAGCTAATTGTTCAGAACTGTTATCGAATTAATTATTTTTTAAAATATCAAAATAAACACCAACTTAATCTACTCATTCCCTGATCTTTGCTCATAAAACTATCCTCTCTTGCTCTCTAATTTTTATAAAATAAACCACTAATCAACAACCCCAGACTGCTTGCAAAATTGTGGGACTGAGAGGGCAAAATGATATCCTAAAAAAGTAAGCAAACAAGAAAGCATTTTAATTGGTGGCATGCAATTTACAATAAATACACAAGACACAACAACAAATTCACAAACCCACATGCATAAGATTAGTGCACCTTGTTAAAAAAAAAAATAGAAGACACTGGAACAGGAATTCATTATCATATGCTAGCAATCTTGTTAACTTTCAAGTTAAAAAGTTTTTAGCTTTACATCAAGATTCTAAATAAGCAAGTATGGAGCAGTTTTTGTTTAATTGAAGAACCAACTCAACGTGCAGTGGGCTGTATGACAAAATTGGATAGTTCAATTATTGTAAATGCACCACATGGTTTGAAGAGAGAACTGATATTAAACACACATTGCACACCCTATTTTACTCTGATTCAAAATACTATGCCATCAAATCTAAAAGTTCAAATCTTTAACAAAGTTTCTTCTGAATTGCAAGAAGCTTAATCAATGAAACATTTTAGCTCCAATAATATGATCAAATGATAATAATGAATTTTTGTGAGTATACATTGACAAATTGCTAATTCAATTCTCCGTAATTACCCTTTCTTCCATCCACATGATCCACCGTTTCTTCCTTCTTCTCCCCCCCTCCCCCCTCCCCTCCCCCTCCCTTCCTCCTCCCTCCTCCACCTCCCTCCCTCACCATTTTTAACATTTTAATTTTTATTTGGTAGCAGAACTACTAGGATATGAAACAAGAAACTCCAGAGCATTACTAGCAGTAGTCAATAATCAACAACTTTCTATACAGAATATACTTTAAAAAAGCTACCAATATCTTAATATAAAGCTCTCAAACCCCAAAAATTGCACATCAGATAAACAAGTATATATATTTCAATTTCTTTTTCCTTCTTTCTTTCTTTTTTTATATTTGATAATAGCTATATAACTAAAAATAGTAAGAGCATATATAGGAAGTTGGTATAAGAGATTAATCATAATACCTTGAAGTGGTTTACTCTCCAATTCTGACATACTTGAAGAACATCCCCCTCCTTGTGAATCTATTGACCCTTGCCTACAACCGCCATCTCCAATTACATAATTACCCCTCTCTCTTTCTGTCAAGGCTTCAATCCCACCTCCAAGAATAGTCTGTCTAGCAGCAGGAGCCCATGACGGCAGCCCAAAAGGCGGTGCCGCAGATGAGCCCACCTTATTCATTGCAGCTATATACTGCTCTCTCTGACCTCTCCCACTCAAATTCACCTCAGTCTCCCTCCTTTCCTCGTCTTTATGATCGCCCTTGAAAACTTTCTGCTTTTCCGACCGCCTCCGCTTAGCTTCCATTCTCCTCAAACTCTGCATCTCCTTTCTCTTCCGCCACTCCTCCTCCGTCTCCACAGGAAGCGAAGAAGTCCTCGCAAGAGCCAGATACGCCGCCGTCGTCGTCGCCTTCTTCAGCTCCTCTTCCTCATCTCTAACTAGTGGAATAGGCCCAGCAATAGACGAAGACCTCACCAGCTTGTTTGAACTTTTATCAACCCCAAACCTTCCGCCTAAGGACAGCCCGAGATTCAGCTCTATCTCCCCTGAATCATCATCATAATTTGGTTCTTTCTTCAATTCAGATTGTCTTGAAGTACTTTCCCCCATAAATCTCTGCAATAAATCCCTCGGTATTCTATTCTGAATAGTGAGATTTTCCATTCTAGTACTACTTCTCCTGCTCACTTGTATCGCCCATTACACGCATAACTCCCAACCCCAAAAAAAAAACTCAAACTTGATACTCCTAAGTAATCAAATTCAGCTATATTTATCTGCAACAACTCCATGGTCTGATTTAAACATGCCCTGATGAACAAATCTGATAATTAGCCACATCTTGTTGATTTTGAACTCAATAAAAAATTAGTCCTTAAAATCTCATTGAAAAATTGAAGATTTTCAAAGGAGGATGAAAAGTCCGGCGAAAACTTGCCGGAAAAGGGTGCAATCAATTATAGAGGGTTAGAAAGAGGAGAGGTGATACTGAAAGGAAATCAAGAAACCTGGGGAAGAAGAAGGGAGAGAAATTATTGCACGACGAAAATAACCTTGGGTTGGAGACAACGAAAGTACATGAGAAGGGACAAGTGGCGGAAGGTGAGGTGTGGCCGTATGGGTTAGTGGTGACACATGTCTCTGGCTTACTGAGTCTTTCTTTCTGTCCAATATTTAGTTTCTTTTTGGGAAATACTAATATATATAGTGACTATACTAATTATGTGAATAAGTAAATATAAATTAAAAATTTATTAAAAAGTTGTATCATATGATTAATTCTATTGAATATGACATAATCTCTCTCTTTAAAATTATATGATTATTATTAATTTTTAAAAATAAATTTAAAATTAAGATAATTTATTAAAAATTATAAGATAATAAAATTTACTTTTAAGACAATTTATAATATTTATTATTATATTATTAAAAGATTGTCGTTTTAGAAAAAAAAATTGTTCCAAAAAATTTGTCGTTTACTATTTTCGAGAAGAATAAATTATTTACTTTCCTATATTACCCCTACCTTCTCTCATTGTCCCAAGAAATTATGTCTCTTGTATTAATAGTTTTCAACTTTTCATAAAGGGGTAGTGATGGAATTTCAAATAAATTTTACTTGGTAAATGATATTTTCTTAATCCATGTGTCAAAACCTTAAACGACAATCTTTTAGGAACGGAGGTAGTAAAAAATATATGTCAAATTAAAAAGTGGTTAGTATGAAGTTTATTTTGGAGTAAGTTGGTCAATTGGTCAATAGAATACTGACACGCATGCGAGATTGTATGTGCGTCAGTATTCTATTTGATAATTGACCAACTTACCAACAAAATAATTTAATGCTAACCGGATCCGTCAAACTACGTTGAATCGTGTCGTTTTTAGAGTTTTGGGTTTGTTTGTGTAATTGTGTACGTTGTGTGTGGCCAATTAAATAAGAGGATGGAGTTTGTCTAAAGACAGTGAAGAGCAGGTAGGTGAGAATAGGTGGTTCTGTTGTGAGGACGCGTGTCGCGGGATGAAGGAAGGGAGAAGACCACGTGTACGTGATGTCTTAGAACTCTCCGTAGACATTCGGGCCTCGTAAAGCCGCAACGCCAACGCTGTGTTTTTTCGTAGGCAGACTCTCGGAAGGAAGGAGTATTAAAGGAAAGTACTTAAATCGTGATAGGAAAGGTTAATGATATGGATACGTGGATTATATGAGAGAGACCTGGTTGGCTGAATTGGTTGGTTTGGCTTACGTTAACGTACGTACGTCTTTAAGAAGAAAAGCTTCTTCCACCCCTCATAATCTCTCATAGGCATAGCCTCTGTAAATGGAGTATTTTTTTTCATATTGATTTTCCTATATATTTTTAAAAAGAAAAATTGCCCATTAACTATATTAGACCCTGTCAAATACTCAATCGGTTCCAAAAAATATAATATTAGTAACATTTTGAAATAAAGTTGATATGTTTATAAACTTAAAATTAATATAAATTATTTTAATTGTAATTAATGTAATGATGGAAATTATAAAATATGTAAAAGATAATACTAATTGTTAATAAATAATTTTAATTTTAAATTTAAAAATACATCAAAATGACTTTTAAAAATTAATAATAATCTTAGCAATTGAAACAAATAAAGTATATGAGAACAACTTAGCAATTTTATTTGATTTATTACCATGGCAATGACAACTATCTACAAAATTTACAAAACTTGCTTATCCTATTTAATTTTATATTTTAAAGGAAACTCAATCAAATTTTATTTTGGAAGTGGTGAAGTTCGGATTAAGTTGGACTTCCTATTCTTCTATTCTTATAGAGATTGACTTCTATCTAAGTATGGTATCTATTGTGATAAGTAGTCATATTTTTATTAGGGAACAGACGTATTGAGGTGGTGTGATCAAGTTATAAATACATGGTTGTTAGAGCAATCATATACAGACATACCTCAATTGTTGACGTTTATAATTTGTACTTATTTTTATATCGAAATTATCCTCCGACGACCGCGATCCTCACATAAGTTAACTAAAAACAATTACATATATTCAATAAATAAAATATACTAGTACTATATGTACTTCTTCACTCTCTTAACTTTTTTTTATTTTTTTGGGTACAACTATTTTGGTAGAGTAACAGAGCTGCGGTATAAATCGGCGAGGAGAATGAAGGGAGCTGGTGGTCCTTGACACGGGCCTGGGTGAATCACGACGGGGTAAATGATTTGGTCCCACCTAGTCAAGTTGTACCTTAAAAAGATACGTAATGAGTGAGTGTTGGTGCAGTTACCACGTGCTATGATATACTCCAGTGAGGTTGTCCCCAGTGCAAACGGTGAGGGCGACGTTTTGGCCCTATGACGTCATGTCCTTTCCATACATGCACTGTTTCAGATATTATTAGTGACAGGTGTCAAGTGTGCAATTAAATTATCATAAAAATATAACAAAAAAATATAATTTTAGAGATAAAAAAGTTTTAAATTTTAAAAAAAGAGTAAAATTGTAATAGAACTTGACTTATGTGGACAAAAAAAAAAGTAACACAACGTCAACAAATCAATTATAAAAGAGATGGTTCTAAAATTATAAAGTAAGTAAATTTTATAGTTATTTAATATAAAGTTATATCATTTAAAGTTCAATTATTAATATAGAGGTTGAGAATTTAATTTTTATTGATAACAAGTTATGAAGACATCTAATATAAAAGATAACACTGTGGTGAACATTAAACTTATGTTTGTTTCTGATAATTATAATTTCGAATTATAATTTAAAATTATTAATTTTATAATTAAATTAAATAGTTATAATCACGTGTTTGTTTTTTATGAGATTATTCATGTGATAACTTAAAATAATCACATGTTATGTTTGTTTTTTATAAGATTAATTAAAGGATTGAAAAAAAAATATCATTTTAACTATTATACCACTTGTACGTACTAGAGACAGTTATGATGAAGCTCGTCATGAAAAAATTATTTTAAAAAGAAATAAATGATAAACTTTTAATAATAAATGTAGATGTATTTTCAAAATAAGTTGTTATTCTCATAAAAAAAACTTATTTACTCAAATAACAATAACTACATAAGATTCACTATGAATAAAAATAGTATTTATTTATTATATTTGAATTAAAGTAAAATATAATTTTTTTTAATTTTCTTTTATAAACACAATAACTACATACAAGTTTTAAATTTTTTCTATTATAAATTAAGTTTTCTATTCTTTTGGATATGGAAATTGAGAAACATAGTTTAAGTACTTATTTACCAGTTTAGAGCTTATTAAGTATTTTTTTTAAATATACACGTTCTATTTATTTATCAAGCATAATAATTTATTTTTCTAACAAGTTATTTCAAACGGGATACTTTAACTTATTAAATAAATTACTTAAAATACAAGTTAGTAAATAAGCTATAAGTACAAACTAACCTGATCCCTCCCAATTTGAAATTTTACCATGTAGAATATCTTTTGTTTAAAAAAAATAGTAATAAAAAAGGAAAGAGGTTGGCCTCGAAAAACTAAGACACGTGAAGGTCTTACAATACCTAAATTATAATAAAAATTTACAGTCAAATTATAATTTAAAGCATACGCTATTCATATTAAAAATAAATAAAGGTCCATAAATTTTTAATTCCACATGATGAGATTATAATATCTAGTTAAACATGATATTAAATAGTCTCAATTTTAAGTCATTTTATAATTTCTTAAATTAATAGTCTCAAATCTAAATTTAAAAAAAAACAAGGCGTTTGAGATTAATAATCACGTCCTTACATAGTCTAAAAATATTAAGTTATCCTATGCTCATAGATTATGATAAAGTATCCTAATAAATTAGAATATTAAAAAAAGTTAAATTATTTTATTTTTAAATTTTAGTAATTGATTTATAAAGTTAATATAGTGTTTTTTTGTGTGGTAAAAATGAGATAATATCAAGCGATCAAGTGTTAACACAATAGTTGTACTTGTACTGGTCAGCCATCTCTATCTTTAGTATTCCCTACATTCCTATATATATATGTCGTTTTAGACTCTTTTTTTTATTTTTAATTATTTGTCGTTTGTGGTTTATCTAGGAGAATTGATTACTGTTTTTTCTAAATTAGCCCTTATTACTTCACCTAATTTTTTGATCCATATTTATGAGATAAGTGAGATGAAGGGTATTATAGACAACTGATAATATAATTAATACTTTTCAATCATTTTCTTAATTCTTGTGTACATGGCTAAAACGACCTATATTAAATAATGGAAAGAGTAATAACTAGTAAGGGTCAAATCCTATTCCACTCTCTTTTTGAAAAATTATAAAATGCTTAAATGATAAAAAAAAAAAGATAAAAAGAAAAAGAAAAAAGAGTGTGAGTGACAGGAAGAGTGACACGCGGAAAGAGATAGAACTGTCTAAAAGGACGCGAGGTGGGGAGAAAGATCTTCTTAAGGTGACTTGTCGGGACACGTGTCTACTAGAAGTAGTAAATAAATTCTAAATTCTCGGACACACACTTGATCACGTTTGTTCGTAAAAAATAGAATATGATTATCATCAAATTAATTTTATGATAAATTATTCAATTAATTAATATTCAATTCATTTTTTAATATAAATTTTTTTAGTGAAATACTTTTGTTCTTTAATATAAGTCGTTTGAAAATTTCAAGTAAGCATTAATTGCTTAGTTTTCAATATTATCCCAAGTATTAAATGTGACGTCTCCAAAATAGGTTCATTCCATCTAACCCATTCTCGAAATACCAAAATCGTAAAGTCTGAAAATAACTACAACTTTATTAATACACTTGTCGTAGTAAAAAATACGACAACATATATCTTGTGAGTTTAAATACAATTATTATCTTCTTACAATATACATACCCAAAATAAATCCTCATCACAATTATTTATACATTATTTTACAAAATGGTGAGGACTACTAAACAACTCTCTCTAGAACCTTCATTCCATACCTCAACTAAATCTTCGCTACATTCTCGCCTCACGAGGAAGAAAAATGGAACAAAAAGAAAAGGGTGAAATTTCAACTAACCCAAAAAAGAATATTATGACTAAGATAATATCAAAAAATTATCGTTAGTCTCCAATGAGAAAAAATCTAATAGAATATAATAGACAACCAGGTTTTAAATCAATCTTCGCAATGATAATAATTCATTAGAAGAGTTAAGTAGAGAATCTGAACCTTACATATATATGAATTTAAAAGTCCATCGTCGATATTTTATCCCTCAGTAACATCAATCAATATATATATAAAATCAAATATTCATCTTTGCACTACTGAAGCCAAATATTCATCACCGGTCATGTTCATCTCAACACATGCTCATCTTTACACTACGGGGCCAAAGATATTCATTAAGAAATCATTCATCTTTGCACTTCTGGCCAAAGATATTCAATAATATCATCATTTAGGGTGAGGATGATGAAAAATATTTTAAAGGAAACGAATTCAGTGAAACAAAAGAACAAATATTAAGGATTCGTATTTTAAACAATCCAAGTTCAAAAATACTTCATAAGTAATCAGATTGGAATAAAATTCAAGAATAATCAAAACATGGATACAATCAAAGCTAGTTTCCATAATAGATATTTTAGACAAAAAGAAGAAATTTTATTTTTCGGTGAATAGTGTCGTATTCGTGAATAGTGTTGTGACGCCCCCAAAATTAGGTATACGTCACCCATCTTGGGTCGCCACTTACATGGTACATAAATTCAAATACAACTTACTAATATAAGCGTGGGTATGCAATCGACGTGAAGGCGTGAGTTTGAATACTAGTATTGTCTACTAGATATTATACAAACTCAAAAGGAGTCCTCATTACAACTATTATCACACTATTTCACGGAATAGTGAGGACTACTAATCTTATCCTCCGGACCATTACTCGCGCCCCGACTAGTCCCAAATTTATGTTCTCATTTCACGAAGAGAATGAAAGAAAAAAGAAAGGTGAGCTCAACTAGCCCGATGAAATATTATGACTAAGATAATGCGAGAATAAATTATCATTAGCCTTCAACAAAGATGTTAAACCCGATAAAATACAATAGAACAACCGGTTTAAGCTGCAGCGGAATATCTGATCCATTAAAGAGTCAGTAGAAAATAAAATCTACTATCTTTTAGGTTTTAAAAGGTTTACATAAATTTTTATCATTAAGACTCGGTTTAATGAATAAACCACAATATCTAATCATCCATGCACTACCACAATCGAGGATTTTCATCAAATTATCAATGGTCACGATGACTATCTTAGAATCACCCCGGTCATAATCATACCAAAAACTATCCATCATTGCATTACAGACATAATTGAGGACTTTTATCACATCATTTATAACAAGCCGATTATTATACCGAATGATCCTGGTCATAATCATACTAAGTTCATCTATGCATGCGTAAGCGAAAGATAACATAATATATCACGAGGATGATGACAATGACATACTAATTCAATAAAACAAGTTCAAGAATTATTTTATCCAGAATTAATAACGTCCCAAATAGTCAACAAGATCTTTGTTTTGTAGAGTAAAATTCAAGAATGATCGGAAGAATATTTCCATGAAAGATCTTTGGATGAAACGCAAATATCAATGATATTCTACTAATTTCATGGAGTATAAAAGTCAAAGTTTTAACCAACTAGGTATAATAAAGAATGGAATAACAAAAGAAATCACCGTGCATGCGGTGCTTGGCATAGACGAGGTTATTCAACGTAATAATAATAACGGAACGGTCGGTGAAATTCACAAAGCGAGATGATCCAACCAGAATAATAAATCTTTGAATAATAAACAATGGAACCGAATTCCTGTGTAAAACACACGACAGGGATATTCCAATGAATAATAAAGAATGGAGTAATGTAGAAGAAGATCACCAAGTATAGGGATTCCAGCGTATCTGAGTTATTCCAACCAGAATAAATAAGAATGGAATAACATAAGGATTTCACCAAGTATAGGGTATCTTAGCATATCTGAGGTTATGTATAGGGTATACCACTTTTACTGAAGTTATTCAACAATGAATAATAATGAATGGAATAACGAAATTCTCTTCATGAATAAGAAAGAATAACACCCTTACGAGTACAACAAATAATACCCTTCTACAAGTAAAAGACCTTTGGATATCAAAGTAGTGAAGTACCGAAATACTCTTCTTCTTTCTCTCTATAGATTTTCTCTCTATAAACTTCTCTCTATAATTTCTCTCTCTACTGAGTTTCAGATTGAATTAAATGAAAAAATAATGAAGGAATGAGCTTATTTATAGGAAAATAGAATGCATAGTAATTAATCCATGAGCGGTCCAAATTGATTTACTTTAATCTGACGGTCCATATTTAAAGCAAAATCTATTAAATAAAATATCATATATTCTATTTATATAAAAATATTTTACTATGCAAACACTATGCAATACTTATGTAAAACACTATGCAAAATACTATATCTGACACTATGCATAATAAAATATAATATATTCTATTTATAAAATAACTTTAATAAAGTATTACATTTTATATAAAAGATGTTTCTATTTTATTACGTTAATAATCTGAATAAAATAAAAGCGACATTATCGCTATAATAATTCATATTATTAATCGACAATAATGGAATTAAACCGGCGGTGACTTCTCACATAAGCATCGATAATCAATACCTGGTGTCTTCTTATGCAATCACATTCTTTGTACTTTTACTACTCTGAGTAGTTCAACAAAGATATCAAACGGTAAAACTTCCGCCGTTATTTCAATAAAATATTTTTGTCGTTTTCTCGATCAAATGATAATTACATTATGGGGTCCACCAATGATTGAGTAGTTATGCGAATATTCCTCGCTAAACCAATATTCCCAGACCAATCGAATATAATATAACCACTGCATACTTTGTAAAATTTATAAATCTACCCACAACTATAATATTATCTCAAATTCACACCATAATATTAAAAATTATTTTGACAAAATTTAAATCTTTATTGATAAAATCAGAGGTCTCTCAAGTGGCCAGTATATCGTGAATAATAACTCAGAGCACCAAAAGATAGAAATTTCACAAAAAAAACATCTTCACGCTTACGTGAATAGTACTAAATGAATAGTAACTCGTGAATAGTAACTCATGAATAGTAACTTCGTGAATAATAACCCCGACATGAAAAGTTTCAAATTTGATAAAAATTCCAACCAATATTTCGGTATAATGATATTGAAAAAATAATATTATTTTCGAATAAAATAACATCCCTTACCTCGAAAACAAGATCTTACAGTTGAAACACCGGATATAGGCTATCACTTGAACTTTCACCGTATAGCAATACTCAAAGTATACTCAAAATACTCACAAAATACGCTCGATAATATAGAGAGAAAACTTGATTTACGGTGTGATTTTCAATTAGCACCTAAGCACCCTATTTATCTGAAAATCTTAGAAACACAAAAGTGGAAAATTTAATATAATAATATTATTATTATTTCCACAACTTCCCACGCACCAAGAATCTGAATTCAGCTATTATTAAAACACATTACAAGAACCACACTCAAATCACCAAAAACGTTTTTCATATTAAAATATTTTAAACTTCAAAAATTAATTATTTTGGAGCTTGAACTTCAATAATTCATAATAAATAGCCCTTTTATCGAAAAATTCGAATCTAGCAAGCTTTTATAGGAATTCAATTCTCTACAACTTTGCGAGAAGAAAGTTTTTCAAATTCCAAGCGAAATTGACCGAAATCCATAATAGCCAGGCGATTTTACAGCTATAATCAAATTTGATCGATAATTGTGTCCACCAACACACAAAATATGTGTTAAACATTTAATGCCACAAAAAACTCTTCCTCCTCATATACTCATATATCCCACATTCATTATAAAAATATCACCATTAATATATTATTAAAATAATATATTTAAATGAATTATTTTATCAGAAAAATATAAAATTTCAATTTTTAACAATTGTCACTTTAAAAATTTTCTCCATCTATATCCACAAAAAATTAATATTTTCCTCATCATATAAATCAATAATTAATGCTATTTGGGTTATTGTTGATAGATTAACCAAGTATGCTCATTTCTTGCCGATTTGGGAGACCTATTCACTTGAACGTCTTGCTAGTATGTACGTGAATGAGATTGTGAGGTTGCATGGCATGCCTGTATCCATAGTTTCGGATCGTGACCCAAGATTCACTTCAAGATTTTGGGTTAGCTTGCAAAAAAGCTATGAGCGCAGTTCTGACGATTGATTCGGCATACCATCCTCAAAGCAGACGAAGACAATCGAAAAGGACTATTCAAACTCTTGAAGATTTATTAAGACTACTGTGTCCTGAGACTTCAAGGCGGTTGGGATAAGTATTTACCATTGGTAGAATTCTCCTACAACAACAGATTATCGAGACAAGTATAGGTGTGGCTCCATTTGAAGCATTATATGGGCGAAAGTGTCGCTTCTCCGGTATGTTGGGGACGAGGTGGGTGAAGCAACATTGTTAGGACCCGAGTTTAGATACGTATGACTACGAAAAAGATCCAAATGATTCGACAACGTATACAAACGGCACCAGGATCGACAAAAGAGTTATGCGGATCTTCATCGAAAGGACGTGGAATTTAGTGTAGGGGATCGTGTATTGTTGCGAGTTCTTCCATGGAAGGGGTTACAAGATTTGGGAAGAGAGAAAAAGCTCGATCCACGATTTATTGGTCCATTTCAAATTCTTGACCGAGTAGGAAATGTAGCCTATAGACTCGCGTTACCTCCGAAAGTATGTCTCGTGTTCATAATGTGTTTCACATATCTCATTTCGTAAATATGTGAAAGACCCAAATCACGTTATTGAGTTAGAACCTAGACGAGATAGCCAGAAGACTTAACGTATGAGGAGGTACACATCAAGATCTTAGATAGGAAGGAGCATGTCCCTACGCATGAAGGTCATACCATAAGTTAAAGTTTTGTGGAGGAATCATCTTTATAGAAAATGACACGGAATTGGAAGCGGAAATAAAAGCGAGGTATCCTCACCTTTTGAAACACCGTACGTCGTCGATTTCGAGGACGAAATTTCATAAGGAGGGAGGTTGTAAGACCCCAACTTATTATTAATGAAATTTAATTTTCTCTTTTATTATTTTGAAATAGTAAGGGTTGATTTGATTAATGTGGATAGTTAAGGGTAAAATCTGTGAAATACTTGAAAATAAGCAAGTGGTTATAAAATATTCATTGTTGTTAGGAATATTAGTTTGGTAGCATGGAATATTAAATCTTTGTCGGGAATATTAAATGCGACGGTAGCGACCATGTGTGGGCCCATAACTGAAAGCGATTGGATGAAGAAAACGATAAATATAAGTTGTTTAAAAATAATAGCGTAGTTATTCTGAATTATCTTTGTTAAAATACTCGGTTGGTTAAAACACGATAGCTTTGCGGTATTGCACCAATTATTGATTCTTACGTGAAGGCACTTCTCAATAATGGTTACGATAATTCTTTATTCGATATTTTATTGATTTAATAATTCTTTGCGTTGATATTTTATATTCTTTGTTGTTTGATAATTGTCATTACACAGTATTTTTCATTATCGAAGCAATAATTCATATTATCTGAATAATATTATTAGATAAAATTATTGGCAATGTCTAGAAAGTTACATCTAAGGAGAGGTTTGGTCACCTAATTACGCGTAGCGTAAGGAGAAATTCTTATTGGAAAGCCCCTGCTCACAGGAAGCTGCACAGTTTGTCGATATTGTGATTACATAATATTATTTGTGAATAATTAATTATTGATTCATATGATGAGGAAAATATTGATTTTATGTGGATATAGATGGAGAAAATTTTAATGTGACAATTGTTGAAAATTGAAATTTTATCTTTTAATAAAATAATTTATTTAAATATATTATTATATTTTAATAATATAATAATGGTGATATTTTTACAACGAATGTGGGATATATGAGGAAGAGTATTTTTGTTGCAATAAATGTTTAAAACATATTAAACATGTAAATTGGACCCCATTTATTGACCGAAATTTGATTATAGCACATAAAATCGCTTTCGTTTGTGGATTTGATCAATTTTATTTGGAATTTAAAAAACTTTCTTCTGCAAAGTTGTAGAGAATTGAATTTCCTATAAAAACTAGAGAGATTCGATTTTTCTGATGAAAGGGCTATTTATTATGAATTATTAAAATTTCGAAGCTCCGAAATAATTGATTTTTGGAAGTTTAAAATATTTAAAATTAGAATAACGTTTTTTTCTTACTTTTTCTAGAATGTGGCATGTGTTTTATGGCTGAAATCAAATTCTAGGCATGCGTAGGAAATTATATAATTATATTATTAATTTATTAAATTTTACTGCTTTGGTGTTCTAAGCGATTTCACTATAAATAGGGTCTTGGGTTAGAATTGAAAATCACACGAAGCTGAAGTTTTCTCTCTATATTATCGAGCGTATTCTTGTGAGTATTTTGAGTATACTTTGAGTATTGTTGAGGCGAGTCTGCAAGTTCCTTCAAAGACTATATCCAGTGATTCAAATTAAAGTCTTAATCTTTCGAGGTAAGGGATGTTATTTTCTTCTCAAATGATATTATTTCTTCAATATCATTATCTTTGAAATATTGGTTGAAACTTTTATCAAATTTGGAACTTTTTCATGTATAGGTTACTATTAATGAGTTCTTATTCATGAGTTCTTATTCACGAGTCTTTATTTCATGAGTTCTTATTCACGAATTCTTATTCACGAAGTACTATTCATGAAGTGTGAAGATGTTTTTGGGAAATTCTCTATCTTTTGGTGTCTGAGTTACTATTCACGTATCTGAAGACTATTCACGTATACTGGCATTATTCAAGAAAATAAAAATTCTTCTTTTTGTCCAAAATATCTATTACGGATACTAGCTTTGATTGTATCCATGTTTTGATCATTCTTGAATTTTACACCACTATGATTATTTTTGAGGTATTTTTGAACATGGATAAAACAAAATCGAATCCTTAATCCTTAATCCTTGTCATTTTGTTTCCTTTGGATTCGTTTCTTTAAAAATATTTTCATCATCCTCGGTCTTAAATATTGATATTATTGAATATCTTTGGCTGTAGTGCAAAAATGAATGATTTACGAAGAATATCTTTGGTAGTAGTGCAAAAGATGAGCAGTGTTTAGATGAACATGATCAATGATGAATATCTTTGGCACAGAGTGCAAAGATGAATATTTGATTCGGATGTATATTGATTGATGTTACAGGGATAAAAGATGAGCGATGAACTTTTAAATTCATACATAGAAGATAGTAGTTTGCATTCTCTCTTAACTCTTCTAATGAATTATTATTTCATTGCGAATATTGATTTAAAATTTGTTATCTATTGTATTCTATTAGATTTTTCCTGTTGAAGACTAACGGTAATTTGTTGTATATTATCTTAGTCATAATATTCTTTCTTGGGCTAGTTGAGCTCACCCTTTTCCTTTTTGTTCCATTTTCTTACGAGGAGGCGAGAATATAGCGAAATGCAGTCGGGAGGTATGGAATGAAGGTTTTAGAAAGAATTGTTTAGTAGTCCTCACCATTTTTGTAAAATAATGTATCAATAAATGTGATGAGGATTTATTTGAGTATAGATATTATCTAGAAGATAATATTTGTATTCAAACTCACGATTTCTGATTGTAATAATAAAGTTGTAGTTGTTTACATACCATGTATTGACAACTTAGAATAGGTGATGTATACTATTTTGGGGGCGTCACGGTTGGTATCGAGCTTAGGGATATGATCTCTGGCGGAGATCGGGGAATAGAACTAGGAGGAGAGAGAGGTAAATAAATCCTTCTTAGCTAGTGTGTCCTACCTAAGCTTATTTTTTAGTTGGTCGATATATAAGGATATTATGTGATATATTGATTTCCTTAATTAACCCTTGTTTTATGACGGTATTTGAGAATGTCGATTGAGAATATTAACAATAGAAATGAGGCCGAGTGGAGACGCTTTGTACTCACCAACGAGGAGAACGCGATGTAACAGTGGCATTGTTCTCCTGTGAACAACACCAACCGAAGCGATGATGAGCGGGGGATGTTTAGAAGCTTTTTGCGATTCATGCAAAATCAAACGAGGGAGACTCGTGTTCAAAATCTGAGGAGGAAATGATAGCAATTCGCGGGTTATCACGTGACAAGCAGTTCGAAAGAGTTGGGACCACGAAATTTAAGGATAGCGAGATCCAATTATGGCGGAAATATGGGTCAAGCAAATTACCAAGATATTCGATGTCTTGGGATGCGGGAAGAACGAAGGTTCCATTCGCCACCTTTATGTTCGTGGCGAAAGCGAGACTCTTGGTGGGAGTCTGCATGAAGCGTACCCATCCAAATTCGCTTTTCGAATGTCTTGGGAGACATTTGAAATTATTTAATGACAAATACTTTCTGAAAATGTTAAATCGTATGAAGGAAGTGGAGTTCATCGATTACAACAAAACAACATGGCGGTGTCTCGATGACGAGACAAAGTTTGCGAGTTATCCGGTTTGTACCTCATTTGGTGGAGAATGAGCAACGTATGACGCGGATGTTTTGAGAGGTTTGAAACCGGCGTACGATAATATCTCATTTCTCATAAATTTTCTCTCTATTTGGATGTTGTAAACAAGGCTTAATTATTAGAGCGAAGATAACGAGATGCAGTCGACTAAGGGACCATAACCGAGGATCGTACGGAGATAGCGATCAATGAGAATAATGATAAGCGGTGGAGAAAAGCACAGACGGACAAAAATGGTAACCACTCGGTGGTAATCATGGCCGTGAAAATAGAAGAAGCGAGTCGGGAGGAGATTTTAAAAGAGGAGATTTAACAACGACCGTATGAGAAGCAGCGATTATCGGCGGCAGAATCGGTTCTAAGGGAGGAAAACGACCACCGGTCGTATCTTCTAATCACGGAAAGAGGGACATATCGGTCAAACCGCCTGACAGTTTCAGGTATGCTATAATTGTGGAAAGGAAGGACATATCGCTCGAGATTATGCAGATGAGAAACCTAGTTCAATGTGAGGGACGGTGAATCAAAAAGATATCCCGAAAAAGTCAAAGTCAACGATTTCGGAAGAGGCGTTTGTTGTGATAGGTCATAATCACGAGAACCCAAACGAGGTGATCACGGGTAAGCTATTTATAAATTCTTGCGAAGTTTATACCTTACTTGATCTGGTCTTTACCCATTCATTTATCTCTCCTGCGTGTGCTCAACGTTTAAACTTGACTCAGAAATTAGACTTTGACTTTATCTGTGGAAACTCAGTTAGGAGAAACTTTCATCACATCCACTGTTTATAAATCTTGTTTGATTAAAGTTGGCACCATCTGTAAGACTCCAACTTATTATTAATGAAATTTAATTTTCTTTATTTATTATTTTGAAATAGTAAGGGTTGATGTGATTAATGTGGATAGTTAGGGGTAAAATCATGAAATATTTCAAAATAAGCAAGTGGTTATAAAATATTCATTGTTGTCGGGAATATTAGTTTGGTCGTGGAATATTAAATCTTTGTCGGGGAATATTAAATGCGACGGTAGCGACCATGTGTGTGACCCATAACTGAAAGCGATTGGATGAAAAAATGACAAATATAAGTTGTTTAAAAATAACGACGTAGTTATTCTGAATTAATCTTTATTAAAATACTCGGTGGTTAAAACACACGAAGATACACGTTATTGCACGATTATTGATTCTTACGTGAAGAAGCCTTTACTCAATAATGGTTACGATAATTCTTTATTCGATATTTTATTGAGTTAATAATTCTTTGCGTTGATATTTTATATTCTTTGTTGTTTGATAATTGTCATTACACGATATTTTTTATTATCGAAGCAATAATTCAAATTATCTGAATAATATTATTAGATAACATTATTGGCAATGTCTAGAAAGTTCTATCTAAGGAGAGGTTTGGTCACTTAATTGCGGCGTGGGTAAAGAAATTCTTATTGGAAAGCCCCTGCTTTCACAGGAACCGCTTTGGTTGTCGATATTGTGATTACTGTAATATTATTTGTGAATATTAATTATTGATTCATATGATGAGAAAAATATTGATTTTATGTGGATATAGATGGAGAAAATTTTATTGTGACAATTGTTGAAAATTGAAATTTTATCTTTTTTACGATAAAATAATTCATTTAAATATATTATTATATTTTAATAATATAATAATGGTGATATTTATACAACGAATGTGGGATATATGAGTATATCTGAGGAGGAGGAGTATTTTGTTGCAATAAATATTTAAAACATGTTAAACATGTCGGTGGACCCCATTTATTGACCGAAATTTGATTATAGCACATAAAATCGTCTGTTTGTGAATTTCGGTCAATTTTATTTGGAATTTGGAAAAACTTTCTTCTGTAAAGTTGTAGAGAATTGAATTTCCTATAAAAACTCATGAGATTCGAATTTTCTGATAAAAGGGCTATTTATTATGAATTATTGAAGTTCAAAGCTCAAAATAATTGATTTTGGAGTTTAGAATATTTTTTTGTAAGAAAAATGTTTTTGTTGTAATTGAGTGGCTCACATGTGTTATAAATGATCTGAAATTAGATTTCTAAGGTGGGCCTGAATATTTTTAAGAAATATTATTATTTTATTAAATTTTACGCTTTGTTGTTACAAGCGTTTTCCTATAAATAGGGTCTTGGGTTAGAATTGAAAATCACACGAAAAGCGAAGTTTTCTCTCTCTATATTATCGGCGTATTCTTGTGAGTATTTTGAGTATACTTTGAGTATTGTTAGGCGGTGCAAGTTCCTTGACCTTATATGCATTATTCCAAATTAGAAGTCTTAATCTTTTGAGGTAAGGGATGTTATTTTCTTCTCAAATGATATTATTTCTTCAATATCATTATCTTTGAAATATTGGTTGGAACTTTTATCAAATTTGGAACTTTTTCATGTCGGGGTTACTATTCATGAGTTCTTATTCACGAGTTCTTATTCATGAGTCTTATTCACGATTCTTATTCACGAGTACTATTCATAAAAGCGTGAAGATGTTTTGTGGAATTTATATCTTTTGGTGTCGGAGTTCTTATTCACGTGTCGGACTATTCACGTATCTGACTATTCATAGAAAAATAAAATTTCTTCTTTTGTCGAAATATCTATTACGGATACTAGCTTTGATTGTATCCATGTTTTTGATCATTCTTGAATTTTACACCACTTATGATCATTTTTGAGGTATTTTTGAACATGGATAAAACAAAATCTGAATCCTTAATCCTTAATCCTTGTCATTTTGTTTCAATTGGATTCGTTTCTTTAAAAATATTTTTCATCATCCTCGATCTTAAATGATGATATTATTGAATATCTTTGGCACAGTGGTGCAAAGATGAATGATTTCTGAAGAATATCTTTGGTAGTAGTGCAAAGATGAGCAGTGTTTAGATGAACATGACCAATCGATGAATATCTTTGGCACAGAAAGTGCAAAGATGAATATTTGATTCCGGATGTATATTGATTGATGTTACAAGGATAAAAGATAGATGATGAACTTTTAAATTCATACATAGAAGATAGTAGTTTGCATTCTCTACTTAACTCTTCTAATGAATTATTATTTCATTGCGAATATTGATTTAAAATTTGTTGTCTATTGTATTCATTAGATTTTTCCTGTTGAAGACTAACGGTAATTTGTTGTATATTATCTTAGTCATAATATTCTTTCTTGAGCTAGTTGAGCTCACCCTTTTCCTTTTTGTTCCATTTTTCTCGAGAGGCGAGAATATAAGCGATGCAGTAGGGTATGGAATGAAGGTTCTAGAGAGAGAGTCGTTTAGTAGTCCTCACCATTTTGTAAAAATAATGTATCAATAAATGTGATGAGGATTTATTTGAGTATAGATATTATGCAGAAGATAATATTTGTATTTAAACTCACGATTTTCTTGTTGTAATAATAAAGTTGTAGTTGTTTACGTACCATGTATTGACAACTTTCGGAATGGGTGATGTATACCTATTTTTTGGGGCGTCACACCATCACACTTACATTGACCTTATCTCTTTAAAGATATTTGCTTTTGATGTGATTTTAGGGATTAATTGGTTAACTACTCATCATACCAAAATTGATTGTTTTAAGTAGGTTGTTAGTTTTCATATTCTAACCAACCTGTTATGCAATTCAAGCAACTAAACCATTAAAATCAATCAACATCATATCTAATCATAAAGCTATTCGTTTATTGAAAAGCGGATGTCGAAGCTTTCTTAGCCCATGTTATGGATTTGAATAAAGACACGTCAAATTTGAATAATATTCTATTGTTATTGACTTTCTGGCGTATTTCAGAAGAACTTCCCGGTCTACCCCCGAGCGTGAAGTTGAATTCTTTATTGATCTTGAACTTTGGTACAAAGCCCATTTCTAAAACCCCATATCGAATGTCTCTATTGAACTTGAGTTAAAGGTCCAACTACGAGAATTGTTGGACATCGGTTTCATTCGTCTAGTACATCTCCTTGAGTGCTCCTGTTTTATTTGTAAAGAAGAAAGAGCGGGAGTATCACGACTTTGTATTGACTATCGAATTGAACCATGTCACCATCAAGAATAGGTATCCTCTACCTCGTATTGATGACTTGTTTGACCCGATTCTGAGGGCACAATTCTTTTCAAAAATCGATCTTACGCTTGGATATCATCGATTGAAGATTAGAATCGAGGATATTCAAAGTACGCTTTAGAACTTCGATGCGGGCATTATGAATTCTTAGTCACGTCTTTCGGATGACTAATGCTCCTACGACTTTCATGGATATGATGAACAAGAGTATTCAAAGAATATTTGGATCGGTTTGTTGTTGTCTTTATTGATGACATCCTTATATATTCCAAAAGTCGTGAAGATCATGAGCACCATTTGAAGTTGGTACTCGAAAGGCTTCGTGAAAACAAACTATATGCCAAATTAAAGAAATCGAGTTACGGCTTGAGGAAGTAGCATTCCTTGAGCCGCGTGGTGTCGAAACATGGAGTATCTGTTGATCCGTGAAGATTGAAGCAATCTGAAAGTTAGGAACAACAGAAGTCGGTGATTGAAGTCGTGTAGCTTTTGGGCTTAATTTGGTTATTATCGGAGATTCGTGGAAGGGTTTTCTCGAATCGCTACTCCATTAACTCAATTAACTTCGGAAGGATACAAAATTCATTTGGAGCGAAGAATCGAGAAAAGTTTCCAAGAGCTTAAGAGGAGACTTATTTCGGCTTTTGTTTAACAATACCATCTGGTTCGGATGGATTTATTATCTCTGACGATGCTTGAGGCAAAGGGTTAGGATGTGTTCTCATGCAACGTGGGAAAGTCATAGCTTTATGCCTCGCGACAACTTAAAAGAGTATGAGAGGAATTATCCTACTTCGTGATCTAAAGTTAGCGTGATCGTTCATGCTTAAAGATATGGAGGCACTATCTATGGGGAGAAAGTGGAGATATATTCGGACCATAAAAGCCTTAAATATTTCTTCACTCAAAAGAACTCAACATCTGGCGTGACGTTGGCTCGAGCTATTGAAAGACTTCACCACACTATTGATACCATCCCGAAAAAGCGAGCGTGGTAGGCGGCGCGTTGAGTAGAAGATCATATCTGAGGAGCACGAGTGCGATGATGTCAAGTATCAGCGTAGAGAGCCAACTTTAATAGAAAAAAGTTAAGGTTGCTTAAGCCATCAAGGCCGGAGGCGATCGTATGAAGAAGAAAGTACAAGAAGGAGCTATTAGGAAGCGAGAATTGATGAAGAAGGAATACTTGAGTCCCACTCTGAACTTTGTGTTCCTAACGACTACGATTTGAAGTACAAGATTATGATGGAGGCACACAATACACCATTTGCAATCCATCCTCGGAAGTACTAAAATGTATCGTGATCTTGACATACATTTTGGTGGAACAATATGAAGAGAGATTGCAAAGTTTATCTCGATGTGTTTAACTTGTCGGCGTGTAAAGGCGAAGCATCTAGTACCTAAAGAATTCCGTTGCAACCACTTGAGATTACGAAATGGAAGTGGGAACACATTACCATGGATTTCGTTTCTGGGTCTTCCTACGGTTTCTCGGGGCATCAATGTTATTTGGGTTATTGTTGATAGATTAACCAAGTCTTCTCATTTCTTGCCGATCGGAGACTATTCACTTGAGCGTCTTCTTAGTATATGACGTGAATGAGATTGTGAGGTTACATGGCATGCTGTATCCATAGTTTGGATCGTGACCCAAGATTCACTTCAAGATTTTGGGTTAGCTTGCAAAAAGCTATGGAGCGCATTTACGATTCGATTCGGTATACCATCCTCAAACCAGACGACGACAATCGAAAAGACTATTCAAACTCTTGAAGATTTATTAAGACTTTGTGTCCTGACTTCAAAGGCGGTTAGGATAAGTATTTACCATTGGTAGAATTCTCCTACAACAACAGTTATCGAGCAAGTATAGGTGTGGCTCCATTTGAAGCATTATATGGACCGAAAGTGTCGCTCTCCGAAGATGTTGGGACGAGGTGGGTGTGAAAGTAGTATACACAAACAAGCCAATCATGTTTGATGATAAAGCATATACTTTGTAACAATCTTATTCATTTATTAATAAAAAGTATTAATTTATTAAAGGCTTTTAATTATCTACACGATCTTTGTTTTATAATATGTGATAAACCCATAGTTTTAAGCAATGCTTTTAGAATAATGATGATGAACATTCTAATGAGATCTAAATTCTTAGAAAGCTTAAAACTAAAATAGTTCCCAATCATTGGATTACTAAATTGGGGATTAGTGAATCCGGATAGTTTGGTACATACAATGCCTCCGAGGAAGAGATTGCTACTTTTAGAAAGTGGCAAGATGATGCACAGATTGGCTCGATCGCATCATGCTCGCATCCATGAGTAACGAACGAGCTTGACGTCGGCGTGAAACTATGGATGCTCCTACTATATCACTCCACATCAAGTAGTTGATGGTGAAGAAAAGTAGGGTGATAGATATCGGATATCTAAGGAGCTCTTCCGATCTAGAATGGCCAATGGCACTATATAAATGCATAAAAAGTTCTTAACATAATCAATTTGATTGATCAATTAGGACAACTGGTTTTGTCATGGATGGAGAGTTGAGCCAAGATTTGATCTTGCACTCACTCCGGACTCTTTTCACAATTGTTGTGAATTTTCATATAAACAAGCTAAATATCGACTTGATTTGCTTAACATGTTGAAAAATGTTGAGAGTCACTTTCCAACCAAGAAAGATCAAGTCTTACTGGTAGGGGCCAAAGGATCTTCTGAAAAGAAGAACGATTCAAAGAAGGTAAATAGAAAGGCGTAAACAAAGGATAATAAGAACAAAAGCGATCACGGATAGCAAAGGAGTTTGCTTCCCTTTGCGCAATAAGCTTTGGACATTTGAAAGAAAGCTGCAAGCATCTTGCGAGAGGCTAACCAAAGAAGCTTAGTGAAGTTTCGATTCTGTCGATTTTGTTCATGATTGAAATAAATTTTCTTTAAGTCGAGGTTCTACTTGGGTATTGGATACCGACTTTGGCTATCATAAATATAGATTTATGAAGGACCAAGCGAGTAGAAAGCTAAACAAATATAAGTAATCATATGCGGAAAATGTAACAAAGGTTGCTATATTAGCCATAGAAACTTATAGTTTAAGCAATGCCTACTGAGGCAAATCTATTAAGTCGATAAGTTGTTATTGTATTCCATTCTTTTAAAAATATTATTTTCATTTTATTGTTGGACAATGAAATCTTTGGTATTATAATTAAGAACAATTGTTGTTACATTTATAATAATAATGTTTTGTATAGAAATGGAATATTACTTAATAAATTTTGTATACTTGACTTACGTGAAAAATAATTTTGCAAATTGAACAAACTAGTACAAGAAAAGGAAATGATCATTCAAAGAGTTGAATGTGTGTATTTGTTGAAATACAAGTGTGAATTATTTGAAAGGTTCAAAGAATTGAGAAGTGAAACAAATTGGCAAAGTATTAAGATTCATTGATTAGATCGAGGAATAAATATTTGTGCAATAAGTTTTAGATCATCTCAAATGGTTTTCTCACAATGGGCGCCTCGAGATCTGTGATAATTGATTGATGTATCCGAAAGGAAAAATCATACCTTGTTGAACATGAATGCGATCCATAATGATTTTACCGACATTCCGGTATCCTTACGGGATAATGTCCTAGAAATGGCTGCATATATCTCGAAAATGGTAACCTCAAAATCCATTTAAGACTCCATAAAAGTTATGGACGGGGAGGATTCCTAATCTTAAGTATGTTAAGATAAGGGGTTCCAACTTATGTGAAAAGGTTTCAAAAGGATAAGCTTGGGACAAGATTTGACAAGTGTCGATTTGTGGGACATTCTAAAGTAAGTTTAGGGTATATGTTCTATAATTCTACTTAGCAAAAGGTGTTTGTTACGAAACACGCGCCTTCTAAGATAAAGGCGTTTATCATTGAAGGGGCTAGTGGGAGGATAATAGATCTTGAAAAGTTCAAGAACCACAAAACACTATAAGTCGAATAAGAGGAACACATGTAGGTAGACTATTGTACCACAACCGAATCGTTAATCTGGAATAGTCTGAAGAAGATACCTAGGAGGTATGGATTCATCATAGATGATGATGATGATGATGAGGTCGCATCATGAAGATGATGATCCAGATACATACGATGAGTTAAGAGTTATGAACACTCGGAGAAATTGATTGAAGCAATATTCTCAAAAATGGAACATTCGTTTTGATGAAACAAATCAAAAGAGTTTGATTTTATCAAAATAAGAATGAACCATGTGTGTCTGAAAGGGTCGATGGGAGCATCGTGACATTCCTAATACTACATGTTGATATACTACGGATAAGGAATGACATACCAATCTACAATCGATAAAGATAAAGTTGTCTAAACATTCCTCCATGAATGATTTGGAAGAGTATCTTAATTGGGGATATAAATCTATATAGATAGATTTAAGAGGATGCTCGACTTAACCCGAGGAACGTATATTCATTTGATGCTAAAGTCGTTTAGCATGGCAAACTCGAGAGATGTCTCATGTCGATGAGCTATGGAGTGTATCTCTTTAATAGTCCCCAGACTCTCGAAAAGAGAGAGTTGCATGAATGATGATCATGTATGCAATGAAATATCTGAGACTGATGTTGATCGGTCATATTCGGAGAGTTCACTATGAGTCGATGAAAAACATCTTAAAGTTCTTAAGCGGCACTAAGGATGTGAAGCATACATGGTGGGTGCGAATTAAAACTAGAGGGCTTTACTGAGACTCAAGTTTTTCTACAGACTAAGACGACCAAAAATCCACTTTAAGGTAAAGCGTTATCTTGAGCGAGTGGTGCGATTGAATTGGGAAGGTTCCAAACAACAAAAGAGTTCTTTGGTTTAGTGATAAAGACAAAGTATATAGCTATAAATGAAGTCGCAAGTTGATTGTTTGGATTAAAGTTCATTCTGAAACTAGGAATAGTTCTTAAGTCTCATCTTGGATCTAAACATGTGTTGTGGAACTTTCATTTGATTATTAGAATCATTGAAAGATGGGAAATCACTATAGAGATAGTGAAATCTCATTGAACAACATTACATATCCATTAACTAAAGCTTATCCAACAATGGGATAATCGTCACTTAGAGAAGAAGAGTATGAGATACCATGACGATTGGCTTTAGTGCAAGTGGGAGATTGAAAGTAGTATGCATACAAGCCAATCATGTTTGATGATAAAGAATATACTTTGTAACAATCTTATTCATTTATTAATAAAAAGTATTAATTTATTAAAGGCTTTTAATTATCTACACGATCTTTGTTTTATAATATGTGATAAACCCATAGTTTTAAGCAATGCTTTTAGAATAATGATGATGAACATTCTAATGAGATCTAAATTCTTAGAAAGCTTAAAACTAAAATAGTTCCCAATCATTGGATTACTAAATTGGGGATTAGTGAATCCGGATAGATTGATACATACGTTGCTTGCTTTCATTGGATGAGGATGATTGATCTCATGATCATTTGTGTGGAACACTAAAGCAAGTATATGTAGGTGCTTATTAGAGAATAAGTTCATTTGAGCGTTGGCTCATTAAGGAATACCTAATGGAGTTTTATTTGCATGTCGATAGGAATTCTCTGTAGTGATAGTAGTCTGAAGTAACCCTTGGACTTGAGATCATCATAGTATCTTGTGTATGATGAGTTATACTTTGACTTATTCCTTAAGACCCTTAGGGTATATCAAAGGGTATGCTTGGGTATAATAAGTTGTACATGGAGATAATGTATGCTCGATAAAGAATCTACCACTTCTAATAAAAGAAGAGAAATGTCTATGTGATTCGATAAATGACAACCCAAAGAGTCCTTGGCGGCATAATGAAATTAGAAAGGAGTTTCTAATTTGCATTATTTGAGTTGTGCATTTAAGGATCGAAATACATATAATTAAATAAAATAAGACTTGACAATAATTTCATATGTCTTATATTTAATTGGGACATTGTATGGTGGAAGGATTGAATTGTCTGAGTAACTATTTACTCAAAGGTTCTTTAATGATTAATGTTGAAATCTATATTATCTGGAAAGTCGTTGATCATTGGCGAGCTTATCCCTATTGTAGAATAAATATTATTTATTTAAATAAATTAATTGTTTAATTTATTTATTTAAATAAGATTAGAATTGTTCTAATTGATTTATTCACAACCGGTTTAATATGGAGAACCTAAAGGGTCACACCATAAAAGGAAGAATAATTATTTAAGAAGTTAATGGCATAATCGTAATAATAATATGTTAAGTATATTTAATTTAATCTATGGTGATAGAATAAATTAAATAGCTTAATATTTATTATTTAATATTTTAGAAATATTAAATATAAATTAATAAGAGGAGTCTTATTAATATTATTACAATTATTATTATTTTAATTTCTAAAGAGTTTAGGAATTAATTTAATATAAGTACTCTCATTTATTCCTAATAGGATTAGGAGGAAAAATTAGTTAAAGGAGTTTAATTAATTATCCCTAATAAGATTAGGGAGCTTAATTAATTAAAAGAATTTAATTAATTAAATAAAACCCAATTCCTTAATTGTTAAGGTGGGTTGCCCACATCTATAAATAAGAGAGTGCTTATTATGGGTGAGGGTTGTTGACTTTTCTGACGACATATAATTCCAATTTGTTGGAGAGTACCTTTTCTATAAAGATAGAAAACTAGGGTTTGAGCCAAATACCCCTTCTTCTTGAATTTTCTTCTTCCTTGGTGGATCACCTCTGAGGCCAAACATTTGGGTGGCTAACGTTGATCGAAGGAAGAAACCAAACCCGTGGATTCAAGATTGAGCGAAAGGATTTGGAGGTGAACTTGTACACGAGGAAGCTCGATCTTCAGGGTATGATTTATTCTTTATCTTTTCGTTTAATTAATAATTATGCATAAAGGGTGATCCGGGTTTATGGTTTGTAAATAATTTTAAACTCGATTTTACACGCTTTAGCATTATTTTTGCAATTTGATTATACGTGACATGAATATTACAAACCTAACGGGTGAAGCAACATTGTTAGGACCCGAGTTAAAATCGTATGATCTACGAAAAAGATCCAAATGATTCGACAAACGTATACAAACGGCACAAGATCGACAAAAGAGTTATGCGGATCTTCATCGAAAGGACGTGGAATTTAGTGTAGGGGATCATGTATTGTTGCGAGTTGCTCCGTGGAAGGGGTTACAAGATTTGGGAAGAAAGGAAAGCTCAATCCACGATTTATTGGTCCATTTCAAATTCTTGACCGAGTAGTAGAAATGTAGCCTATAGACTCGCGTTACCTCGAAAGTATGTCTCGTGTTCATAATGTGTTTCACATATCGTACTTAAATAAATATGTGAAAGACCCAAACCACGTTATTGAGTTAGAACCCGGACGAGATAGCCAAGACTTAACGTATGAGGAGGTACACATCAAGATCTTAGATAGGAAGGAGCATGTCCTACTGCAAGAAAGGTCATACCACAAGTTAAAGTTTTGTGGAGGAATCATGCTATAGAGAAAATGACACAGGGAATTGGAAACGGAAATGAAAGCGGTGTATCCTCACCTTTTGAAACACACGAAGTCGTCACGTCAATTTCGAGGACGAAATTTTATAAGGAGGGAGGTTGTAAGACCCCAACTTATTATTAATGAAATTTAATTTTCTCTATTTATTATTTTGAAATAGTAAGGGTTGATTTGATTAATGTGGATAGTTAAGGGTAAAATCGCAAATACTTTAAAATATAAGCAGTGGTTATAAAATATTCATTGTTGTGGGGAATATTCGTTTGGTGGAATATTCGAATATTAAATGCGACAAGCGCTTGACCATATGTGGGCCCCCATAACTTGAAAGCGATTGGATGAAGAAAAACGACAAATATAAGTTGTTTAAAAATAACGGTAGAGTAGTTATTCTGAAGTAATCTTTGTTAAAATACTCGTTAAATTGGTTAAAACACGAAGAAGACACGGTATTGCACCAATTATTGATTCTTACGTGAAGAAGACACTACTCAATAATGGTTACACGATAATTCTTATTCAAAGATTTTATTGATTTAATAATTGTTTGCGTTGATATTTTATATTCTTTGTTGTTTCAATAATTGTCATTACACAAGATTTTTTATTATCGAAGCAATAATTCAAATTATCCGAATAATATTATTAGATAACATTATTGGCAATGTCTAGAAAGTTACATCTAAGGAGAAGTTTGGTCACCTAATTCATGGCGCCAAAGAAGGAGAAATTCTTATTGAAAGCCCTCTTTCTTGAGAGCTGCTCACGGTTATCGATATTGTGATTCAGTAATATTATTTGTGAATAATTAATTATTGATTCATATGATGAGGAAAATATTGATTTTATGTGGATATAGATGGAGAAAATTTTTAATGTGACAATTGTTGAAAATTGAAAGTTTATCTTTTTCGATAAAATAATTCATTTAAATATATTATTATATTTTAATAATATAATAATGGTGATATTTTACAACGAATGTGGGATATATGAGTATACGAGGAGGAAGAGTATTTTGTTTGCAATAAATGTTTAAAACATGTTAAACATGCTCGGTGGGACCCCATTTATTGAATTGAAAATTTGATTATAACACAATAAAATCGCCTGGTTTATGGATTTCGGTCAATTTCTATTTGGAATTTGGAAAACTTTCTTCTGCAAAGTTGTAGAGAATTGAATTTCCTATAAAAACTCATGAGATTCGAATTTTCTGATGAAAGGGCTATTTATTATGAATTATTGAAGTTCAAGCTCAAAAAATAATTGATTTTGGAAGTTTAAAATATTTAAAATTAGAATAACGTTTTTTTCTTACTTTTTCTAGAATGTGGCATGTGTTTTATGGCTGGAATCAGATTCTAGGCATGCGTAGGAAATTTATATAATTATATTATTAATTTATTAAATTTTCTACTTTGGTGTTCTAAGCAATTTCCTATAAATAAAGGGTTTGGGTTAGAATTGAAAATCACACCGAAATCGAGTTTTCTCTCTCTATATTATCGGCGTATTCTTGTGAGTATTTTGAGTATACTTTGAGTATTGTTAGATTCGGTCTGAAGTTCCCTTCAAAGACTATATCCTAGATTCCAATTTAAGTACTAATTTTTCGAGGTAAGGGATGTTATTTTCTTCTCAAATAATATTATTTCTTCAATATCATTATCTTTGAAATATTGGTTGAAACTTTTATCAAATTTGGAACTTTTTCATGTCTGGGTTACTATTCATGAGTTCTTATTCACGAGTTCTTATTCATGAGAGTTCTTATTCACGATTCTTATTCACGAGTACTATTCATGAAGCTCTGAAGATGTTTTTTTGGAAATTTCTATCTTTTGGTGTGAGAGTTACTATTCACGTATCTGGCACTATTCACGTGATACGGCCTTATTCACGTAAAAATAAAAATTCTTCTTTTGTCCAAAATATCTATTCTGGATACTAAATTTGATTGTATCCATGTTTTGATCATTCTTGAATTTTACACCACTATGATGATTATTTTGAGGTATTTTTGAACATGGATAAAACAAAGTACGAATCCTTAATCCTTAATCCTTGTCATTTTGTTTCAATTGGATTCGTTTCTTTAAAAATATTTTCATCATCCTCGATCTTAAATGATGATATTATTGAATATCTTTGGCTTTTAGAGTGCGAAGATGAATGATTTCTGAAGAATATCTTTGGTAGTAGTGCAAAGATGAGCAGTGTTTAGATGAACATGATCAATCGATGAATATCTTTGGCTGTGTAGTGCAAAGATGAATATTTGATTCCGGATGTATATTGATTGATGTTACGAGGGGATAAAAGATGAGCGATAAACTTTTAAATTCATACATAGAAGATAGTAGTTTGCATTCTCTACTTAACTCTTCTAATGAATTATTATTTCATTGCGAATATTGATTTAAAATTTGTTGTCTATTGTATTCTATTAGATTTTTCTCTGTTGAAGACTAACGGTAATTTGTTGTATATTATCTTAGTCATAATATTCTTTCTTGGGCTAGTTAGAGCTCACCCTTTTCCTTTTTGTTCCATTTTTCTTACGAGGAGAGAATATATATGAAAGTACGAAGTCGGGTATGGAATGAAGGTTTTAGAAAGAATTGTTTAGTAGTCCTCACCATTTTTGTAAAATAATGTATCAATAAATGTGATGAGGATTTATTTGAGTATAGATATTATGCAGAAGATAATATTTGTATTCAAACTCACGCTTTCTGATTGTAATAATAAAGTTGTAGTTGTTTACATCTATGTATTGACAACTCGAATAGTGATGATACCTACCTATTTTGGGGCGTCACACCACGTATCTGGTCATTCCAATGTAATAATAAGCAATGGAATAACAATAGTTCTCTTCATGAATAAGAAAGAATAACACCCTTACGAGAGTCAAACAAATAATATTCCTACCTTAGAAGAACTGAATATTGGCAAAGTGAAGTAGCGAATAATACTTTTCTTCTTTCTCTCTATAGTTTCTCTCTCTAGAGTTTCAATGAATTAAATGAAAAAATAATGAAGGAATGAGCTTCTATTTATAGGAAAATAGAATGCATAGTAATTAATCCATGAACGGTCCAGTTGATTTACTTTAATCGACGGTTCATATTTAAAGCAAAATCTTTTAAATAAAATATAATATATTCTATTTATATAAAAATATTTTACTATCAAACACTTTATGCAACACTATACAAAAACACTATGCAAAAAACTATACTGAACACTACGATAATAATAAAATATAATATATTTTATTTATAGAATAACTTTAATAAAGTATTACATTTTATATAAAAGATGTTTACATTTTATTACGTTAATAATACGAATAAAACAAAACGTCATTATCGCTTATAATAATTCATATTATTAATCGGCAATAATGGAATCAAACCGAGTGACTTCTCACATAAACATCAATAATCAATACCGTGTCTTTCTATGCAACCACACGTATTCTCGTATTTTTTTTACTACCGAGTAGTTCAACAAGATATCAACCAGGTAAAACTTCCGCCGTTATTTCAATAAAATATTTTTGCTCATTTTCTCAATCCAAATAATAATTACATTGTGTGGGGTCCACCAATGATTGAGTAGTTGTACGAATATTCCTGCTAAACCAAATATTCCCCACCAATAGAATAATATAACCACTTGCATACTTTGCAAAATTTATAAATATTACCCACAACTATAACATTATATCAAATTTATTCCATAATATTCAAAATAATATTTATAGAAAATTCATCTTTATTTATAAAAGTTGGGGTCTTACAGTGCAATCTGCCAATCTTCTTTATTCAACAACGCGTATTAGTGTGTTTTTTAACCATGGGTATTCCAACAAGATAATAGAATAATCAAGCTATGGCGGTTATTTATAAACAACTTATATTTGTCGTTTCTCCATCCAATCGCTTTCAAGTATGGGGCCCACAAAGGTCAACGTATCGTACGAATATTCCCCGACAGTAATGAATATTCCACGATCAAACGAATATTCCCCGACAATAATGAATATTTTATAACCACTTGCTTATTCGAAATATTTGCGTATTTTACCCATAACTATCCACATTAATCAAATCAACCCTTACTATTTCAAAATAATAAATAGAGGAAAATAAATTTCATTTATTAATAATTTGGGGTCTTATATTAAATGTAACTTTAGTTCTCTCACTATTTTTTGTCCAATAAATAACAATCTCTTATTCTAATACAAGGGCAATATAGACAATTGATATTATACTTAATGCTATACAATCATTTTCTTAATACTTGTACACAACTCTAAAACGACCTATATTAAGGAACGGAGGGAGTACAGTTTTGACATACAGAGAAAGACCATCTTCCGACATACGGTTAACACTGTATTGACCAAAGTTAACATATTTGATGCTCTCTCCGTCTTTGTATTAGAGTTGTGCACAAATATTAAGGAAATGATTGCATAACGTTAAATATAATACTCCTTCCATTCCTAAATAAGTATTCCCTCCGTTCCTAAAAGATTGTCGTTTTAGGATAAAAAATTTGTTTAAAAAAGTTTATCGTTTACAACTTTCGAGGAGAATAAATTATTTACTTTCATATATTACCCATACCTTCTCTCATTGTCCCAATAAATTCTCTCTCTTGTATTAATAGTTTTGAATTTCCCATAAAGGGGTAGTGATGAAATTTCAAACAAATTTTACTTGGTAAATGACACTTTCTTAATCCATGTATCAAAACCTTAAACGATAATCTTTTAGGAACGGAGGGAGTATCATTTAAGATTTTTACACATAGATTAAAAAAGTCATTTAATACATTTAATAGTTAAAATATGTGTAAAATTTTATCACTACCCCTTTATGGGAAGTTAAAAACTATTAATATTAAGGGTGAGAATTTCTTAGGACAATGAGAGAAGGTAAAGGTAATATAGGAAAGTAAATAATATATTATCCTAGAAAGTTGTAAACGACAGATAATTTAAAAAGAATGGAGGGAGTATAAATTTTCTATATTATTCTTGAAAAAAGAGAATATTATTTATTGACAAAAAAATAGTGAGAGAACCAATATTATATTTAATACTTGGGGTAATATTAAAACTAAGCAATTAATCATTGCTTAAAATTTTCAAAAGACTTATATTAAGGGATAAAAACACTTCTCTAAAATAACTTATATTAAGAGACAGTGAAAGTATTTTTTAATACTATTTCGAATTAATTTATCTCATAATGGAATATTAGTAGTCCTTTAAATAGTCACACGGATTACTTTTTGACTTTCCTAATCCTAGTGATATATATGAGGGATTATATAATTTCATGATAAATGCGAGATTAATAATCCCCTTCTTTTAAGTTATCAAATGTCCCTCGTCAAATAATTAAATTGTATGAAATAATATTAAATTTAAATAATTATTTCAATTCCAAACATATTTTTTTGTAAACAAAAATGGCTCATGGAGTTTGGAGGAACGGGTGATTCTTTTATTTAAATTGTTTTCCCTTTGTTTTTAAGAAATGCAAGTGTATTTTGAGTTCCCCATTCTCAAATTAAGTATTTCTTTTGTATATTTCAAAATCAAAGATAATAGTTTTATTTTAAAATTATGTAATAATATAAAATTTAGTATATAATTGTATTTATTCTAATTGAATGACTAGTATAATGTCATTGTGATTATAGTTATTGCTAATGTTTGGTATATAATTTATTTTTATTTTTATTTTTATTTTTATAATATTGTCACTTTACAAATCCATTGACCACTTTAAACCGAAAAGATTATTTTTTGGGAAATATTTTGAATTTACAATAATAATAAGGCAGAGTAGTATACACAAACGTTAAGAAGTAACATTTTAATGTTAAAAATATATAACTTTACAATTTGTCCGGGTAATAATAATAATCACTCAGATGTTGATTTTAATGTTGGATAGATTACACTTAAAAATATATAAAATAATTTAATACTAGTATTAAATTGATAGATAGATTACACTTTAAACTAATACTCCTATTTATGTTACTGAGACGTGTGAAATCAACTGCTAAAATTTTGATTGAACCCATTTAAACTCTTATCATTTCTATACCATATACGCTAAATATTATATGCTCCTGATTTACAAAAACAACTTCAATAATATAATATAATATAGGGGTCGATCATATTTTTTTATATATTTTTCACATAACAAACATTAAAAATAATAAAATTTAAAAGAAAATAAAAATTTATAGGGGTAATAAAATGAGATTTGTGACTTAACTTCAAGAGGACAGTTATTTTCTCTCTCTCTCTTTATAAATGAAGGAAAGAAAATAATTACCTTATTGAGACTGAGTTACTATCATAAATAAAAATAAGGATATTATTTTATTTTTTTACCTAAACAAGATATTTTTAATTTTTCTATTTTATTTTGTTATCTTAATTTTTTTAATTAATTTAGTCTCCCACAACCATCCTAAGCCCTTTTATTAGATGTCACTTTACAAATTAAATTTTAACAGGTCGGATAATCGACTTTCGGCTAAACCGGCCCAATTCAAAACGAGGTGACTTGGGTGAGTGGATTTTTAAATTGGGGGATAAATTAGGGCTTCTTCTCCTTTCAGAAATTCTTTTTCTTCTTCTCCTGTCTGGTAATGTTTGATAGCAATTCTGAAGATATTGGGCAGAGCAGCAAAATTCTTCTCGACTTGGAGGCCAACAAATCGTTCCCTTTCTTCTTCTATACGTTCTCTCTCTCAAATCTTAAGTAATTTTCTTTTATTTTACTTCATCTTAATCTTAATCTTCATCTTCATGTGTATATAATTAAATGGTATCGTGCTCTATGTGCAGAATCAAGACTTCATCTTATCTACAATGCTGCTGCTGATTTATGATTGCAGTCTCAAAGCCTACAACTTCTGCTGTTCCTAAAAGCCAAAGTACTACTACTTCATTCGTGTACCTCATTTCTATTTATATCCGCATAGCTCCAAAACATTATTTTTGCATAATATATTTACGGAGTCTGCTTGCGTGGTAGAAAACCTCTTAATATATGCATGCATAAACAGAATGTACAGTGAACCTAATTTAATTTTCAAAAGTTTAAATTTTTATTGATTTGCATAGCTGTGGATTAATTGTGGTGGATTTTTTTAAGAGGCAAACATTATTTAATTGGGGCTATGTGTTGGTAAAACAATGATAAATCAACGAGAAAAAGCCCTCCACTACCTTTCGATTACGGAGCAAATGACTACCACTATGCTACGGAGGCAAGCATCAATTTTATTTTCAAATAAAGACTAATGTGTTGTTTGATAAAATTGAATAAAAAGTTCTGAATAGGTAAGTTTATCAAAATGAGCTGGACATAATAGAAGTTTTGAATGCTCAATGAAAAATGTGTGATAATTAATCTACCTAGATGGCTAAACATTTGAAAATTTGCATTCCCTATTTTAACCTTCTGAATGTTTTTAAACAAATTAGTCTTGCTACACGTGACCGACAAATTTATGTGTATAATAAATACCGACATATGTGTATACATGAGATAGATAGGAATTAAGATTTTGCCCCACCGTAGTTTATTTAATTTTTGTAGCTTAAAGTTTCATGTCATTCGCAATTCAATTTCGTCATAAATTTGTCTACATATAAATCCTGTTCTTAAACAAATTTATTTAAAATTTTTAACTATGGAATGTTATGTGAACACAATTGAATGAACTTTTGAACAACTTAAATAAATATATTAATAATCATATAATAAATTATTAAAAGATCAATGAAACAAATAAAACCAAAAAACTTAAAAGCTAATTAAAAAGAATATCCATCTAGTCAATTAAGTAATATATAACATAACAAGTACAATATTATATATAGAGAGAGAATGAAAGAAACGAAGTACCCCCACTTACTACCGTAGCCCATATCTATTCATAATCATCTATTAATAACCATAGCCCACTCTCTTTCTAAATCTTGGTATTCTTGTGGGAAAAAACCAACATAATCTATGATCTTCTCTAATAGATACAATTTATCATCTTTGTATTCCTCCCATGCTAGGCATGCATCATCTCTCTCAATATATCTTTTAAATTCTACTTTGTACATATTTATGTATCATTAATTCTTATTTTCTTGATTGTGGTTCACCCCAAGCATCACTTCAGTATTTGTATTTTGTCTTTTAATTTTCTTACAAATATTTCAGTTTGTAGTTTTGCTTTTTTGCATTATCTACTTGGGTCTTGTTAATTTTCTGTTGGATTTTGTCTTTAATTGATTGCAAGTTGATTACATTGAAAAATAATTAGAGAGGAGGCTGCTACTCAAAATCGAAAGAATAGAACAATGGAGATAGGGATTGGTAGTGGTGTTGAAAAGATTGCAACGTATAGTAAATTCTGTGTGTAGGAGGTTATTACGGTAAAAAGTTATTAAGTACTTTTGCTGACGGACCAAAAAAGCTAGCATTAAATTTCTTATTCGGTCAGTGCAATTAAGAACCTATAAGAGTTAATTTTTTCCCCAACAAACACGTTGAATGATCGCCTCTTATTTGGACCATCCAGATCTAATAGAGGTTATCAAACAGCCCCAAGTAAAGTAGAGTTAACTCGGTATAAAAGTCCGTGAAAACCCCTAGAATATGAATCATTTGAGTCTAGGAAGCAGGACAGGGTTTAAGGGGAGACAGTTTGTGGAATAGCTTTGATCGTGTCCGGACTCTAGTGTTGGTATAAATTTCATTTTAGACTTGACACGATTCTAGACTAGATCAAATTAAATCAAGTAATGTAGACAGATTGCAGGAACACTAATTGACATAATTAGTCACTTATTAGGGCTCATCATTTCAGTTCCTGTCCGCTTTATTTTTCCACTTTCTCTTTCTACATTTATACATATATATGTGTATAGGTTAATATATACACATTACAAGGCACAAGTCTAAGGAGAGAGAAGATGGAGAATAGTGATAGCAGCAGCCATAGGAACAACAGCAAGCACTGGAGAGCAGAGGAAGCCATAGCTGGTAACGCTGAAGCAGTTCAAGCTCTCAGAGAACTCATCACTTTTCCTCTACTCTATTCTCGCGAGGCCCAAAAGTTAGGTCTCAAGGTATTAATTTAATTTAGGAAATTGTAAAATCCACACTATTTTTTGTTATTTCCACAACAAAAGTGTCGCTATAGATTTTATAGCGACGGTTTTCACCGTCGCTATACATTTACAGCGACACTTTTGTTGTGGAAATAACAAAAAATAGTGTGGATTTAACAATTCCCTTTAATTTATTACTCACTATGTCCCAAAATTAGAAAATTTAAAACCTAAATTTTAAGAAAATTTTACTTTTCCAAACTTATCCCTTACATTGCCTATAATGTCAAATGTCACTTGCCATGTTGGGAATTTAATATCAAGTTAGTAACTTGATCTCATGATATATACAAAAATGTACCTATATTTTTTGAAAGGGAGGCAGTACTATCTTCCCAAACAAATAAAAAACAAACCAGGCATTTTGAGTGCTCCTTGCTTTGTTTTTTAACCTCAATACATATAATCTTCAGTGGCCTCGCGGCTTGCTCCTACATGGTCCACCTGGCACCGGAAAGGTATCCATTTCTTAATTTGTTTCTTCTTTTGATTATGTATTCAATTCTTTATTTTTTTATTGTGAGCGACTGTTGGATAAATTTTTTATTCTTAAAATTTTTTAGACAAGCTTGGTTCGAGCAGTTGTTCATGAATGTGGTGCACATTTGACAATTATCAGGTATTATAGTGCTCTCACCTGAGAATTACATGTTGTTATTTAGTTTCAGACATGATGTGAAATAACCTTTCTCCAATACTTTGAGTTTTCTTATAGACTATTCAATTTTTAAAAATATATTTCACGGAAAATTTATTTGTCAAAAAAGAAATTGAGTTGCTCAATGCTCTTTAATGTTACAAATACATCCAGCTGATTGAAGGAAAAATTATCATTAGTTTAAGTGATCAAATTTTCTTAGGATTTCTACTTGTGCGTGAACTCATCCAAATGGGTTTATTACTTGTGTTAAAGTTGGTTTCTTTGTGTATCTCGCAGTCCCCATTCTGTTCATAGAGCACATGCTGGAGAAAGTGAGAGAATATTGCGGGAGGCTTTTGCTGAAGCATCATCTCATGCAAAATTGGGCAAGCCATCAGTTGTTTTTATTGATGAAATTGATGCTCTCTGTCCTCGCCGAGATTCTAGGTACAAGACAACTGACAAAAATTCAAATAAGTTTGAGGCATCCTTTCCCAAACTATTTGATTAGTTATGCAGGGGGAGGGACAATTTGTGAAACTTACTGAAGTATGGTTCTTTGAAATTTACCTATATGATAGCTTTGAAAAAGAAGCCATTGGTGACAAATTTCTGTCTGTGTGTCATACTTGACTAAGTATTTGGTGTTTATTCCTTGGATCTAACCTAATTAGCGAGACCAAGATTTTGTTATCTAGAAAAAACTTGAAGTTATTCTGATAATAATGAATAAAAAGGGCGTCTAAGTATGTTTAACATTGTAATACCATATTTCTGCAGCACGACTTATTGCAAGATAACATTTGGTTGCGAATCCACTCTTTAGTTTAGGCCTTTGTGTCTTTAGTTCAAAATAAACACTTTTGTATACCATGAGTAAATTTTGAAATATTATCACTTCTCTTTTCCTCTTTCATCATCCCCTTCATCAGTTATGTTTTCATTCTTTTTGGTTGTGTAAAGTTTAGTATGGTTTAAATTCATGAGAAGGTTTCACAATTTTTGGTGTATATTGTATTTAGGGTTTTGGATGCAGCTAAATTATAAATTTGTTTACTTCTCTTATTGGTAGCAATGAGAGGTTTTGTGTTCATTTTCTACTACTATGAAAGATACTCTCTATATTTATTTTATTTTTGTCTTTGTCTGTTCATAGCTGTTTCTACTTTTAAATCAAAGAGTCTGATGTTGATAATAAAATGAATATATATATATATATATGTATATAATATTTCTCTTCATATATAAATGTTCTCATTCTGTATTATATTTGTAGTATGGTACATATGCTCCTGCCTAAGCCTAAACTTTGATCGGGGGACCTTGACACCAATACATGTGCTTGTTTATTCACATGCTTATCAATTGACTCAAATGCAGGCGCGAGCAAGACATTCGAGTAGCTTCTCAGCTCTTTATGTTAATGGACTCCAAAGATACCTTGTCAACATTTATGCCACGAGTTGTGGTGGTGGCTTCGACCAACAGGTTTGTTTATGGCTTTTAATATATGAAGACTTGCTTATTTTTTTTAGGATATTTAATACTATTGTCACTTCAGTACATTTATTTTTGATAGCAATTTTTTTTGGATCTCGGTTTTACCTTTTCAAATCATTGGTGGGCCGGTGACTCTTCAAATATCATGCTAAATAATAAAGTGTTGCCAAACCATCACATGCAGTGTAAGCATGGCATCATCTTATTCTGCAAAAGTATAAGGAAAAAGGAAGTCTATATTGTTGCATTTATTAAAAAATCATCATTTGAAATTAGATGAAATTTTTAGGTGGTCTAGGTTCATATTTTCATAATATAAATGTATTAAGCTGAATAAGATAGAGTGGAGTGAAATTTTACTTTAGTGGTTGATGCATGAATATTTTGCAGACTGAGTCAGCGGTACTCATATTCTCTTCTCTCTCTCTTCTCTATTTTTTTCTTCTCCCTCCTCTCTCTTCTCTATCTTTATTGGATTAAAAGTAGAGGAATAAATTTTATGTTAAACTCTTGTCTTCCGTAAGTTACATTAGTCTGTTTGTGTGTGTGTATATACGTATATGTAAAATTTGTAGTTACATTAGTCTATCCAAATGAGCACTTTTTTATTTATGAAAATTTGGTTAGGCATTCATGTGTGGGTGAATGAAGCTAAGATTCCATTAGTGTTAGCTTTAGCACCTGCTGAAAATAATTCCTGGATATGCAACTTCATATTTTTGATTGATATATGTAAATATTTTAGATTATTTTATTGGTGTGTGTAATTTAATTATGTTGTAAAACTGGTATTCATGTTCATAGAGTGGATGCAATTGATCCTGCACTTAGAAGGTCAGGGCGTTTTGATGCTGAGATTGAAGTTACAACTCCAACTGAAGTTGAACGCTTCCATATTCTCAAGGTTAGATGTGATTTCTTCTTAGTGTTTCATTTATCTGATAAATTTTAAGTAGTATTCATCAGAAATGGAAACATTAAACAATAAATCGGCCATTGTTTAAACTTCCAATCTGTTTATTTCTAACTTTTTTCAGCTCTACACAAAAAAACTTCCGTTGGATCCTAGTGTTGACTTGCAAGCTATAGCTGCATCTTGCAATGGTTATGTTGGGGCTGATTTAGAAGCTTTATGTCGTGAGGCCGCCATTCATGCAGTTGGAAAATCTTCAGATGAAAATCAAGAAACAGGCATGTATAACTTGACACTGGATGACTGGATCCATGCTAAGTCTCTTGTAGGCCCAAGCATAACAAGAGGTGTTACTGTGGAAATTCCAAAGGTCTCTTGGGATGATGTTGGGGGATTGAACGATTTGAAGGTTCGTAACTTGTATGGTTCCATTTGTAGCCCAAGCTGTTATTGATCTATGACAACAATTTCACAATTCATGGAACAGAAAAAGCTCCAGAAAGCTGTTGAGTGGCCTTTAAAACACTCTGCTGCATTTTCGAGGTTGGGAGTATTACCTGTCCGTGGGATTCTTCTTCATGGACCTCCAGGATGCTCGAAAACTACCCTTGCTAAAGCTGCAGCTCATGCTGCTCAAGCTTCACTATTCTCTTTGAGGTTTAATCATCTTATCCCCTATTCCGCAAATATTGTTTATGCACCATTATTTTTTCTCATTTTTAGGAACTTTAAGGTAATTTAACCGAAGATTGACCACAACAATTATTACAAAAGAATGCTTCTGTGTGCAACTTTATGCTTGAGGTCTGGGCCCACCTCAATGATTCATGTGCTAAAAATCTTCTCACTTTGAAGGCTTATCCATTATCCTAGGTGATAAAGTCATCTGAATTCTGTATATAAGGGTGGGTTAGAAAGGGCTTGACCCCATTAATAAACAAGAGAGCCTGAAATAGACTGGGTGCAAATTGGTCATACTTTCTTTTGATAAATATTCATTAATTGGGACACTCTCTCTAAGGCCCAAGCATTTTTCTCTGAGTCTGGATTATGTTCTTTCTTTTTCAACATGATTAGCTAGAGGGTATTAAAGTGCTTTATGAGTTCTTCCCTTTTGATTTAACACACTCATGTGAGATGATACTTCATTTTATGGAATCTCAGGCTTCTCAGCCTGTTAATGTCTTTGATGAGAATATCATCACAGTTGGAATTTGAAGCTAACTTCTTAACTAGGATATGTGTTGCCTTTCACTTTTTATTTTGGGGGTTGTTGGAGGAAGAATGGGCTTGGGGGTTCTATAGTGAAAAGAAATCAAGTTAACATTCACATCACTCGCATGTAAAGAGGATTTAACTAAATTTTTGTTCATCTCTTACCAACTCTTTGCAGTTGTAACTTGTAAGCTATAATTACAACTAGTTACAGTTCAAGGTCTTGACATTTGATTCATAAAATCAGTGGTGCAGATTTATATTCTATGTATGTTGGGGAAGGTGAAGCTTTGTTACGTAATACATTTAGGAGAGCTCGCCTTGCAGCGCCAAGTATAATATTCTTCGATGAGGCTGACATTGTTGGATCGAAAAGGTAAGGACTGTATATTTTTGAAAAACCCTCTGGCATGTCAATGTTATCTGCATGTCTCGTGTCATTTGGTCCTCACTTATTATCTCAACTTTTTTGGATGATTCTTGAATTGTTTTTTTCCAGTCTGTAAATTGTGTGTATTTTTTGTTTTAACCAAAAATGTAATCATATATGTCAGTGGTCACGGCTAATTTTCGCATTGGTGTCTCCCATCCCAATGCAAGTATGGGTAAAGGTGTGGGCGTGTGGCAAATTCATACTCCCTACAAAGGGTAGGGTTCTGTGCTTACTAATGATTATGTGCTTGCAAATTCTGTTAGCTTTTCCTTAGTTGGGTAAGCTTAATACGATCCACATGACCTCCTAATAGCTAACAATGTGTTGTTATCAAGTAAAATAAGGTGAAACAAAGATGCAGTACTAGTAATGAAGCAGAAATGGTGATTAGCAGAAGGGTGTGAAGAGGCTAAGCAGTAGATTAAATGCATAAATGGAGGAATTTAGGAATAGTGTAGAGAAAAATTGTATGAGACTTGGGGAGAAGATAAATAGATATAGAGATAGATATAGAAATATACAGGAGGAAAGCTAGAGAGAGAAAGAGAGCGAAATGGCTAACCAGTTGTATTCAAGCTATATCTTCACACCTTACATGCTTCATATTTATAGATCTGTTATCTTGAGCAAAAGTGCTTAAACATACCATGAGGAAACAACTACCCTTTCTACTTCTAGTATACTCCTAACTACATAATAAGTGCATTGATTTATTATATTTATCCTAATGGCCCTTGGCCTTGCGCGTTCTGGATAAGTGGCCGCTGGTAAATCTACATTTAGGGGATTTTTTTTGGTTACTTATTTACGGGGAATGCTTTCATTTCTCGCTCAGATGTAGATAGTAGGTTTCAAGGAAGGTGGGTACACATGCAAGCACAGAGACAACCTAACTCTTCACATTAATGTTTATCTTCCTAGACCTTTTGTTTTTGTAGTGCTGTATTGAACTTCTGTTTTTCTTTTCTCTCCTCACCCCCTCCCAACCTAAATGGCAGAGGAGGGAATTCAAGTGGCAGCACTACAGTTGGGGAGAGGCTACTATCTACTTTACTGACTGAAATGGATGGTTTAGAACAGGCCAAAGTTAGTACTAAAACCTTTTAACCTTTTATTTTGATTTGAGCTTTTCTTAAAATAACCAGAGTAATAAATTATTGTTTACTATTTTCCTGTGACATTTTCTATTTCCTTGCATAGGGAATTCTTGTTTTGGCTGCTACAAATCGCCTTCATGAAATTGATGCTGCACTTCTGCGACCTGGGCGCTTTGATTTAGTAAGAAAGATGTTTTGCAATTGCGCAAGTTTGAATTTTGTTGTTGTTATTATTCATTATGGGACGTAGTTTTTATAGTTGTTAGTGGGTAGTATCAAAAGTATCTCATGGTTATTTAAGATGCAATATTATGCTCTGCAATTTAAATACTTAAACAAATGGGATTAACTGGTATGTTTTTTTATATCTTTGGTTAGCTAGCATCTTGTCTTGGCGTCAGGCTACTGTTCTATACAGTTTCCCCCATATATGAATATATACGTATATATAAATGGGTTGTTTGGATTTTTCATCCAATGAAATCCTGTACACACTATAGCCTCCTTTTATTTTCCAGTCAGTAAGAAAAGTAAAATATAGAAAAAATGATCTGAAAAGGGGAGTGTGTGAAACTTTTGTGTCATAACATGGAGAACAGAGTGTAGTATATAATTTTTTCATTTTCAGATGTTTTGACTCTCTGTCCTGGTGAATATGTAGGTGCTTAATGTTCCACCACCAGATTTAGAATCTCGATACGAGATACTTCGTGTACATACACGTAAAATGAATATGGCTGATGTTGATTTGAGACAATTGGCAAAAGATACAGAACTCTTTACTGGGGCTGAGCTGGAGGCTCTATGCTTGGAAGCTGGAATTGTAGCTCTGAGAGAAGACATTTCTGCTGAAGTTGTGTGTAATCGCCACTTCAGAATTGTGAGGAACTCACTCATTAAATCCAGTCCCAAACAGAGTAGCAGGTGTTCAAATAATTTTTGGGGTTCAAAGGCTATTGTTACGATTGGCTTCATGAGTTCTATTTTACTTGCTGGTTGCAAATATTTTCTTATGCATTCTGCGGAAATACATACTGGGCTGGCAGTTACGTGAAGTTGCCAGGGAATACATGGAGCATTTGGTGAGACCAACTGTCATTATTATTTTTCTAGTGCATTCTATCTTATTGGCATTCCAATAAATATATAGACCGTCAAAAATTGCAAATGTTTTTTCAAATTGGTATAAATATTAGTATTTGGAGTGCCCTTTTTCTGATGATTGGAAACCCACGCGAACTACACTTGGAGAAAGATTGCCCAGCCTTAATTGCGGATCGTCTGTTTATTTATTTTACTTATCCTTGGAAAATGTATTGTAGAAAGTGATGCGTCTTGGAAGCCCACTTTTTGTTAGGTGGTTGGAAAAGTAGTATTGTGAAAGGAAAGGCCGAGGGCACATTTTAGATCAATTTTTGATGATTCTCTTTCTCCCTTCACTTTGATCTACAGGTTCACTCGTTTTGATAAAACATCTCCGAAAGCTTCAGTACAGCCCAAATGCCTTATTGGAAGGTGCTCCACTTGATTTGCATAGACTTTTATTTGAAGGGGCAATTGCTTTGAGGGTGTCATTGACAAAGCTGCTATTTGTGCCTTGAGAGCACCCAGGAAAGAAGTGTGAAATGGAAGAGCTGCAAGTTTGGCCAGAAGAAGTTTGCTCCAAACACACACTAGGCTTTATTCCTGCTAATTTATCTACCCACATAGCCATGCTTGTCTGAGTACTTGTGTGAAGTTAATTAGGGAGTGTAGTAATTTTTAGATTCTTTCTTGTCATAGCTCTTTATTACTCCCTCCGTCCCAGTGCCAGTCCGGTAGACTTTTCACGCATATTAAGAGGTGAATGAATTGATAAAATTATCTATTATAACGTTAATGTTACGGGTATAATAGGAAAATATATGTAAAAGTTTGGTTATTAAAGAAAAATGGACATTTAATAATGAATTAAAATAAGAATAATAAACTTTTATCACGCAGATTTTATGGATATATTTTTTTTGGTAAAAAGTTTTTATTACGTGAACCGTCGTTATCTTGAATATGCTTTAAGTACTCCTTCCACCCTTTATTTCCTTTTAATTGGTTTGAAATTTAAATGCTAGTGGGGAAATATATATATATATATATATATATATATATATATATATATATATAGAAAAGGATCAAGTAGAATTTTTAAATAATAGAATCGCTTTAAATAATAGAATTTTATCAAAACGATAGTTTTGATAAAGTTCTATTATTTAAGAATATTTCTACTTCTTAAGAATTACTACTGATCCTCGTTATATATATATATATATATATATATATGTATTTATTATATTAAATGTGAAATATAAATATAAATGTGAAATATAAATATATTTGTTTCCTTTCAATTGTACTTAAATTCAAATAGATTATCAATAATCTATATCTATAATAATATATTAAGGTAGAAGAAGAGTGTTTCTCCTCATAAAATAAAGAACTCTCATAGACTCAGTATAATAAATAAATAAATATAATACTTAAAAATTGAGTCAAATAAAATTAAATAACTAGAGAGATTTAGATTTTTTTATATAAAAAAACTGATAACATAACATGAAAATAAACCCTAATACAAGTCTTCAAAATATTATTATCCAAGTCATCGAATAGGATTCTGCTCCTCCTTTTTTTATGGCTGAAATACAAAACTAGCCCTCTTATTTGTACCTCATTTGCAAAACTCAATCTTCAACTTTTCTTTTTGCAAAACACTTCCTCCAAGATATATGAATTGTGTAAAATTCACTCATTCATGTACTTTTTTGTTAAAACCCATATTTTTCTGGTTTCTGTTTCTGATTCTTTGGTTAGGTTTGTTGAATTCATGTTTATGCGCTGTTGGGTTTAATTGGTTTCAGTTTGTGATAAATTGATAATCATTTACCAAGGAATTTCAAAATTTGATCTTTTTTGGTTTAATTTCCTTGCACTAATATCTTGACTGCTCTATCTGGTTCTGCGCGATATTTAAACTGTTAAAAAAGTTAACCTAGAATTTTATGCAGTGGGTATATGAATAATGCACGTTAGTTGATACATGTTTGATTTCACATAAACAACTGAGCGCCGACTGCTGATGCTAACAATGAGTAGGAGAAGGGTAGTATAAACTGTTTCCGATCGATACTGGAGTTGGAAGACCAGATATGCATGTCTAATATATGTATGTTTGGTTGCATTGTGTGTATAGAATGCCATTATCGAGCTTGGTACCCTCTGACAGAGACTTTGCCTGATCCAGTGGATAAGGCTCGGAATAGAAACAGTTAGGTTCTATATACACATGCATATGCACTTAGTTTCATTTGGATTTATTCATCAATTCTCTGCTTTTATTCATCAATTCTCTGCTTTCAACAGGTTCTTTCTGTTGTTGGGCTTCTTCAAGATGATGTGTACCCTATGGTGTCCGTGATGAAGGTTGAGAAGGCTCTACTGGAATCGTATGCTTATATTGGTGGGTTAGACGCCCAAATACAGGAAATTAAAGAAGCAGTTGAGCTTCCTCTTACTCATCGTGAATTGTACGAGGACATTGGTATCAAACCACCCAAGGGAGTCATACTCTATGGGAGGACTTTACTTGCTAAGGTACAATTTGTGTTTTCTCTGCTTTAATGAATATTGCATTATGTCGCTCAATCTACGAATGAAATGTTATTTCTCTTATTCTTCCACTTGACAGGAGAAGATGGTTACTAATGTGGAAAACGTGTTTTCGGGCCCTATGTCTTAACTTGTTTCAGGTACTGCTTGTTTTTATTATGTGCACCAATTTCTTTAACACCATATCTTGTGTTTGCTTTAAGCAGTAGCCAACTCAACATCTGCAACTTTCTTGTGAGTGGTTGGAAGTGAATTGATACGGAAGTACTTGGGTGATGGCCCAAAATTAGTCGGGGAACTATTTTGAGTTCACAAATATAATCGAACATCATTATATTCACGAACATTATCATGTTCGATTACAGAAATCATCATGTTCGCGAACATCATCAACACACTGAAAGAAAAATTAAGTTAAATATTGTAAATAATCGAGCATTTCACAAGCTACTCGCAAACCACTCGAATTGAACTGAACCGAACTGTTCGTGAACACAATCGTACCGAACCGAACTGAACCATAGGGTTCACGAACATATTCGATCGAACAATCGAACGTGATACCATGTGTGAATTCGACTCGGTAAGACAATCTAATCGAACTCAAATTGAATTTGTTTCCGTTTGGATGCTTAAGTACACGGATATACTTCTTGTCATAATTTAAGTCTTTGGGTCTTCATTGAAAAAAATAAACAAACAAATAAAAGAAAATAAAAACATTTATGAATCAAACAACACATACGTGATGTATATTATTAAATCATATTTATACCATCTCGTCTCATGTGGGATTAATTCTTGTACACTTGTGCCGTGGATATGTACATTCTTTAAAAAGAATAAAGAAAATAAATGTGTGTTATTTTGTTTTGAATAAAAAGTCTCATTTTGTTTCAAAAGTTTACAAATATATCATCATCATAATATATCATCATCATAATATTACAAATGTAGTCTCATTTTCCCATCTCACATATGATATGAGCACGTAAATTGTGTGCGAAATCCTATTCTACTATTCTTATTATTATTTGATTACTACATCTATTTCACTAAAAATCTCATTTGGCAGTGATCTTAATAAAAAAATTGAACTAAATATTTTAATTTTTGAATAAGTACTTTGTAATATTTTTTAAATAATTTACTATTTAATTTAAATAAAATAATTTTACATTAATTTTAAATATGTAAATCAACTACTATTAAAAAAAAACTTAGAAATAATCCATATATTTGAACACCGGGTCAGAATTGATACCTTTATTTATTTGTTCGCGGTTTTCAAAATTATTAGGGCTTGCTTCAGTTAGCTCACTGTGTTTGTCTGCTTTTCTTCCTCTTCGACTCGGAAGTCATCCTCTCTCTCTCTCTCTCTCTCTCTCTCTCTCTATATATATATATATATATATATATATTTACTTACACAGCAGTTAGCATATATATATATATATTTACAAAGATGTACATACACACTTTAGAGATACATTCGGGTAATATATAGCTTCTATCAATAATTCGTTTCCGAGTAAAAAGAAAAGGAAATTATAGAGATGCCTTCAATGTCTCAATCCGGGAGCAAAAGCTTCACACAGAGTAATCATCAATTCAGCAACATTGTATCTAACGATGATCGCAGAAACGGCTTTTTTTTCCAGGTTTAAATTTATATATTAGTTTCATATTATTCTGATAATTCATACCCTCTCTGTATATTAAGTAATTTTCGTTCACATACAGGAGGCAAAAAATTCTGCAGCAGAGAAAATCTCTACCAATTGCTTCAGGTATCTGTGTTATTTTATAGTTTTATTTCAAGGAGCACTGTAGATGTAAATATAATGATTAAACCTTTGCAGCATTAAAGTTTCATTTTTTGTCAATGTAGTTGTGTAAATTTTATTTTATTAACATGTAAATTTGCTTCTTATACTTTTTGACTTGTTTATCTCCTCAGTTGAAAAACGACTTGTGGAGGAGGTCCAGAATAACGATACATTGATAATTGTAGGTGAAACTGGAAGTGGGAAAACAACTCGTAAGTTTTTTTTTGCTTATGTTAGTTAACTTGTCCACAAGTGAAAAGCTTACTCAAGTGATTGATACTGTGTGAAGAAACATGTGTATGTAGATTTAACAAATGCTCCAGGAAGATCTCCTGTTATTGTTCTGTTTTCATTAAAGAAATATTTTTTAGGATGAGAACTCCTCTGGAACCCTTCATTCTTGTTATCATTCCCCTCTGAACTTTGTTGTTTTACGAATTTCATTATCACAGAGTTACCCCAGTATCTTTATAATGGGGGATTCTGCCGTGATGGTGGAATAATTGGGATCACTCAACCTAGACGTGTGGCGGCTGTGACTGTTGCAAAAAGGGTAGCTGAGGAATGTGGCGTTGAGGTGGGCCAACGAGTTGGGTATTCAATTAGATTTGAGGATGCGACTTCCAGCTCGACAAGAATAAAATACATGACTGATGGATTGCTGTTGAGGTAACAAGTATGCAATGGATAGTTGCACTGTGAAGTTTGTAGGGTTTATCTATTTACTAGTATATGGGATGGTTTAGCAAATAGAATGAAATAGGATTATTGGACCTGAATGAATTTTAAAAACCTGAATTGGGAGAAACTGGGAGATGTTATGATAATTGAACATATAGACTATGCATTTGTTTTAGTTCTTATGCACTCTTTTATCTCATCCAGTAGAACATTTCGTCATAGATCTCTAGGGTCCATAGGCTAAAAGCACAAAACCATCTCTTTATCCTGTTTGAATAGAAGGCATAATTACAAGTAACGCTATTCATATCTTGATAAATCTTGGAGCTATTACGGATTATGGTACTTAGTATTGCTAACTAGGAGCCATTGCTAGTCTGTTTACATTTATAACTATTGTCACTGACTTTCTAATAACTAGAGTTCTAATGAAGGTTGAATGCGCTTGCAGGGAAGCATTATTGGACCCATATCTCTCCAAGTATGCAGTTATAGTTATAGATGAGGCTCATGAGAGAACTGTCCGCACTGATGTATTACTTGGCTTGCTGATGAGAGTACAGAAAGCAAGGTCTCAACGTGTCAACGAAACTCTATTGACTACATGAAGGCAAATTACAGCACACTGTTAAAGGAAGAAAATAGTGCTCAAGGTGTCAGTACTCTCCAGCAATCCCGAGGCAGAAAATTTAGTCCATTGAAGTTAATCATCATGTCTGCTAGTTTGGATGCGCGAGGTTTTTCTGAGTTCTTTGATAATGCAAGAGCTGTTCATGTTCAAGGGCGACAATTTCCTGTGGAAATATACTATACTTATCAACCCCAGACAGACTGTGTAGATGCAGCTTTACTTACTATATTTCAGGTAATTCTTGTGCATCTCCTGGAGTTCTCTCTACCTCTATAACTTGAGGGCTAATCATTCTAGGCTGTTGAAATTCCAAGAGCTGATATTAGTTATTGCCAGATCAAGTGCTGCATCCTTGGTCATGGTATTGTACGTGCTTTGTAAGAGCTGTACGTTACTCTGCCAGGATCAAGCATTGATCAAGCTTGGCTTTGCCAATAAAATCATTAATCTTAGGAACTTGTGAAATTCTGGTACCAGGTTTGAGTTTTAACAAATACTCCCTCCGTCACCCAAAAGGATGATTAAAGGTACAATTTTTTTTTTATCCCAAAAGGATGAGAAAAAGTACATCAAGTGAAGGGTAATTAAGTCATTTAGTGGGTTCTGTTAGTATAAAAAAATAAAAGTACTCATCACTTTATATAATATAGGAATAAATTTAGAACTTATTTACTCTCTTTCCTCTACTTTTATTTTTTCTTAATATGTGTGTTAATTGTACTTTGCTCATCTTTTGGGAATGGAGGGAGTACATTTTTTTTTGTAGAATCTTGGTTATTGACGGAGATTTTGCCTTTATTATATTTTATCTACTTTTGTTTATGTTTCCACCTTTAGTTATATCTGGTCCCCCCCACCCCAAACAAGCAATCTTTTAATATCATTATGGCAAATATTTGTTAATGTATTTTTCGAAGCAGATCATTTCGCTAAATTTAATTAAATCAGACCATCTCAGTCTGTCCTTGCTAGTATTCACTGTTACAAATCTTTATTAGTGGGTTTGCTAATCTCGTTAGATACACTTGGAGGAGGTTCCTGGAGACATACTTGTGTTCTTGACTGGCCAAGAAGAAATTGAATCTGTTGAGAGGCTTATCGTGACCATATTCGACAATTACCTGAAGACAATCAGAAGCTTCTTACTTTTCCTATATTCTCGTCTCTTCCCTCAGAAAAGCAATTGAAAGTTTTCATGCCTGCTTCAGCCGGATTTCGTAAGGTATGTATTTTTATGTTATTAGTTTTCTTCATTGCAATAGTTCTCGAGTTGATTGCATCCAGCTTTATATATGAAAACATATATTTTGAGGGTGCCAGTAGATAGGCTTGATAAGTAACTAATTTTTTTACTTTTTCTCATTCTTTACTACAAAGAAAAATTTATAATTAACTTTAACTGAAGATTTTCTAACTGGCTTTTAGTTGTCCCAGTTAACAAATAAATTTTATTTTCTGAGAATAGTATTACTGGTCTGGACAGATTGTCTAAATACTAGGCAGTATATCACACTGTAGAGGTCATCTTGCCAAAAAAAGGGAGGACAAACTAGTCTAAATTGAATAATAAAAAAATGTGAATAAAGTACTTTTCTTATCACGGTGAATGTGCTTATGTGAAATGACAATAAAATAAAATGCATTTTAAAGGAACAACAGGGAAGCTATAACATGGCTTCTCTTGCGAGTTGCGACAATCATGCCAATTGAGTGTATCATACTTATTGGTAGCATGATCTGCATGAATATCTTTGTGTCAAGAGGATGTCCCTGTTGTTTGTTATCATAAACTCCCTCCATTCCACTTTGAAAGTCATGGGTTGTGCCTGTGGTACGGAGTTCAATGCGTGACTGTTGACACATTTAGATATAATATTTTTCATATTTCTTGTTTGGAATTAGATTTTAATGTAAAGAATAATTTAGAAAAAAAACTATATATTACAAAATATTGAAATATTATTTCTAAATGTGATTTTTAAATGTCTAGAAATTGGAACCATAACCATGATTTTGAAGTGTAGCATTGAAAGTGGAACAAAGGGAATATTTTAAAATTTTATCTATGATATTGAACAGAAGCACGTTATATGCTTGACGTGAATATATTGAAACTTGAAACGGTCAAATTTATCTAGTTCATAAGTAAAAGTTCGAGCTAAACCATTTTGGATGGGTATTGTTAATCGGTCAATATACTCTTCTAAAAAGTTTTCTGGTCGTAGATGTTTGATATGCTTGTATGTACTGCTTAGGTAATACTGGCAACTAATATTGCTGAGACGTCAGTGACAATACCTGGAATCAAGTATGTTATTGATCCTGGACTGGTGAAAGTGCGCAATTACTGTTCTGATTCTGGGATAGATTCATTGATTACTGTTGAAACTTCAAAGTCCCAGGCTCATCAAAGGAGGTAGGTGCACTGGATTTTGGCTTGAGGACATCCTCATTAAGAAAAAGTTGTTTACATCTATTAACTGTCATGTAGTTGTGAGAATTCACGTGAATCGCAATGGCTAAGATCTTTTGGTAATACTGCACATAAGGAATCTCTAGGTCATAAATGCAACTGAGCTAGTGGTTCTGGGTTGTGGGGTGATGGTTTCTCAAAGCTCTCTGATATTCATATATTGTGTTTAACATGAAATAATATTTATTGTTTGCAGTAAAGTTTCATTTGATTTTTTTCTTCTTGTATATTGGAGTAGAAGGTTCGAAAAATGTGATCATCTATACCCTTGCTCATCTGTCTTTTGTGCAGATGGGTGGGGTGTGGGGTGTTTGGGGGCGAGGAGTAGAATTACTCATGCTTCACAAACTCGGGATTGGATCCTCTCCTGTCCCTTTCAGTCCAAAATCAATGGGGGAGATAATGCCACATCATTGGCTATTGCAAAACAGTTGCCGATATATATATATATATATATATATATATATATATATATATATATATAGATAGATGTTTTGCTTTGTGATGAAATCTGCATGGTTGATTCACAATTATGATGGTGTCAAGTTGTTCTTTATTGGACTGGAGATCCTTGAGAACCGGAAAGGATCCAAATCCCAGAAATTCACCTGTTACAATCTACCAGATGGCATATACTTCCTTTAACTCTACTTATTCCTTGGCCAAAAGCAGATTCTTGAGAAACTGAAAAGTAACCATGTAGTTTGTGAGGGAAAAAAGCAGTTATAGGCAATGAAAGATACATCTTTAATGATTGTCATCATTTTTGTCATAATTAATTATCATATTCTGCCCTTTAGCTTTGGTTGTTCAGATGGCTAGAGCAACAGTTCGTCTTTAGTCTGTTTACTTTTAGCACAGTAAACACATTTAACAAAAGGACAAAACGTAAAGGTAATTTTGGTGTGCTTAACTTTTGTACTCCAGTGGGCGTGCTGGGCGTGAAGGACCTGGGAAATGCTTCCGTCTCTATCAAGAGAGTTCATTTGAGAGACTTTCGGATTCCACAGTACCAGAGATCAAAAGATTGGAACTGTCGAATGTTATTTTGCAGCTTAAGGCTTTAGGCGTGGACGATATCTTTGGGTTTGACTTCATGGAAAAACCAGATGAGTACGTAAAATAAAATCATGTATCATTCCCCTACTTTTTCATGGGAGAGGTTTTTTCATGCATGCTTAAGGAATTTGTTAAGTAACTAAGTCCTGATCTGACATTTTATTATGAATTATATAGAAGTTAAAACCTATGTGAGGTCTACTCTCTTGGGCCATGTTTGTTTGCAAAAATTATAATCCCAAGACTATTAATCTTAGGATTATAATCCCGGGATTATAATTATAATTTAAAGACTATTAAGTCATTTTATAATCCCTAGACTAATAGTCCTAAGTCTAAATTTGAAAACAAACAAGACACTTGGGATTAATAGTCATATGCCAAGTATAATCCTTGCAAACAAACATAGCCTTAGAGTTTTGTATGTTGTCATTTAACTCCTTCGGTTATCTTTCGTAATTATTTTTTATTCCCTCAGTTTTCATCGGTTGAGTTTTGACTACCCTTGTCTTCTATAACAATATGTGACAACTTGATTGTGTGGTAAGAGATCATCAAGAGACTTCTGCAATGTAACTAAATTATAGGAATAAATAATGTTGAAAGGGTTAATTGGCCAATGCCTGATTGGTACAAGATTTATCCTTAGGTGTTCATGGGTTCAATTTTCATCTCTAACATAGAAGGTAAAAAAAAATATTTTTAGTAGTGCATTCTAAAACTTAGCTGGAACCTAAATTCTGTAACTGATTGAGTTTTAATAGCGCATGGCAGTTATAAATTTTATATTTTTGCTCCAATATGTATCTCCTTGCTGGTGCTGCATTTGTTTCTAGCATTTCCTATCGTCCTGTACTGCGGTTGCAAGTCCTGTACTCCAGTTATCATAGTTGTCTATCAATCTGGTTATTGTTTCTTAAATTATCTGGTGTTTCCTGAAAGTTTCAATTTTGCTTGCTTCTTTTGCCAGTTATTATAAGGAACCTATAATAAGATACCGACACACAATTATTCTCTTTGCAAATTTTCCCTCAATTAGGTTTTTCGTATTCTTACTAAAACATTAAAAGTTTACCCATTTCTCCTCTTTCATTTGAACAGAAAGGCTGTCACCAGATCACTGGAAACATTATTCTTGCTAGGTGCTTTAACAGAAGAAGCAAAATTGTCAGATCCAATTGGCCATCAGATGGCCCGCCTGCCCTTGGATCCTATGGATTCTAAGGCAATTCTCCTTGCTAGTCAGTTCAATTGCTTGGAAGAGATGTTAATAGCTGTTGCAATGCTTTCAGTGGAATCTATCTTTTATGCTCCTCCTAATAAGTTAGAAGAGGTATGTCATTGTGATCTCATAGTGATTAGTTTATGTATTAAAAATGCATAATTACTTTGCCAAGGCTACTTAGTGCACAATGGTAGAAGTATTGGTTTGCATTTAAGAGGGTGGTGGATTGATGGATCAAGTATTATTGGTCAAAATCAGAAAAAAAATCTATACAGATGAGCTGAATGACCAAAGTGAGAGTGGTTTTGAGTAAGGTGTGTTCCACAGTTCTCTACAAGCAGCAAGAGTAGGCATTGTTACTAATTAAGACTTAAGTTAATGGTTTATCAACCTTTCAGTTCATATATTACGCTACTTACTAAAAAAAAGATTTAAGTTAATTGTTTGCTATTAAGCGTGGTGAAAATATGGGCGTATTCAGGTGTATTTGTCTTAGAACAATGATAGACTTAAAATGGGTACATTTGCGAGGAGTGAAAGTTGCACCACACTGGAAATGAATTGAGAACCAAGTTTGTTGTTTTGGAGTAAGGTGTGATTCACAGTTCCCTACTAGCTGCAAGAGTAGACATGTTTTGGGAACATAATGATGACTAGTTGGGAATTAAGTTAATGTTTTGTGTTGACCTTTTATTTCATACAGTTATGCAGTTACTTTTTTTTTTTATAAAAAAAGGCTTGAGTTAATGGTTTTCCTTTGAGCATAGCCAAAATATGGGTGTTCAGGTAGTCTTGTAACAATATCAACTCAACCTTTTATCCCAAACTAATTGGGATATGCTGAAAATTGATCTCATATAAAGGCGTAAAAGTAGGAAGATAGAAGAAAACTAAAAAGATAAAGCAAAAAAAAGAAGAAAATAATAAAATAAATAATTTAAAACAAAAGGATAGGAGTGAATGGAGATAAGTAATACTCCTTCCGTCCCATAGTTATTGCAACACATTCATTTTTAGAAAGTCCCACAATGCAACATTTCATTTTATAACTTTTGTGATGTTATATGACTTATTTACCCACCGTCACACTCATGTCACTTTACCATTTGAATATATAGTGGGTCTCTCCACTAACCTAAAACTTGTGTGATTCATATTCTTGGAGCATTTTCAACCATTCACTTCATAAGGGTCAATTAGGAAATCAAATAAGAGTTTTTAACATTTAAAAATCATGCAAAAAATTGTGTTACAATATTAATGGGACGGAGGTAGTATAAAAATGCACTCCCTTATAGAAAACATACATATGTAAAAAAAGCTAAATGAATTGAAAATTTGGGGGTCGGGAGGGATAAGAGAGAATAGAATACACGAGAAAAAAAGGTGGAACACCCTACTCGGCGTTGAATGTGGATTACATTCCACCACCCACTCCTATCTTAGGCATGTCCTCAGATGTGCCTTATAAGAATGATAAACTTAACATGGGTACAATTGTGAGAAGTGAGAGTTACACCATACTGGAAGTGAATTGAGAAGTGAGTTTGGTATTTTGATCATGGGTAACAAACTAAGTGGTGTACAACTGTATAATGTACATTGAAAAATTATGTTAGGGAAAAGGAAAGACCGAAAATCAGCATTGATTTTCTGCAGGGAACAATATGGTACCGTGTCGTGCTATGGCAATATTGGATTCATTTGACCACTGCCAGATATCTTGGACAAGGCTTTGTTGAGTATAATTACTTTGACTGCTCAATAAGGACTAATGAAGTATTTATCTAAACAACATTTATTGACGCTCCTTTGCTTTTTGCTACAAATGAGGTGTTCTCCTATATGGACACCTTAGGAGGGTCATAATGATGCTTTTGATTGTTCATGGTTGATTACAAGTTAAATCTACAAGAGGAATTGGCATTTACAACATTTATTTTGTTCTTGTTTGCAGACAATATTATTTAGGTAAGTTGCTTAATGCAGCTCCTTCGTCATGTTAACTTATTATTACTTTCAGTGTTGGAGTTTGTGTGTATCAAATTAGGATTTAGGACATAAATGTATTTCTTTGGGAAGTTAAATATTCTGAAAATACTTTTCATTGTTTACCAGTCACGGACTGCGATGAGATGCTTTTCAAGTCCAGAGGGAGACCATTTGACTTTACTTAATGTCTATCGCGCTTCGGATGAGTTCTTGGAGAAGAGCAAGATGGGGAACAGTAAAGAGAAGGCTGAAAAAAATCTGAAGAAGTGGTGTAAGGAAAATTTCATCAATAGCCGCTCGCTATGGCACGCTCGTGAAATTCACAGGTTTGCTTTTTTGGCTTAATGAGTTGAAAAGTAAAATTGTGGAAAGCTGATCTATATGCTTGTTTGAATTTTAAATTTTGCTGTTTAATGTGATTTTGGAAATGAGGTATATCAACCAGTTGAGATGGCTGCAAATGAATATTTGTCTTTTGGACATAAAATGTGATATCTTAATGCAGCTTCTCTGCTTGTGTGAAATGATTGAAATCATAAATCTTTATAGATATGCTATTTGAAGTTGCTTGATACTGTTGCAGTCAAATCCTAGATAATGTTAAGCGAATGGGTCTTCATGTTGCTTCTTGTGGGGATGACATGCTTCAGTTCTGCAGATGCCTTGCTGCTTCCTTTTTCCTAAATACAGCTTTGAAGCAGCCTGATGGCACATACAGGTATTCGGTATTCCTATGCCATGCTTAAGTTCAAATTCTTGTTGCGGCTGCATCATATCTACATGGATACTTACCAATCTTAGCAAGGCACAATATTTTTTCTTATAACATCTACATTGTTGGTGGAAATCCATTTACAAATTCCTTTTTATTTTTGTCTTATTTTATTATTATATGAAAGCCTCTTCCTTCACGTCCCCGTCCCCGTCCCCGTCCCCTCCTTCCGCTTCTATGCCTTCTAACAGGTTTCCAACTGACAGGGTTTATAGAAGTGGTCAGACGGCGCAAATCCACCCATCTTCTGTGTTATTCCGGAGTAAACCACAGTGCATAGTTTTTAAAGAATTAGTCCAAACTACTCAAAGTTATGTTCGCAATGTTACTAGAATTGATTCCTTGTGGTTATCTGAGCTGGCTCCTCAATACTTTGGGCTGCAGGAATAGATTTTGGTGTCGATCCATATGAATGCAATTAGTTCTAATAAATGTTATATTAGATATGTTCCTAGCTGTAGTAAATTTTCAACTCGAACACTATTAGATTTATGTTTTTGTATGGTCCCGCAAAAGTAATGTTCACTGTTCATATGGTCCACACTCCTTTATTTGAATCAGCTGCTTGCTAAAGTAAATAGTTTAGCGTCAGCACTTTATAGTAACCTTTTGATATACACTCGGTACTAATAAAAAAAGGGAAAGAAAAGGCTTAGCTGACGTTACTTGTAAAACTGGACTTCATTTTTCATTCTTTCTAATCTGATTTGGAGGAGAAGAATTATACTCCTATTCTGGTCTGTGAAACTAAATGGTGACATGCTAAAATTTTGAAATTCATCTTTCCTATTCTCATATGTAAATAGTTTTGTTATGCTTCCGATTTGGTGATGTAGGTATGTTAGGTTATGACTGCTCCCATTTAGAGATAAGGTGTACTCATTGTTCTTGCAACAGGAAGACTGAAAGAGGGGGCACCTTGAATTCACTTTTATGGGCAAATACACATTGCTCCTTTATATTGGAAATATCGAAGTCCATTGGCATGTGGTCATTCAGAACCCTCATTGTTTGGTCAATTAGGGTTTCCACCTCCACCTGGGAGGAGCAAATTTGTAGAATTTGATCACCCTTTGCCGGCAGGTGCCCTGGACCATTACGAGAAGTTTCCGCAAGTCATCTCAACTATTAATTAAACTCCTTCAAAATTTACAGTCTTGCCTTGAAGGCGGGTCTCTCCAAACATTCACAGATAGTGGCGCTTGTGTTGCAGATGTTGACTTTGGCCTAGCTGCTGCTGCTGCTGCTTTCAGGAGAGCTGCAGTACGACTAGAAACATCTACCTTAACAAGCTGGGGATGAGATTGTTAATCAAGAAACTTTTTGCTTTGTACTAAAATAATTTCTCTGTATACCTTTGATTTCATAATGTTTTCCGAAAATGTTATTCAACCTTATATGAGTGTTTAATGTTAATTTAAAAGGTACATGTAATTTTATTCTCTCTCCCCCCTGCTGCATAGAGCTCAAATATTTTTAGACTACGGAATATTTGACGTTACCTTTGAAGCTGGAAGTGTGCTATCGATTTGTGTCTAGAGTTCTCTGTATTACTGTTAGCAGCATGAGATTTGATTTTTTTTAAAGCTTTAAAATTTTTAAAGATATATTTTTAATGAGAAAAAAAAATTGAATAAGAATGACCTATAAAATTAGTGTTGTACATCATTTAATAATAATATGGTATCAAAATAATTTAGAAGAAAAACAGGGATTCCTAAGTTATGATACGTTGCTATTTGATGGTGTACAACATTAGTTTTTATATGTATTTCTAAAAATAAATTTATATTCTCAAATGCATTCTTAATATTATTTTAAAAATAATAATTTTGGTGTTATAAAACATGCAGAAATATGAAATTACATCAAATTTTGTTTGATTTAAAGTATTAGAATATTATTTTTATAATAGTGAAAATAATATAAATATAAGTATATATATTTTGACGGTTTAAATTTTTGTAACTTTTATTCTTATGAAGTTGTTGATGCATAAGTTGAAATTAAACAAAAATTTATATAATCTAATATTTTCACGTAACCTTAAGTAACATAAGTATTTAAAAGCCAAACCTCAGCCTTCCTTCCGCGTCTTTTTTAAAAAACCCAAATCTTCTTCACGATTCTCTCTTACTCTCTCTTGCAATCTACAAGCCCTAGTTTCTCACTTCTCTCCAAATGGGTCGCGATTCTCAGTGAGATTCTCTCCAAATGGGTCGCGAGTCTCTCCTCTCTCGCAATCTGCAAGCCCTAGTTTCTCTATGATTCGCGATTTAGGAAAATCACTGAGAATCACTGATCGATCAGTCAATTAATTGAAGCAGAGAGTAGAGAGATTAGTGGAAAGGATGGCTTCTACGCAACCGCAGTTTATGGCTAGCATGGGGAATGGGAATTCTTCTTCGAATGCACCGCTCATTGAGAATACTGATTCAAACCAAATTGTTGTACCTGAATGTAAGTAATATGCTTTTCTTATTCGTATTTTACTTATTGATTCTTATGTTATCCTGTATCATGCTATCTTGTCACAACTCTAGTTAATCAACTACCTACTTACAATAAAGGTGGTAGAGATAATGATAGAATCAATTCATCAGCCTTAAATTATTACAACTGATGTCTTTTTATTTTGATTGTTCAATAATTTTTAACACATTTTTATACAATTATGATAAAAATGTAGTTTCACAATTTTGAACAGACCTTAACCTAGTTTTTAACACTGAAAACCTCAACTCTAAAATTGGTTTCTTTTAGATAAAGATAGATTTACCTCGGTGGATCTTGGACTTGGATTTTATTTATGTCAATTCAATATTCACTAGGTTCCCCTGACTGGCTAACAGTTTTAACATATGAAATTAGTGTGATCATTGTTCTTAGCAGTTGTTTGAGTTTTTCAGATTTTACTTCTCTTCTTTGAATATAAACCATTCAGTGCGAACTATTTGATTGATAACCCTTCTGTTTGACATATGCAGAAGACAAGCTAGAAGAACTTGTTTGCCTACATGGGTCCAGGGTTTCTAGTTTCTATTGCATATATTGATCCTGGAAACTGTAAGATCACTAGTTTTAGGGTAGGTTTGCTTTATGCTCCCAGAAATTGTATACTTGCTGACCCTTTTTTGCTTGCTTAATGTTACAGTTGAAAACTGCATCAGTATTACGCATCAGTAATTTGTAAACTGCATTTTTTTATGAACTCAAGTGCTCAGTTCCTCACAGTTACATGTTTGTTCATGTTACTTGCAGTGAAATTTGACAAAGCTTTTTGGTCAGAGGTGAAGCTTTTGAAATTTGACAAAGCTATCGTCGATTTCAAAGATTAATGGAAGAATTTTTGTTCAGAAACTCCAAAAGAATGTAATAGTTTAGGCAGTTTTTTTTTTTTGTTTTAACTTGTGCCTCTGAGTAATGTTTTGGCTTTTTGGTCAGAGGTGAAGCATCAGTAATGTTTTTGGTTTAGTCAGAATGTAATAGTAATAGTTTAATAATTTTTGTTCAGGATTTCAAATATTATAGTTTTTTGGCCAAGTGTTGTAATAGCATCAGGAAGCTTAAAGTTAGTCTTTTGGCAAAGTCATTGGTCTCTACTTCCGAAATTAGTTCATTAGTACACAGTGACATTGATGATCATCAGCAACATATACTTACAGAAACATTTAGCAGTCAGAAGTCTGCAGTCATCATCATTATTATAGACAAATATAAATATAATTACAGCCAATTCTGAGATTGTAATTTCTATTTCTTCCGTTTCTGATTATGCTGTCCAAAAGATGTGCGAAAATGGGACCAATAAGCAAAAAAGAGGGTTCAAGTAGAACACTAATAGGGGAAACCAACTTTCAAAACATTATAGAGCTCATGCTAGTAGCACAGAGGATGGCAGCCATGATAATACCAGTATGGGTTCAGTAACTTGCACCATTGTTCTTCCCAATAGCATGAGAAAAAATACATTTCTAATGATCAAAGGGATTGTGATTTAGACTGGGGGCATTTGGGTGATCTCTTTCAACTACAAGTCTGTTACTAAATTAATTGCTAACAGTAAATCTTGTAAAGTTAATACAAGTTATAAAAGTTCATGCCCATTCAAAACAACATTGCTTTAAATTGAAATAACAAGATGACAATTCATAAGATTACAAAATTGGAAAGCTTTCATTACAATAGTTTCATTACAAAGCAACTACAACTTGTAAGAACTACATTACAAACAACAAAAACCACAACATGAAAGAAAAAAGAAAATTTGAGTACACCACTTTTTTCTTCAGTTTTTCATTCTTCAATGTCATCTCCTCAATTGATTTTTCTTTTCTACAATAGCTTTGCCATTTTTCGCATTGACAATAACAATAGTCAACTCGTCAACTAGGACTTTTATCTGGGACGAAGGGAGTAATATATTGGATGGAATAGCAGGTTCTATGATACTTGAGAAATTTTCATTTATCACAAACCTGTGACAACCCCCAGGTTTGCTGCCAAGGATGGATAATTAGAGCAGCACATGAAGCCACTAATATGATCCAAAGCAGCTGCAAAAACAGAAAGAAGTTCCTGAGGATGAATACAGTGACCTTTAAGCTTTAGCAACAAAGTGCAAGTTACTATATAACTCTACAAATGTAAAAGAGGAAGTTTAAAAGACATAAAACAGACACAAATTTCTTATGATAAAGAGTCACAAGTTGGTTCTCATTGAAAGATCCTCTGGTCCAAAAGTTATATTACATGACATTACATCTTTAATCTGCTAATTCATCGTTACCTGGATGAATACATGCAGAGGTTACCTGCACTATGAAGAATTTTAATTCTAACTGCTAATATTAATTCAAAACAAGCTCTAATAATATGCATGTCATTCCATGAATCTCCTCTTAACTTGAAGTTGCAAACTAGAGAAATTATACTATAGACAAGCTACACACCTCATACTTGTACTGAGCTCCTGACAGATCAGTTTCAACTGTAACATTAAGCAAGCAAAAAAGGGTCAGCAAGTATACAATTTCTGGTAGCATAAAGCAAACCTACCCTAAAACTAGTGATCTTACAGTTTCCAGGATCAATATATGCAATAGAAACTAGAAACCCTGGACCCATGTAGGCAAACAAGTTCTTCTAGCTTGTCTTCTGCATATGTCAAACAGAAGGTTATCAATCAAATAGTTCGCACTGAATGGTTTATATTCAAAGAAGAGCAGTAAAATCTGAAAAACTCAAACAATTGCTAAGAGCAATGATCACACTAATTTCATATGTTAAAACTGTTAGCCAGTCAGGGGAACCTAGTGAATATTGAATTGACATAAATAAAATCCAAGTCCTAGATCCACCGAGGTAAATCTATCTTTATCTAAAAGAAACCAATTTTAGAGTTGAGGTTTTCAGTGTTAAAAACTAGGTTCAGGTCTGTTCAAAATTGTGAAACTACATTTTTATCATAATTGTATAAAAATGTGTTAAAAATTATTGAGCAATAAAAAAAAAGACATCAGTTGTAATAATTTAAGGCTGATGAATTGATTCTATCATTATCTCAATATGATGTTCAAATACCACCTTTATTGTAAGTAGGTAATTGATTAACTAGAGTTGTGACAAGATAGCATGATACAGGATAACATAAGAATCAATAAGTAAAATACGAATAAGAAAAGCATATTACTGACATTCAGGTACAACAATTTGGTTTGAATCAGTATTCTCAATGAGCGGTGCATTCGAAGATGAATTCTCAATCCCCATGCTAGCCATAAACTGCGGTTGCGTAGAAGCCATCCTTTCCACTAATCTCTCTACTCTCTGCTTCAATTAATTGACTGATCGATCAGTGATTCTCAGTGATTTTCCTAAATCGCGATTTTTAGAGAAACTAGGGCTTGCAGATTGCGAGAGAGGAGAGACTCGCGACCCATTTGGAGAGAATCACTGAGAATCGTTGGAGAGAAGTGAGAAACTAGGGCTTGTAGATTGCGAGAGAGAGTAAGAGAGAATCGCGAAGAAGATTTGGGTTTTTTAAAAAAAGACAGCGGAAAGAAGGCTGAGGTTTGGCTTTTAAATATTTATGTTATTTAAGAAATTATGTTACTTAAAATTATGCTCCAGAATATATATATATATATATATATATATATATATAGTTGAATTATTAAGTTTGATGTTATATTAGAAATAGAATTTAGAATACCTTTTTTACTGTTACAGTTAGCAACATCATCTTTACTCTTTAGTCGTAGTTTTGTGGGTTCCACGTGTGTACCACTCCCACATGACCCACTCAATTGGTATCGATTGCACTGGAAGAAGCACAAACTGACCTGGCGATAGAGTTTTCGGTTTATATTTTAAATTAGGATTAAGTTCATATGACCACCTGGGGTTTGGGCGGTTTTCCACTTAACCACCTGTAGTTAGTAAAGCTACATTTAAACACCCGACCTTTTGAATTGAAGTGAAAACGTCACTTTTTCCATCCAACTTAACCGTGCGTGTATGTCAAACGCCAAAAACGCGCGAGAAGGGACTGTAACAGTCCAAAAAAGCTGGTAAATGTCCGAAATGCCCTCTTCTTCATTACAGGTGGTTAAGTGGGAAAGACTCAAACCCCAGGTGGTTTCTTTCTATCATGTCAATCAATTAATGAATATCTACAAATCCAGCTTGCTTCCAAGTTGAAAGTATTCAACACAACATCATGGTCAAATAAAAAACATATTATTAAGATTTCCAACAAATCAGTCATGTCTAGTTCTTCTGGTTTGATCCCATCTGCAGCTTCCAGTCAAAGTGATACAACAATAGAGCAACTGAAATTTCAATCGCTGCATTAGCAAATGAGATGTCTGGACAAATCCTCCTCCCAGCTCCAAATGGAATGTATTCAAAATTGTTACCTTTATAAGTAATAGAACGGAATTTGTCCAATATTCTGTATCTCTACATATTGACCATAGATTGATTATGAGTTTGGTTTTCTCCGGTATTTCGTACCCATTAATTTGACAACTTTCCCTTGATTCTCTAATAAACGAAGGGGCAAGTGGGTGTAACCTTAGAGTTTCTTTGATACTTATTTCAAGTAATTTAGCTCTTAAATCTCATCCTCATTGATTTTCCTCCCTTTTTTAAGTACTCCGACTTGTGCCTTTTTAGTACTCTTGGGTTTCTAAGCATTTATGACATTGCCCACTCTATGGTTGTCCCTGAATTCTCCGTTCCTCCTGAAAAGATATCCTGAACAAAATTGGAGCTGACAGTTAGTGTTAGGTACTAGACTTGATTCGACCATCTTTTAACAAATTTTGAGCCAGATTTTTCCCCAAAAAAAAAAGCAAACCCGTTAATAGGACAATTTTCTAATTATTTAAGAGAAAACAAATTAAATCTCACTTTTTCATTAAAAATAAGATAAAAATCAGTCTCTATCCAACCCTAACCCTACGTTTTTCCATACACAAGTGAGAAAATTGAAATCTCAATACCAGGGGGGGTTCAGGGGTAAAGGTTTATAGAATACTTGGCACAATTTCACAACGTTGTAAAATCAAAAAAAATATTCAATTTCAATTTTCAAGGGGGCTCAAATTACCTTTAATCGATTAAAGATCAAACCTACTGGTAACAACAATTACCATGTATGAGAGAGGAAAAAAGGGGAAAAGAGGAGTTGGAAACTCCATATATTTCTCTCCATTTCTCTCACATTAGACCATCAGATTTGTTGCCAAGCTACGATTGATTCGGACCTGGTCTGCCTTTCTTTATAAGACATCATCACAGCCTCATTCACACAGTTACAAGTTTAAAGGGGGAGAAACAACTGAAAGTTGAGCCCCGGCAGGAAAGAGGAGAAGGAGGAGGACAATTAGCGAATCGAGTCCTTATTGAATCGAATCAAATCGAAGTGTAGAACAAGGAGATCGAACTGATGAGATGAAGGAGATCGAAGTGAGGGCTTGAGGAAAATTGAACTGAGGGCTTCCGATTCTAGTACTTGAGGGGGATCGAACTGAGATTTCAAGAGTTGGAGAAGGAACTGAGATCTATAGAAGGTAATTAAGTCTTTAGCCAATTTAAATAACGGAGCTAAAGACGGAAAGCAGTTATTCACTTTTAACTCAAAAGGTTAGGTATTTAAATATAGTTTTACTGACTATACTATACGTGATTAAGTGAAAAATCGCCCCAACTAATCATCTGAACTTAACCTTTAAATTATTCCTCCGCGTAAATCGCAATACAGCCCTGTAATTAACTCTCTATCTCTCTGAGGTCTCTACCAGATCTGGTCCGAAAGGAGGAAGGTAATGAAATCCTAACTCTAGATCTTACATACATTGAATCATTTCAATTCAATTCATCAGCTCAGCTCAGCTCGCATATCATCTACTACTTTTTAACTCATTATTAATCTGCTGAAAAGAATTTTCATCTGTTTTTACTTTCTATTGCTAGAATTATTAAACAGCATACTTGTACTCCGGTGTTATCAGGAATTTTAAGCTATTAATGCATTCCTCCCAAAATGAGATAAAAGTCCTCTTTTTTAGGCCAACGTTAGTGAAATCACTGGGACTATAGTGGGAATATGAGTATTTATGTATGTATATATGTTGCTAAAGATGTTTCTGTTTTTGTTGTTCATAAATTTGGGCTGTGGGAATTGAACTATTTTGATCTTATTGTGATGCTATGTAGATGTAATGAATCCAAAGGTGTTGTGTGACATATAATTTAAACTTTATTGTCTTGTCTTCACAAAGCTAGCTAAAAGTGGTAAGCTTGTAGTTTCAGTGGTTAAGGAAACAGATCCAGTGTCTATTAATGTTAAATATGCCTATCCTAAATTGATAAGATCTTATATTTATCCATGTATTAATTGAAACTTCTATTTTTATGATTCAGCTGTTTAATTATGAATTGGATGGGACCAAAGAGATTCTGAAATCAATGGAGTATAGTAGTTCTACATGACATCATATATGATCTTATACTATTTTTTTTGGGTCTGAGTATCCTTTTTATGCTCAGTGAACTTCCTGGATGATATATGAAAGAATTTTTTCTTTATACTGAAATAGGGGAATATAAATTTGGTAATATTTGAAGACGTTAAATAATTAACTGCCCTGTACTCATGTTAGAGCTGACTGAAGTGAACAACACTTTAGGAAAGCAAAATGTTGTAGTTCACTGATTTAGTTATATGCATATAACTTACTAGTTCTATGTGCTCCTTGAATTAGTTTAGCAATTAATTAAGAAGCAATGAAGCATTATTGGCTTATTCCAATGCTATCCGAAAATGAAAAGCTTTATCCATGGATATGGAATAAAATAAAGAATAAATCTATGTACACACCCAAAGTGTACATTCAAAAACACACCCAAATGTAAAATAGTAGTAAATGAGGAGACAAAAAGTGTTATAGAGAGAGGAGAGAGAAATATTTTACTATCATTTTATACTTGGGTGTGTCTTTGGATGTACAATTTGGGTGTGTACATAGATATGCCCTAAAATAAAGGAGGCGGACTAGTGAGAATGTCTTTGTTAAATATGTTGCTCTTTGTATTACATTGTTAATATTTTAGTTAGATTTTTGTGCACTAGTCTTTGCTTATTCCAATGCTATCCAAAAATAAAAAGCTTTATCCATGGATATGAAATAAAATAAAGGAGGCGGACTAGTGAGAATGTCTTTGTTAAATATGTTACTCTTTGTATTGCATTGTTAATATTTTAATTAGATTTTTGTGCACTAGTCTTGGATCAATTTCTTCAAACTCATCCTTAGCTTTGATAACTTTGCACTCAAAATAATCGTGTTGCAAAGTTGATGATTCATGTGTATTAGACGTAAGACACTGTACTAGATATGACTGGGAGCCTTGAATTAAATCAAGTTGACATTGCAACTTCTTGTGAAAAGCTTTGCTTATAATTATTGTGTAATATGACTTCCAGATTTTCCAGAGTTACTGATTTGTGATAGAAAATGGGCATATCTACCATTTTTATATTTATTTATATTAGTAATGGAAATTGTTTTCGTGGTCAACATTGCTCTCTATTGCATAAGACATTTGATGAATCTTTTGAGCTAAATCTGTTAACATTATTTATATCCAAATGTTTGCTTTCTTCATCTGCTTTATTTTATGGCAGGATTGGAGTCTCTAATCTGGGAAGAAGTCAGAAATATGGGTCGTGCTCGTGGAGTCAGCAGTGGTGGGGGTCAGAGTTCTTTGGGATACTTGTTTGGAAGTGGAGAGGCTCCAAAGCCATCCACAAACAATACACAGGCTACTCTGAATGAGGTGCAGCCTGTAAATCATTCCCCAAAACCAAGTTCTGCTTCTGAACCAGTAGATGTTAGTAAGCAGATTCCTGCGGGTATAAATAGTACTACTTTAAACAACTACTTCAGAGCAGAAGGTCAAAACACTGGCAATTTCCTCACGGTATGTTCCTAGTTCTGCAAAATTTCTATCTTCCTAATGTCAGCCGGAAAGTATGACTAGTTTATTTCCTCATGCTCATTTTGTGGGGAGGAGTTTTAAAATGCAAGTGAAAAAGTTCACGACATCTTAATTATGATTGAAAATATACTAATAGCTAGAGAAAGAGAAGGAAAATATTTGTAGCTGGTGTCCTTCATGTCGAATGAAATATTACCATGGCGAAAAACTAGGTAATAGAGATTCAAATTTTTTACAAAAACAAACAAGTTTGTGTCAATGTTTTCATTTTCCTAGATTTTTCTATTCTGTAGTAACAGAGGTACAATATTTCATTAATACTATTTTCCCTGGAGCAGGAGCGGCCCTCAACTAAGGTTCATGCAGCCCCTGGAGGTGGATCTTCCCTGGGTTACCTCTTTGGCGGGGGTGGCAACTAATGTCAAAAGTCTTAAGAATTTGTTGTTTTCCAATTTGCGAACTTTTAGTTAAGAGCTAAGTTTGCCAAGTCTTTCCAAAACACCTGGATTGCTTAATCATGTAATGTAATATATATATATATATTGGTGGACATTATTCAGCCGAGTGTGTATTTGATATGCCTAAAGGTCTGTCGCAAGGCTTTGTGACCCGATAACAAAGTTACATTCTCTGGTTCATCTTGTGGCTTAACCATTTGTTTTTATGAGATATTAAAACCTATTACTACAAGTCTCTTCTCTAGTTTGATTCCTACTGCTTGTGCCGTTTCATTCGTTTGATTGCGGTCAACATATTAATTATTAGGTCGAGGTGCTATTAATCATTTCATGTTAAAATAAGTTTAATTATCTTTAATTTTATAAAATATAATTCCAATAATACTTACAAATATCGCAAATTAACTTCACTAATTTTTTATAACAGAGGTAGTATTATAAAATATGGATTCACTGGGAATCAAGTATTTACTGTAATACTACATAAATTTAAGAAAATTTAAATTTTGGGTCTTTAAAAGTTTTCAGTTGTTCCGTCTGTTCTAATTATGTTAGTGTATAATTATTACTCTAGTTAAGACTCACTATGATAATCAATGTGATATAATTATGTAAAATGTTGATATTATTTGATTTTTAAATCTTTTTTTTATCTCTTGTTATAAAGTAAGATGACAGAAAGTAACTGTTTGTTTTTCGGGGAGGTAATGTCACATCTTAGAATAAAATAAATTTATTTAAATTTTTTCACTTTCTATCCTTATTTTCTATTTTCTCATTCATATTTTTTAATTTTGTTCAAATATTTTAATTTTTTTTCTTAATTACACACATAACGTGTCACGTATACCAGTATCCATAATATTTGTTAATATAACTACAAAATCTTATTCACGATAACTTACTTATAATTCATACCAAAAAATCTTACAAAAATATTAATTCTCTATTTGTTAAAATTATAATAATAATAATGTCATGCTACATTAAAATATATATATACTCAATCATCATACAAAAAGAAGAGAAGGAGAGGGAGAGGGAGAGGGAGAGGGAGTAGTTAATAGCTCAACTTACATAACGGACACTGCAACTCACGTAATGGAATTCTCTTCCAGCTCTCGCCGGAGCCGGAAACCCCAAAACAAATCAGCTGACATCTACTCTACATTCGTCGTTCACAGCGACGACGAAAACCAAAACGATGAACCGAGGGTTAACCCTAACGACCAACCAAACATCTTCGCAACTATGCTCCATCAAGACGACCCGGCAGACGACGAAGACGATGATGAATCTCTCCCTCCTCTCCTCAAACGCATCCCGAAGGACTTCGATGCCGCCGCTATAGGCTTCGATAACGATTACGATGACGACGATGTATCTGGAACCATCTCCGGCACCATGATCGTCAAGCCCGATCGCAATCCTTCTCTGTCCTCGCCGTATCGGCAAAATCCACCGGTGTTCTCCAATCAGGATGATGATAGTAATTTCTCTACGTTTGTGGTGAGATCTACGGTGAAGAAGGAGAGAGAAAGAGAGTTATCGGTCTCGGGTACAGTTAGTGGAACGATGGTGCGGCGGACTAGTAGTAGCGGATGTGGTTCGACGATGAGTAGGGCGGTTGCGAGTATGCAGGCGTCTAATTTGCAGGAAGAGGAAAGGAAATTGCGAAAACAGACTAGTAAAGTGTCTTCGAGCTCGATTCCAGATAGTGTTACGAGGGAAGATCCTTCTACCAAGTACGAATTGCTCCACGAACTCGGTAATATTGGACTACATTAATCAGTTTGTGAAATTTAAGTTATTTGTGATATTTTTAGTAGTAGCTTTGAAGCTTAATTACTTGTATTTTTGTGCAACTAAAACTCCACGCCTGAAGCATTATATATTTACTTTAGTGCTTTCATAGCTAAATTAGTCCAATTTATTTGGGGTTTAAATGTAATCACGGTTAGAACGACTGTTTTTGGGTAGTTATGTAACTGATTTGTAGTGCTTTAGGGTGATTTATAGCTTGAGTAATAAATTGATTATTGGTGGTTTTATTCCTGGGGTATTGGAAATGGCAGGGAAGGGTTCGTATGGAGCTGTTTACAAAGCTAGGGATTTGAAAACTTCGGAGTTGGTAGCTATCAAAGTGATTTCCTTAAGTGAAGGGGTATGTTACTTCGTTCTCATTCTGGTGTAGTTTAGTTCAATATAGGTTTGGTTGATGGACTATTTGACAATATCTCATGTTAACAGGAAGAAGGGTATGAAGAAATTCGTGGCGAAATTGAAATGTTGCAGCAATGCAGTCATCCCAATGTTGTTCGCTACCTGGGAAGCTACCAGAATGACGAGTACCTATGGGTAAGAATAAGGATTAAAATTTATAGCTCGACTTCTTTTATATAATTATTATCAACTGCCAAGAACATGTATTTTTCAGTATGTGGAAAAATTGCTATTTTTTCTGTTGTCTTCTTTTCATTGTTTTGAAATATATTAGATCTTAATTGCGGATGCAGATTGTGATGGAGTATTGTGGTGGTGGAAGTGTTGCTGACTTAATGAACATTACCGATGAGGCTTTAGAGGAGTACCAAATAGCGTATATATGTAGGGAGGCGCTTAAGGTACCTTTAAGACTTCTACTTCAAAAATTGAAGACATTTATTCATATTGCATTAAATTATAAACCTAGCAGAAATCTGTTAACATGTGTTTAAGAAAATGTAAATTACAACCTTCATTAAGTCCCAAAGTCTACCAAGTATACATATATACTGTAAAGGAGCCTTTATCTCTTCAGCACATCTATATTGTCTATATAGATCCTCGGATTCTCTCTTTGGAACTGACAATTTCAGATATATATATTTTTTTGGGTTTTCTACAAGAAGTCAGCCAACCCCAATTGATGGAATCAACAAGAAGTGGTTAACTTTTATGGTTGAATGTGCAAATTGCTCGCTTAATTTAGTGTATGTTGAACAACTGTTCCATTTCATGCAGGGTTTATCATATTTACACTCAATTTTCAAGGTACATAGAGATATTAAAGGCGGAAATATCTTGTTGACTGAACAAGGAGAGGTCAAGTTGGGTAAGTTCTATAATATTATCTCTATCATAGAAGTTTCCATAACTCAAAAGTCGTGAATGATTTTTTTGGCCTTTCCAGTTAGATGGCTGAAGGAATAGATTTGTTCTTGTGGCCACAAGTCTAAGAATAAATTTGGACATGACATTGTATGGCTACAGAAGTATTGCATTTCAACCAAAAATAAAGAAAAGAAAGAAAAACAAAAGATATGAATAGACCTGCAATACGTCAAATATCATATATATGCTAAATTATGGTTATTGTACTTCTCCTTTAAAATCTTTCATCTACTTACTTTGTTTGACATACGTAGAAAAATTTGCTTTTGTTGTGTTTCTGTTAAGAGGGTTAGAAGTTAGAATTAGTGTATCAAGGACAGCCAGCTAGCAAGTAGTTGTTGGTATTGATTGATTCATTGGTCTTGGCATCATATTCCGGATATATTTGGCAGCCAGGCACTCGATGCAGGACTGGCTGAAATTGATAATCTGAGGTTTCTGACAGCATCTAGACATGTTCCTGTAAAGTTTCTGGAGTGTTTTTAGTACCGACTGGCAGCGGTGCAAGTGCTGGGTGGCGGTCGATTACAATTTCTGGAGTATTACTGTTGGTACCGGGTAACTGGCTTGCACCAAGGTAAGTGTCAGCCAGCAGCCGATTGCTAGGCGGTGGATCGGTGGTCATTAAAGGCATTTTGGTCCATTTTGTATATTTTTGTCCTGCGGTTGATTAGGGTTATTATAAAAACTGCCCAAGTGCTCAGGCTCTTTTTCTTCCATCCTTTTTCAGTATTCAATATCTTAGTAGTTTGTTTGAGCAATTCTACTTATTTTACGTAAGACAAACTCATATCTGACATTGAAGTTTGTTGGACAGGCTGTAATGAGTGTCCTGAAAGTATTAAATACATGTCCTAATTCCTATACGAAAATTCTATTTTGAATTTATGAGCACAATTAAAATGTCATAAAAAGTATTTGGGAGTCCAATACGGCAATACATATCTGATATGGATACTTATGGTTGTAGAAGTATCTGTTTTTCCTATTCACAAATTGATATTTTTTTATTTTGACATCTTGTAGGTTTGCTTATAATAATATTGCCTCCTGATTCAAACATTTGGTGCAATTGTATTGTCTGAGCAGGTGATTTTGGTGTTGCCGCACAACTGACCAGAACCATGTCCAAACGTAACACGGTACAGCTGGTTTTTAACTGATTAAAGATATTACGGCTTCGACTTCGCATATTTACCCCTTCTATATTTAATAATTTGAAAACTGTGTTCTGTGGATTCAAGTCAAGGTTTCTTGTATTGCTTTGGTGATTTGATTTCTTTAAGGTGGGATACCATACCACACGCTTGTGCTGGTACAAGCATTCAGTGATACTAAAGAATGCTTTCATTAATTAAATCGACTTCATTTTCAGATGTCCACAATCAAGAAGTAATGAAGTTATATATATATATATATATATATACATCCACAGAAATATGGATGCTTGTTGATTTTGTTTTTATGGTTCTAGACATATGAGCCGTGTTTGTTTTGATCCTTGAAATGAAAAGGCCACTATATGGGCTTTTGTTTTCCTTCATGTAGGACTATTACTTAGGCTACTTAACTTTTATTCCTTTACTAAACACCGGGCTTTAGTAATTCACTTTAATGATTACTATTCAATTAACTTTAAAATGATAGTACCCTAGCGGACAACTTGGTGGCTAGTAACAACTAATACACTAGGGGTTTGGAACTGTACATATTGATATGATAATGCATAATTATCACATTGGATTATAAGTGCCACATCATTATTCACTATGAAATAGCAATGTATTAATTTTATTCTAGGCATGAACAAGGTTAGAGAAGATGAAAATTTGAATAAAAGGGTCTTCTTTAGTAATAAATTTTTACAAATCTGTTACAGCAAAAGAAAATCTAGTTCAACTTCTTGTATGTTTTCTAACAAAGCTTCTGATTCTTTTTTCCCTCAATCATACTTCATATTCAATCATATGTCTGCAATGATTTGTTACAGCATCCTTCTCTCTTGTGTGTCGTTAGTTGCCTCTGCTGTATTAATTGCTTAAAAGTTTTGATGATGATTTCTTTGTGAAATGACTCAAATGATCGGAGTTCTTATTGTTGTTCCATACTTATTCTCAGTTTATTGGCACTCCTCATTGGATGGCTCCAGAAGTTATTCAGGAGAGCCGATACGATGGAAAGGTAATGTGAATTTTGTAAAATTTCATCTGCATTCATGCTTGTTTCATAGTTTCTTGGCATCTCTTGGTCCATTTGCACCTCTTTATAGCAGTAGCAGTGTAAAATAGCTTGATCTCCATGTCCATTATGCTTCATAAATATCATCTAACAGGAATATTTAGTTATGTTGTTTACTATTTTACTGGATCCGTTACCATTTTGAATGGAAGAGATTGCAGTATATTGTTCAGTTTTTTGATATAGCTGTGTTGTTTGCTTGATGACAATATTGGCAGTTTACATTATGTAATCAACACAGTTAAAGAAACTTGACCATTTGATTGATAACAAAAAGAAACTTTACCTTTTAAAGATGGATCATTTATGTATATTTTGATGGGTAATATTTGGAGGCAGTACCGACTTTGGAAAACTAGGTTTTGTTATCAATCTAGTAATGATTGGTTGTTGAGGCTTCAAAATTACTTTTTAAAACTGGCTTCTGGTTGCTAAGGTGCGCCATAGTGTGGCAGAACAGTTGATCTCTTTGTAAAAACCCTTCTAAGTGTGATACTGAAGAAAAAAGGTAAAATAAAACCACTTAACGTGAAGCACCACTTACATTTAGCTTACACTGGAGTTGGGACCACCTGATACCTTATTGCGGCTATAGCAGATTCAAGTAGGGTTTTCTAAGCTTCATTTTTTATTAGGGTTGAAATGTGGATAATTATGTTTGAGTTTGTAACTTCTAAAAGGTTTAAGAAAGTGTATTAAGGTTCGCTTAACACTAGAAAGGGGAAAGTTTCAAGATTGTTCTAGGTACTGTGAAGGGATCTGAGAACAGTAAACTAGGTTTTTTTTATTGGTTCTAGCTGGCCTGGATTTAGCAAATTAGTCCTATTAGGACTTGAACCCCTATTTGGATAGACATTGTCTTTCTATAGGAAAAGCTCTAGAAGTCTTACTAACCTTTTCATAACGTACATATTTACGCATAAATCAATAAGACTAATTCTTTGGACCATTAATATGACTTGTGTCCAACAAAAATTGAAATATCCCAACTAAAACTTCATATGGTTGTTGCCTCTGATCTCTATCAACAAATAGTTACTTCTTTTATGAGAAAGTTACTGGTCTTCCGTACTAACTCTTTCGGTGACCTTTGACATGCATCTGTAGGTGGATGTCTGGGCCCTTGGAGTGTCTGCGATTGAAATGGCAGAGGTATATCTACAGATTTGTTATATATTCCACTGAAAAAATTAGTTGGTTTGGCTTTCAATGAGATCTCTTTCTATTTCTTGTTAATTGGGTGGAATTTAGTCAAACACACATTGTAGCATCAATATGAAAACTACTTTGTTCTTAGGTGGTGAATCAGTTAACTTGCCTTAGCAGGTTTGTTATAAACTTCTATTTTTCTTCTTTTAGCAATCATGGGTATCCAAACCTCTTAGAGAATCTGATTAATCCCACGGGTAAATGGTTCCCCCCCCCCCCCCCACCAAAAAAAAAAAAAAAAAAAAAAAAAGAGAAAAAGATCCGTGCACCGGGAAAATCCAAGCATAAGCTTGTGAGGGTACCACTTGGAGTTGGCAAGGTTTGATGACCTCTCCCTTATTATGGTAAAGGGCTTAGGTTTGTTTTGAACTGAGAAGTTGTAGGGATTACAAACGAAGAGAGAAGATATGTAGAATGAGAAATTGTGGTTATATTATCATGATATTCCATTTTGCTTTTTTGCTCTGGACTACTTGTTAGATTTAATTTTTTAATCTTGTGTTTCAGGGTCTTCCTCCAAGATCAACAGTGCATCCCATGAGGGTTAGTCATGAATTTGAAGCATTTGGACTTGTGTATATTAGTTATTGTATTGTTTACAATTTCAAAATTGTTATTATACAACAGATTCCTTTCTCCAAAATGTGATCCATGCTTTTGACTCTTTGAGCCACATTATCTCTGTCATATTTACTGAACGTCTCTAGAAGTCTTTGGTCTCACCCTTAGACAGATATATTATGTACAGAGGTCAGATGGCTAAATGTGCAAACATTTCAAACCTGGGTTCCAAAATTGGTTTAGAAGATTAGCGTTTGTAATCAACCACCAAGGTTTTCTGCAGAATTGTGTTTGATTTGTGTCATTGACCTTAAAAATAAAAATTGTATCATTTTTCCGAGGCATCTATATTTTGAGTAGTGAGTCAAATTATAGAACTAGTCACTAGTTGCGACTTTTCTAAATTCTAGATGCTTCTTAGAACATGTAAACTAACCTACCAATTTGTAAGAGGAAAATGGCATGCCATGATGCCTTTTAGTTCTAGGTCTGGTATCGAGATAGGCAACCCTATATCCGTGCTTGCTTAATCGAAACATTTACCTTCCCTTTGCAGTTATTTTTTTCCCATTTTCTTTGCTGATAAGCATCCATATAACTGCTCACTGAGTTTCTTGTGAGAATAAGATACACTAGAATTGGGTTCTCTTCTAGGAAAAAACTATGCGAATCAAAAAGTAACCATGAACTCAGGATGTTCATTGATGTGCAGGAGAACACTTTAACTTGGAATTCAACGTAGTTTGTTTAATTACAAATAGTTTTGTTGGTCTGTAGAATTTAAGCCAAATATAGCCAGATTTCAGTGAAAATCGGAAAGAAAAACATTCAGGTTTTTAATGTCCTGTAAAGAATTGTTACGTGTAGGATTTTAATTGATATTTGAATTAGTCAGGACAAAAAAATTTGTTCAACAATGACAATAAAATTAAATCTTAATTTTAGTACCTGAATTGGAACTTTATTTACTTAGCACACAAGTGAATGAGATGGTCACACCCCCTATTTTTCCTCCTTCCCCTTTTCTCCTCCCTTTTAAGGTTTGTTCAATTTTGAATGATTTCGTATTTGAGGCCTAACGTATATTTACTTTGCCTATCTTAGGTATTGTTCATGATATCCATCGAACCAGCTCCAATGCTTGAAGATAAAGAGAAATGGTTTGTCCTCACATCTTATCTATCAGTTATGATTTTGGGTTGGATCCATATGTTGGTCCTGGAGTCCCATGGTTCGAGTCCCTCAGCTGTTGCATTTGTCCTTCAAGTTTGCATCCAAATTTGAGAGTCAGGGCCTTATGTAAGGGAGGGTGCAACAACTTTTCTGTAACGCCCCGAATTCGAGCGTTGGCCACCCGAACAAGGGTTAAACATTATCTCGACATCTTTCGTAACTTAACCAATGATCCCATAATCATATTGGTTGAATTAGTCTATTACAGATTATAAAATTATAAATTTCCTTAACTTCATCCCTGGATCTCGATCTCGATCTCATTCTTTTTACAAGTATCAACTTGTAGTTCATTCGTATATATGGATAACACCATATATATCATTCAATTTTAACCTTACGATTCAGACATTCTATACTTCTATATATCCAAGGTTCACAGTACTAATAACAAAGATTGTTCTTGGCAACAGAGGGATGCATTCCGATAATTTTGGCATCTTATCGGCGCTCATTAGTGTAACCTCAGTGCTTACAGAACTCCCAATATCATTCAATACCCTCACTTAGATGCATATCATTATAGAGATATCTCTTTGTATCAATATTTCCTATTTATCTGACATTCACAATATTAATAACACACTTGTACTTGGAACAGAGGAACCTTTCAATGAATTTGGTTTCTTCATCGATGCTAAATCTCTGTTCTTACAGCACTCACAATATTATTCAATATCCTCATTCAGATATATAGTTCTTTATCAACATTGTATTAATGTTTTACTATCTATCTGAAGTTTAGAGTATCGGCATAACATGATCAATCCATATTACCAATACCCTCACTCAGATTAATAGATCTTTAACAATTCTAAGTTATATCAAATTAAAGACATTCCACCATTCTGATGATAATAACATGATATTATTAATATAATCTGCGATTACATGGTTTGCTTGTTCGTATTACAGAAGTTATTTAATACAAATACAAGTAAATAAAACATGAAACCTTAATTTACGCTTCTTCTTTACGTTTATGATCTTGTTATCATTCTTCTTTAACTGCAAATAAAGTTTTATTTGCAAGAATAAACACCACAACTCATCAAGTCTAACAAATAACACATACACAGTTTATACTTTCATATAAACTTTAGCATGCTTTGACTTATCATATTCCTCAATTTAATATCACAATTAACTTTCATTTCAACAATTTATATCACATTGTCACACAAAGCGTATAAATCAGGTTCATAATTTGTAAACATAACACATAACAGTTAAAAGACTTGCCTCGTATATCTTTTACAGATTATATATTAAAGATTAAACGCTCGTCGTAAATCCTACACGATTATAAGTTCATGTAGAATAATTAAGCATTTAACGATTAAATCTTTTAAGTTTTATTTCGGGTATTATAACTGCTTATAAATAAGACTTCTTACTATACGTGAAATAATTTCAGCATTGTAATTGCTTATAAAATGAATATTCATCGATCTATATTTAAAATAAATTGAGCATTATAACTGTTTGTAAAATGAATATTCTTACTAAATACTTGAAGAAAATCGAACATAGTAACTGCTTATAAAAGTATATTTTTACTAATTATATAAAGAATGATGAAAATAATAACCACTAGAGTAATACCTCTTGAAGTTGCAAGCTTTTCGATACTTGAAAATGCAAGACTTTAGTTTTCCTTCCTTCTCTTAATTATCCATATTCCTCTCTTATGATTACTCTAGCCCTCTTTTGCTTTTGAATTACTTGTGAATATGTGAGGATTTATTAAGAATGAGGGTTCTATTTATAGAAAACCAAGACTTATGGTATTTAGGACCTTAAGCCACCCCACCATGGCTAGTCACCATAGTGAGCCACATGCTTCATCATCACATTGGGTGAGTCACCAAGCCTAGTCATCCATGTGCCACAACACACCCCACAATTTTGGACAACACATTTTAGGAAGCAAAGTCTCATTTGCCAACTAGTTAATCAAGAAAAAAGCTATACATACATAAGCTATATGCATATAAACTTTCCTAAATGGCCATAATGCCCTCACTTTCTCTACAACCTAACCAGGTTAATCCAACTTAGTTTACTTTCTAGTTAGTTTTCTAACTTTTCCTAACTAGTCCGGTTAGTCAAAAATGTTGACTTTTCCAAAGTTGACTTTACGCTTTATGAATAGTGTTTTCGCGGCTTTTTCTGAAAATTTTTATTTTCTTATTCTAGCCTCATAAATATTCGGGATATTACATTTTCCATTATGGAAACCTAGGGCATGGGTAGCAGGAGCACTAATCGACCGGGTATGCGGAATGAAATCGGGTACAAAGAAAGCTACCTATGGTAGAATGCAAACATTTAGTTATTGTACCATGATTCAGAACGATAGTACCCGGTACACGGAACACATGGTAACCCTGCCCTAGTGTTTACTAAGCGTGCAAAATCACTTGGTGAGCCACTCCACCCATAGCCATGTGGTGGATCGACGATCCAGATACTGTTAACAGTCCCTTATCTCTAGGTCTCTTTCTTGTAATTATTATCATTCAATCTCTTTCACTTTCACCTTCTTTCCCCTTCTGAATCTGCTTTCTTTTTCTGAAAAGTCGTAGAACAAGCTTCATCCAGTTGTGAAACAAAATTTTTTTAACTGCGGAGCACTTATAAACAACCCTAATTTTCAAAGGCCATGTTCATATGTTTTAAAAGACAACTTTTCTCACGTTAAGCATGCAGAGACTATAACAAAAATATTGTGGAAAGAATATGTGGAAGGCCTTCAACTGCTACTCGCTCTGTATTGTAAAATAAAGATTGCTTTGGATCACTTCTCACTAGTCATGATGACTACTATATCTCTTAGTTTTTAATCTAGGTTCACAAACTCTGTTGCTTAGTCCTTATGTAGATTGCTTTTGCAGGTCTCTTGTGTTCCATGACTTCATTGCAAAGTGCCTTACAAAAGAACCACGTCTTCGTCCTACTGCAACTGAGATGCTAAAGGTATGTCGAATTTAATTTCAACACCTTCCTTCTTTTTCCTTACCTCTACTTTTCTCGTAGGGGTGGGTCGGGCTAGGTGATGTTTTACATGTGAAATAATAAGGACTAGGAAAATGTTGTAAATAAATTCAATTTGTTGTACCGTTGAAGGAACTCTCAAGTGTAATCTACACTTATATTGGTGGTATCTTTTTAATTAGCTGTCTCAGTGTAACATCTTCTGAGCATTTGGTGGAAGCTTTACATTTGAATTTCAGTGGTAGCATTTTCTCCATTAGATGTCAAACTTAATTAAATGTAGCATATTTCAGGCCAATTGGCGTTTAACAAAAATGTAACACTTGTGTTGTTTAGTTGAACTTGGTTTTGTGTTGGCTGTAAATGTTCGAAATAAATAAAACTGATTCTGCTACTAAATTTACCCTCCCATTTGGTGGTTGGTACCTGGAATACCAGATAAACGAATAATAATTGGAAGTATTTTTCTTATGTATGGGCTACAAAGTAAAAGCCGGTAGATGTCTGCGCTTGTTTGATGATCATTGTCTTCAATATAGTTTTAGATTCAACTGTAACTTTTAGTTGCATAATGCTTGATAGTCTCTATATGCTTACACACCATTAAGTCATTTACTTTTTTTACTAGCACAAAATTATCTAACTTGGATTCATTGCCTGTGGATCAAAACTTAGCACAAATTCATTGAGAAATGCAAAATTGGAGCTTACACAATGTTACCCAAGCTGGAGAAAGCAAAGCAAGTTAGGGCATCAATGGTTTTGGAAGAACAAAATATTGCTTCAGGAACCATCGTAGCAGGGGATAGTGTACAATACTTGATTCCTCTGTTAAAGTTTGATAACCTCTATGTCCCTCTGTGTAAATGAGCTTGTCTGTTTGTCTACAAAATCCTTCAATCTTATATTTATAGCTCTTCCAATTTGTACAGTCAATGGGAGGTCAAAAAGTGAATGAAGACTTTGGAGACACTGTCCCATCCAGGCCTCAGGATGTTGGTCTTCAAGTTGCCAACAGATTACCCAGTGGGAGGTTTTTGGGAAGCTTACCTCGGGGTCCGGAACAGGCCGGAGAAGGTAGAATATATCTTATATTGATTATCTTAGTATCCTATTTTTGTTCTTTAAGCAATATGTTAAATTTATATAAGATGATTTTGTTCAACCTTAATCGACTAGGATTGGCAATGTGGGTTTTGTGAACTATGGCTGTGTCTGCAAGGATGGATTACTTGTTTTTATAATATTAGATCGTCATATCCCCTCTAGCTGTAAAATTTCAACTGAGAAGTTTTGTTCCCAGTTTGACATAATTTTTTTTAATTGAACAGGGTGGTGTGGTTATCCAATTAGCATGGGATATACCAGTGATCCAGTTGGATACTGTTTACGAATGTATTCTAAGCTTCGAAATCATTATACCATAATTGACTTAGTTAAACACTTGAGATGAGTAAAAGACAAGTCTAGAATATCTGAGAATTTGCTTCTGCAAATTATGGGCTCTTATCCGGGAGTTAGGTTTGGAAGTGCTTGAGAAGTGTTTTTTTAATATTTTCCATGTCTTTCATGTTTTGACTTATTGTTGTGATAACAAACTCATTTATCTTTTCCCTCAATAAAATACTAGTCAAGTCAGCCAGTTTGGAGAAAAAAAGAAAAGGTATACTTAAAGCTAATATTTCTAATACCCTTCTTTAGATAATCCATTAGACCATTGTTGGACAAATATCAGTGGGCACCATCATTTTATTATTTTCCTTATTCACCGAGGGCTGTCCTGCGTTACTTGGCACAATTGCATGTAGATGATGAAGAATCAGTAAAAGGTTCTGGTATTTTTGCTAAATTTTCCTACAGTTGAAGGATGCTTCTCACTTTCGGTCGAATTTTATTACGGATGAATATTATGAACCTAGTCAACTTATGAGAGGGAGCTATTTTTTACAGCAGGCTTGTAATGTTTGACGTCCTTATCTTGGCTTGGGACTGCTTATGCAAGAAAGCATAGGTGGATTTATTATGAACCTAAAGTTTTTAATTATCTACTACACCCCCCCCCCCCCCCCTAAGACTTTAGCTGCTTGTTGTCCTTGTGGCTTACTTCCTTTTGTTTGTCCAATATTCTGCAATATCTTGGTTTTCATGGTTATTATATGCTTTAGTTGGTACTTCAACACTAGCTAGTATTGAGGACTAACTGCTATATTGGGAAACTTCCTGATTTTGGTCTGAAGTGTAAGGTAATAATCTTAATAGTTGAATACAAGAGAGATGTATGTCATTCGCTTTCAATTATTTTCAGAAGCCAGTAGCTTATCATATTCTTCTGCTTGCAATTTTTTTTTTCTTTCTAATAATTATTTATTAGTTCATGCTTTCAAATTACTACGTTCTGAATGATATATTTGATCCAAGCATTTACGATTGTTGTGTGATCTGTGTTGGCTAGGTGATTTTGGGACTGTAATAGTTCGTGGTGATGTTGAGATAGATAAAGCAATACCAGCACCCAATGTCAAAGATTTCTCACCTGCTCCGGGCCACATTGGAAGTACCTCCACCAGTGGTAGCGGAACTAAAGCAGTTGAGCCATGGTACTTCTCTTACTACAAATTTCTTGTTCTGATGTACTAGGCAAAAAAATAAGAAGCCATATTAATGTAGAACCTAAGGCCAAACAAGAATTATATTGATTTCCTTTTTATTAAATATGAAACTTGTGAGCAAACTGTTTATAACATCTGAAAAATACCTACCGTATCATGCTGTTTTGCATAGTAATCACACACTTGGTTTACTTTGGCACTTTCCAGCAAATTGTGTATACCATCTACAAATACGATGACTTGCTGTCTTGCCCTAACAATTATGCACTTGGTTTACTTACTCTTGTCACTTTTTCGCATTACATTGTTTTTACTAGTCACTTACCGAGTTACTGGCACTACATATAATTAGTGAAATGCATGATAGACAATGCCTGTTATTTTAAGGGAGTATCATATTGGCCGCTTGACTAATATTTATTTCCTTGTCATGTTAGTCTTGCTTGGAAAATACTCAATCCAGAAAAATTTGTCGTACTTTCTTTGTAACTAATGAAGACACTGGTGTTTTTTTAGGATGGCAGGTAGTATTTGATATACCTTCTGATTACAACTTACTGTGATGTTTGGCATTCTATTGATAAAAGCCCATCGTTCTCCTTGGACTGATTTGTGCATTGTACAAACTACATCAATTCTCTTTTATTTGTCATGCTATGGCGGTTTCTGTATTAATATTTGTGTAATCTCATGAATAAGTGATCTATAATCAAGCTATTTTGAAGTATGCACTAATTATTAATTGTTTTCATTCAGGGTGCGCAATGCAGTTGAAGTTTCTGCAGATACCTTAAAGATTTTAGAATCACATGTTGCAGAGACTATTCAACCATCCCCCCCTTCCGTGTTTCTCTCTCCTGAGCAAAGAATCAAGCAAAATAGCAGTTCCCAAGAAAATGTCGGAAGTGGTGGGGGCATAAGCAGTGGCACATTGAAGAATGAAAATGTCAGTAGGAAAGCATTAGATAAGGTAATTTGCATTCTGAACATAATGATATCCCCAAATGATGAATCCATCATGTCCCTCCATTTGCGCTAAATGGTTCTAGAAGGAAACGACGATAGCGCTCTAACTCAAGCTGACGTTACTGTCATATTCGGATACAGCTTCTGTGCTTCCAGAGTGATGTTTACACCAGCAGAGTTGGTTGTTTGGTATAGTTGCGTTGCGTATGTTGGCTCTCTATTCATTGGGTACTAATTTGAGATTCACTTTTATTGTAGCTTTGGTCCATATATGCAGCTGGGAATACAGTTCCCATACCATTTTTAAGGGCAACTGATATATCACCCATCGCATTGTTGTCAAACAACGTGCTTGGATGCCGGCAGCAGGATAATGATGGAAACATTGCCGTGGAAGCAATGCAGGAGCTCTTTAGTGGTGATGGGCAATCTAAAAAGGGAAGGAGTAGGCAAAATGAGGTCTCTCTCTCTCTCTCTGGTTATGTCTGTCTGCATGACTCACAATCCATTAATTTTGAGCTTTTGGTTATTTGGCTCTTTGTTGCATTGCAGGTTCCCCTTCCTCCAAGCGTGTACCAGAGACTCACTTCAAGTCCTACACTAATGAATCTTGCCCAGGCTTTAGCTTACCACAAGATGTAACTCCAAATTTTCTCTTGATATTGTTATAATTATTAGCCTTTATTTAGACATGCCATTGGAAATTTTATCCACAACTCCTCAAATTTGGAGGTGATAAGATACCAAATATTCTACTGCCGGTAATTATAACCTATTTAATTTAGTTGCACTTGCACCTTTTTACGAGTTTTCTTTTTGGTGCCAATGGCAGTTTGTTCTTATTGCAATCTGCTAATTATTTATCTATTCGTTTTCCTTGTACTTTTTTGATCCGCAGGTGCTATGAAGAGATGCCACTTCAGGATCTGCAAGTAACACAAGAGCAGCAAACGATTCAAAACCTTTGTGATACGCTTAGAACTATTTTAAGATTATAGCTAATTATTTTCTGGGAGAAGCAATAATTGTAATTTTATTTTTCAAGTATTTATTTTGTTTACCTCCTCCTACCCCAAGTTCTTCTTTTGAGTCATGTTTTTGTTTGTACTAACTCAAGTTCTGTAGATGTTCCGGAAAATGTATATTAATTTGTTGTAAGGCTATAGATAAGTTTTTCCTTTGGTTAATCAATCCCTTGATATGTCTTACCTATGATTGGGCAGTTGTGCATATACAACTCGGATTTAATTTTAGACAATGTGAAGTAGAACTAATGGAGATGCAGTAGACAAATATAACGGGAAAGTCTATTATTTTCCGCATGTATACTCTTTTTTTCTTTCTTTTTATATGTTCGAAGGCGGCTTTTTTTTCTTTTTTTGCTGCTACAAAAGGATGGAGACAAGGGAGCATAAAATAATACTTCATAGGTTTTTAAAAAATTGTCGTTTTATAAGAAAAAATTTATTTTTAAATGTTTGTTGTTTACAACTTTCGAGGAGAATAAATTATTTAGTTTTTTATATCACCCCTACCGTCTCTTATTGTCTCAAGAAATTCTCTCCCATGTATTAATAGTTTTTAACTTCCCATAAAGAGGTAGTGATGAAATTTCAAACAAATTTTACTTGATAAATGATACTCTCTCCGTTCCTTAATATAGGTCGTTTTGGACATGTGCACAAGAATTAAGAAAATGATTGAAAAACATTAACTATATTATCAATTGTCTATAATACCCTTCACCTCACTTATCTTATAAATATGAATCAAAAAATTAGGTGGAGTAATAAGGGGCAATTTGAAAAAAATAATAATCAATTCTCCTAGATAACTACAAACGACAAATAATTAAGAATAAAAAAAAGAGTCTAAAACGACTTATATATAGGAATGGAGGGAGTAGTACTTTCTTAATCTATCTATGTGTAAAAATTTTAAATGACAATCTTTTAGGAACGGAAATAGTATTTACTTTGGAATTTTTTTTTGAGATTGATACCCTAATGGCAGAATTTGGGATTGTGGATGAAAAATATATTCTATATGAAAAATTTACTAAGGGCTTGTTCGGAAGTCCTTATTTTAAATGACGTGTAAGTTGAAATATAAATTAATTTATAAATTTTTTTAAATTGTGATTTATAAGTTCGGTATCAATTTAATTTATAAGTCAAAATTTAAATTAAAATAAGTTATGAATTATAAATTAAAATAAAATAAAAATTATTAAAAGGGACATTAATAAAATAAATAAGGCAAAATAAATATTATATTTGGTCAAAACTAATTTTTTTAAAATGACTTATAAATCATTTTAAAATAAGTCACAAATAATTATTTATTTTTTTCGACTTAAAACCAACTTATAAGTTAGAAAATAAGTAACGAATTATAAGTTGGTCAAATAAGTCAATGCGGAACACCACTAAGTGTAAAATTAATTACTCCTAAAACATTGAAAATTAAGTATATATGTTTATTTATGGTATATTTACTGTTATATAATTGATTCCAATTCCAATGGTGTAGTTAGTCCGGTGAGTTGGATGAGGATGATGAGGAGTAGTAGTAGAATTATTATTAACAAAACCATTGGAGGAGGATTATCTAGACCTCGAAAAAGTTCCCTTTTCTCTACAAATACAAAACTCCCTCCTCCTTTCTCTCATTTTCAGTCACAAAACCCAACCCTCCAAAACCCTAACTTCTTTTCTTACCATCTCTCTCGTTGGGTTGGTGCTCCTTCTTTGAAACCCACCTCCATTTCCCCCTTTTCTTGTTCTGTATCTTTTCGTTACGTAAACACCCACTCCTCTGAAATTGTTCCTACTGAAACTCAAGGTACGCAACTTTCATTATATGCCCTCTTACTCATCCAGTTATTTAACGTTTGTGTTCCAGCTTAGGGGTGTTTCTTACTTTCTTTTGGCTACGAGTGAAGTATTTTATATTTATTATTTTTTATAATATTAATTATTATATTAAGTAATATTAAATAAATTTATAATAATTTTGATTTTTTTAAAAATGTAAAATAATAAAAATCTGTTATTTTATTTAAATATATAAATGTTAATTATTAAACAATTTTTTTCATTTAAAATTCATTCCGGTCATTTAGATTAGTTAAACATTCATTACTATCAGTTTTATCAAAAACTCTCTTAGTCGATTGCTGTTGTGTTTTCATTCATTATGTCGTCCAACTGTTTGCTTAAAGTTCTGATCGAGTTTAATTTGTCTTTCAACTATTTTCATTGTGTATCATACCTACCTATTTTTTGCTTTCACGGGCAAATTTGTTTTTATAGATTTTTCTGAACAAAATGAGATTGGTTTCAAAATGTATGCATGGACTATATTTAGTTAGCAGATGTGTTTTAGTCTTCGTACTATCCCGTGGAGTATAATATTAAAAAATTATATTATATTTAATAAATATATTCCACTAATCATCCTTCCACCCTTCCATTTAAATATATTTAAAATTATAGTCCACCAAATTTAGTTATTTGATATAGTCCACCAACTTCACCTGAAAAACTCATGGACTAAGTCCGACGGTTGAAGTGAAATATGAATCCTAAACTATATTTTAGTCTAGGACTGTTGCTTCTCCGGCTTGCTGGAGATGCTCCATGAAACCCTTCTTTTGGACCGCAACAAATGGGTTGTATCTTTGGCTCTTTAATTTTCTTGTACTTATGGTGCAATCAGTAGTTCAGTACTATATGATATATTGACTGTAATTACGTAGATAACTGCTCCTCCCCTTTTCCCTCTTTAAGGCAAACCCTATGGCAGATGGAAAGAAAGACTACCTCACCTTCTTGTAGATGGTTTCAGTGAGAGCCATTTGAGTATCCCTGTTGATTTTCTTTTTTGATTAATCTTCAGTGAGAGCCATTTGAGTACATAATCTTCAATGAGTGGAAACAACCAACCTTCAATTTAGGAAGCTGTTGAGTGCCCGATGAGGTTCCGTCTCATTTTCTTTTTGATTAGATGTTTAGTAAGCGTCCGGTACCCATAATTCACAGTTCAAGGAGGTGGCATTTAAAGAACTGCCCTCTGCTTAGCAGCCCATCATTTCTCTTAATGTGTACTTAAAATTGAGGAAATAAGAAGTGCTGGTATTCTTCTAGCCGATCCTAACTGATTTGGGATTAAGGCTTAATTGAGTTGAGTTGAAGAAGAGCGGGTATTAAATTTGGCATGTGTACCTTTCTTATAAGGAGATTTTTTTTCACATCCTGATAGAGTAGTGTTATCCTTTTATAAGGAGATTTTTTGTTTTTGGTCACATCATGACACCTTTTTTACTTTGTGGAGATGTGAGAATAGGATTTTTGTTATCAACTGCAATTCTGAGTGAGCTTCATATTAGTGACATGTAGAGTTGCTCCAAGTTTATTAGAATGTTCATGTTTTGGGATTAGAAATTAGGAATTAGGTGCTTAGTTATTTGGAGAATCTTTTCAATTAACAAATGAGAATATTGATCTTGTTTTTTTCTTTTTAAAAATAATTCTCACATTTATTGAGGCTGGTGTTATGTCGTCTTCACTGCCCTAGTATGTCTAAATTTCAGATGAAGAAAATGAAGAGGTAGAACCGATTGATTTATGGGAGGAAGAGGATGAAGCTGAGCCGGAGGTTGTAGTTCCTTTATACTAATGATCTACTTTCATATTATCGAAATGCATAGCTTTTTTGCTGATTTATTTATTTCTTTTTTAAAAAAACTTAGATTGGTGATGGAGGAGATGGGGGTGGAGTTGTTCTTCAGTGTTGTCCTTGGGGTGAACGGGTATTATCTATCGCCCGGGAGGTCTTGTTGCAGTTTGGTGATGACATGGAGCTCTTTTCTTTTAAAACTACTCCTCGGGGATACATTTATGTGAGACTGGACAAAGTTTCAAACATGTAAGCTTTTTCTCTGTTGCCATTTGACCTTCTGTCTTTGTTACTTTCTACATTGTCTTAACATTTGGAACTTTCCACAAATATATTAATTGGTGAAACAAAATCAGACAAATGACGCCATTACAAGGTTCTTAGCAGCAAGGAGAGTGAAACTTGACATCACTGTTAAAACACCATTACAATGTTTATATCAGATATATGTAAAGAGATGTGTAGTTATTTGGTCATGTTTTGAAATTCTTTTTTATAGTATCAATATAAAGATGAAATATTAATATCGAATGTCATTCATAAATTTTGAACTAATCTTCTATATGTCAAAGATACTTGGATTGTGTTTAGTGTCATAGTTATGTCTCATGTTTATTTAAATTTGCTCTCAGAAGTTTTATGTTAGCCGATGACTGTTTTTATCAGATATGGGTGTCCCGCCATGGAGGAGATAGAAAATTTCAGTCGCCAGTATAAGAAAAGACTGGAGGAAGTAGGAGCAGAGGGAGAGATACCTGATGATTTGGCTCTTGAAGTAATAACTTACAAGTTGCTCTTCATCATTTCATCATTTTTTTTATACTTGCATTATGCATAGTATATTGTAGTAGTGGTCTATTATTATGTAATCAAACGTTTCTGCACGATCTTAGAGAGCATATTTTCTCCTTGTTTGATTGAAGGTATCATCCCCGGGTGCAGAGCGGCTGCTAAAAGTACCAGATGACATGCAACGATTCAAAGACATGCCTATGAGAGTAAGCTATGTAGAAGATGTTGAAGCTAGATGCCCGGAAAAGAATGGAATATTCTTCCTGGAGTCCAATGAAACAGAATCAGGGGGTTGTGTGTGGAGATTGGCAGATGTAAAGGAAAACAGGGACCTTTCAGCCAAAGGAAGACCCTTAAGCCGTAAACAGAAGGATTGGAGGTTAAAACTTCCTTATGGAATGTTTAAAAAGATAACTCTGTACTTGGATTACTGATGATCTAGTTGTAATAAGCAAATTAATAGGTACTCCTCTCCTACATGGGGTTAATTAAATATGATCTGAAAATTTTGTGGGGGAAAGGAAGATTTGTTACTTCTCCTCCGTCCTAGTTGAACTCTTGTAACTGGGCACTATCACAATATTTGGCTTGTGGAGACTTGTTTATTCTACGGCACAACTATTGCATATAATTTTCTGCTTCTTACAGTACTTGCCGTCTTCTTTTAGATATTAGACACATATCCTAACAGCCCACATGACCACAACCTTCATGTGAAATAACATATCAATTCTTGACGGGGAGAAGTAAGATTTACATAAGCGTTTTACTTCAATTAGAGAGCTAAAAACAACAAGTGCAATTGGTTTGTTTTGTAATCTATCCATAGTCAGTCATACAATTCAAATTTCTTAATTTTCTCTAATATAAAATTTTAATTTTATCCGTATATATTTATTCTTAGCATAATAATAGTGCAAGTAGTCAACTCCTGAAGTAATGAGTGGGCCTGGGGTAACAATTTGATTTGTCGTAATGTGGGGTTTTCATTATTATGAATTACATATACTCTTACATTTTTGAAAATAATTACAACAATAGTGTACTCATAAAATATTTACACAATTAATACAATTTTATATTTATTTATAATATTATGCATTGATAATATAATTACTTACTAAATATTGTATATTATTGTAAAACACCCTTCGCATCTCTCTCCTCTTTAAAAGTTTGGCGGTAGTATGTAAGTTTTTTTTTTATGTAATATTATTAGGGGTATTCCTATTTTTTTTGGTTAAATATCATTATACTAGGTAAATAATATTTTAATTTCTTTTTATCATTAATATTTGTCTTCTCAAAGTAAGGGTACAGAAAGTTGAAGAGAAACTAATTTTCCCTTTTAGTAATACAACTGGAGTACCACTTTACATTCAATTTCAGCCTTACAAGTCAGCAGTACATTGGAATTTGGAACATATTTCTTGGATAACTTTTTGGTTGAGATAGATAATACATTTTTGGATTATGACAAATATTGCACGTCTAATCCTAATATAATCTCCGTGATTTATTGAAGAGAAGATGTAGGAGAAGATATATTGAGAGAAATTATATCCCTCCACCCGAGTCTCTCTCTCATATTATATCACTACATATATAAAAATATCAGCTCCCTTCATTTTCTATAATTATATATGTATCCATAAAGTGAAGATAGAGATTAAACTTCTATTTTTGTCCGTTTATTTACTTGGGATAGAGAGGGGAGCAGAGGGAGAAATAGAGAGACACAGAGTTTATCTGTGTGTGTTGTCACCACACCATCATTGGTTGCACGTGGAAGCCCACAAAGTAAATTCTTCTTTTTATCCTGCCAACAGTTTAAAATGTGATCAGATTAAAATTAAAATTAGGAACAATTATATTTTATATGACATTTTAAAAAATAATTATAACAATAGTGCACTTATTAAATATTTATAATATTAATGTATATAAATTTTTATTTTCATTAGTAGTGAAAAAGAAATATTTTTTTAATTATGGTGTGTTATTTAATGTGCTGGTGACATGCAATTCAATTTTATTTCTTAATGAATACGCTTTATGCGGGACATAGGACTCGTGTTTCAATTTAAATTTTAGTATTATGTTTGTTGTCTTCTTTTTTCCATTTGGAAACACTCTTATTATGTGTTTTGGGAACTCTTTAAGTAAAATCCTTCTTTTTTCAGCAGTCGGCGGTCGATCTTTTCGGCAGAGATTCGTTGTTGGCGTTTTGGTTAATTGGTTCGTTGTTTGCGTATTATTGTCTTACTCGTGATTATTTGTAAGTTGTTTGGTGTGTTCTTATTTAGTGGTTCTACATTTTTCGATTTATTTGATTTTTGTTTGTGATGGTGTCTACGAGGAAGAGAATGGAGGGAGTGGGGGATAAGAAGAGTGATGGGTAGGGTAAACGAGTTAGGAATGATGATTATAGAAAGGATTTGAAGACATTTGTAGAGGGGAAGGATAGTATGGCAAAGTCTTCAAAACAGGAGAAGTTGTTAATGGTGAAATCAGAGGTTGAAGATAAGAAACTGGGGAGACATACGAATAAGAAGGCTAAATCATTGGTATGTATCGATTCTGATTTTGAAGGTTCTGCAAAAAAAGAGGGGAAAGAAGATGCAGTTGAGGCTCACAAGTGAAAAATTGTTCCCCGAAAAAAGACAATTGAAGGTTTGTTAATTTCTTTTTAATAATATATATTTTTTGGTTGTTTTTGGTTACCTGTGTTTTTTTTTGTGTATGGTGATGTTTTAACCTTCCCAGTGATGTTTATTTTGTTTATGAGTAGTGTCATTATTGTTGAGGTTGTTGTTTGGTATAATTTTTGTTTTCAGTCCGTGTTTAGTTTCAGAGATTAGTATCTAGATTACATTTTTGTGATTATGCATGTTGATTATGTTTTGATGGTAACTTGCTAATTGAGTTTTGGTTACCAACAATATTTATATGTTTGGAAACTGATGATTTCATAGTTATTAAAATGTATTATATTACATTAGAGTTAGAGTTGTTTTAAGGATTGTTCAAATTGTATTTGTTAACATTATTGTTTTCATTCCTATTTGAGTGTCAGTTATTAGTATATTATGTTTTGGTAAGTAGTTTACATTATTGTGCTTATGAATGTTGATAATGTTTTGATGATAACTTGCTAATTGAGTTTTGGTTACCAACATTTATATGTTTGAAACCGATGATTTCATAATTATTAAAATGTATTTTTATTATAATAGAGTTGGAGATTGATGCATGTTTTTAATGTATGTGGTAAAATGGTTATCTTTGTTTTTCAGTGGATGTGTTGTTAGTATTATTTTCTAAATTTGTTAGTTTATAATTTGTTATATATTAAATAGTTTGATTAATTTGGGTTTTGGTCACTTACTGATATTATTTGGTTATTAGTATTAGTGTTTTTTGGGTATTGTTGATTTAATAGTTTTTGTTTTAAAGTTTTACAGATGTTTTTTTTTCATTTTCAGATTTGGGAGCTATTCTATGAGGAGCATCATCGAAACTTTTATGCAGAAGTTATTTATTGGTGTGAAATGGAAGTTCTAAATATTATTAAAAATAAATTATCTGTAGTTCAGTTGGATAAGTTTAAGTTGACTTGTTTTGGTAATTTTTTAGATTTTGGGCAGCCCCAATTTTGATGTTTTCACAAATAATACATCATGCTTTGATTAAGGAAGTTTATCGAGGGGGATAATGGAAATGTGGTTTATATTTGGTGAGAGAAGGGTAAGGTTTGGATTGCTCAATTTTGTTTAATTTCCGTTTAAATTGGCAAGGAGATGAAGACATTGGTAGTTTTAAGGGGATTGAAAATTTGTTGGTGGAGAAATTTTTTCAAAACGAGGTTCTAACCCGTTCTAGTATAGGGAGGATTTATAGAGTGCTTGTTTTGATGATGATGATGATGAGGCGCTTAGGATGTCTATCATTTTCTTGGTTTTAATTTCATATTAGCTACCGTTTGCATAATTATGTTGATGAAGCTTTGTTTAACTTTTTGTCTTATGGTGATGTTGCAAGTTATCCATGGGGAAAAGTTGTTTTTGAACAAACAAAGAATTCTCTATCCCTTGCTGTAAAGGGACAATTTTTATAGTGATAGTTATTGTAAATCTTACAAGCTTAGTGGTTTACCTTATGTGTTTCAAATTTTTTTGTTTGAAACAATTCCTACATTGAAAGTTAGGGGTTTCTGTATTGATGATAATGATTCAGAATTCAGATTATTCGGATGGAGGGAGTTAGGAAAGGCTCCCAAGAATGAGAAGTTGAACGACCTGATTTTTGGTTCTGGTCAGGTATGTTGGTTACCATTTATATTATATTCGGTTACCTTTACATATGTTATTGGTTACTGAACTTTTTTTTTTTGTGTACTGTCTTGTTTCTTTTTTGTGTTCAATGTTTCTGATATGGTATATTTGTTGCTTTTAATTTGTTTCAGTTGATTATTCAAAATCTTGTTCCTACGGAGGATGAGAAGTTGCGGTTAGATTTATGAGGTTTTTATTTTTTCAGTGGAAGTGACAGTGGAGCCAAAAGGTCTGATATTAAGTTGAATCATCAAGGAAGGTTAAAGACCTTATGTTTTCTATTTCTGATGTGAAAAAAATTATTGATGAACGGGTGAAGCCATTGGAAGGGAAGGTGATGGAAGTGAAGAAAGAAATTGGGACTTTGGGTGTTGAGTTTAAAGATCAATTGCAAGGGTTTCGTATTCAAATTTGTAGGGACATAAAAAAGATGTTTAGAAAGCAATTATATGAAAAGTCTAGTTATCTTAAGCGGAGAAATGTAACTGTTATTGACGATGGTGATGGTGATGATGATGATGATGTTATGAAGGTTGATGATGTTAATGTAGTAGTTGATGATGTTATGGAGGTTGAGGATGATGTCGTAATTGAAGTTGGTGACATTTCAAAACAGTTTCATGGAAGTAATACGGCTGATGTTGGTGGGGTTGGTGTGATTAAGTTTGAAGAATTCGATGCAAAGGTTTATACATATGTTAGATTTTAATTTTTATTTCATGTTTATTAATTAAGTGCTGATTTTTTTTCCTTTTTTTTTTACAGATTGAGATCAAGAATGACAATTTAAATTCTTATGGTAAAGAGATTGTTGTTTATACTCCTAGACGGGTCCTAATTAATGTAGAGAATGAAAAGGTTAAGCATTTTTTTTTGTTTTTTTATGTTATATTTTGACGCCTTATATTGATCAAAAGTATGTTTTTTTTAACAGGTTGAAAAGATTAATGAAATTCCAAGATTTGATATTTTAAGTCAGTGCAGTGGTCAAGAAATTGGTGTTTTTACCCCGATTGAGGTTAGTAATTTTTTCAACAGTAGTTACCTTTACATGTTGTATTAGTTACTTAGATATGGTGTTTATGTTACTATTGATTCTGTTTCGGATTTTTAATTTGATATTTAATTGTTTTTTGTGTCATGTCTTAAAATTCATTACAGGGTAGTAAAAGTGAAACACCAGACAGGTGGATGCTCGATGACATGGTTTTGACAACACATGATTTACTCCATTGTGTTGAAGTTGAAAAATCTGCAACTAACCGGTAGTCTATAATGGGATTTATTCCATTTGTTTTGATGCATGTGGATGGATTCGGGTTTTTCCACCTGGATCTCTTGTTAATCATCAACATTCCCTTCAATTTTTAGTTTTAGTTACTGTTGCTGCTATGGTTTTGTTTTAATGATGTTGAAACTGAATTTGAATCTTTAGATGGTTAAAGATAATTTTTTCTCAAAATTATAGTAATATATTATACAGTCCTTTAATTTAGTTCTGAATTGTATTAGGCAAAATGCATTTTCTTTCACTTGCGATTAATTGCTTTTAACTTTTCAGTCTCTAAGACAATGAAGAAGTAATTACCGTCTCTTTTCAATGAATTATGAATATGCAATTGAATTTGCATCTTTTGCATTGTTACTCAAGCTTAAACTCGACTCTGTTGTTGTGTTACTGTATATATAATAGAACTGTTAGTTATTGGCCTCGCAAGGAGGATGGCTCTTCCTGGAGCTCACAGAGATGGAAGGGAGTTGCGGATTCATGAAAGTCTGGATGAGCTTAGCACCGATTTGGCAGAATATATTGCAGAATTGTCGGAGGTGTCCGTGAAAGAACGAGGTGCTTTTGCCATTGCTTTATCTGGTGGTTCCCTAATTAGCTTTATGGGGTATACACATCCTTTCCTTTTCTGTATTTATTATTATTATTTTTTGTGTGTGTTCTCTCTATTTAATTGTTTTAAGATTTTCATTTAAATTTTTTGGGGAAAAGCAGGAAACTTTGTCAAGCTCCTTACAACAAGACTGTTGATTGGGCCAAGTGGCATATATTTTGGGCCGATGAACGTGTGGTAGCGAAAAATCATGTGGATAGCAACTACAAGCTTGCAAAGGATACTCTTTTGTCCAAGGTATCTTTATAGGTTTCCTTGTGTTTTTATGCATATAAGTAATATCTCTCATGGTTAAATTTGTGATTATTAGAAAGTATTGCAAGAGCAGTTGAATGCTGTTGTTTATTGGATGCCAGAGCTTTTATAATACTGAGCTGGATACCAGCTCTGCTAGGGATACGGACACAGTGTGTAAATACTGTGCATGGTGATATTGGCTGAAGTATCGATGTATTATGCGGAAGTTTAAACTGGTTCTAAGAAGTAGAAAATGCAAACTGAAAGTTGTCTTTCTCACCAATACTCAAACTTGCATGCTTAGGGTTTCTGGGACCTCTTCATACCATATATTCTCTCCCTTCTCCTTTTTTGGAAAAAAGTCGAAGATATATTATGTCGTTTATCTCATTTGTATTGTTGTTAAGTATGCAGTTATAGGAGGCTCTAGGAGGAACCAGTGGGGACTTCTGATCCTAGCTTGAACAAGGTTCCAAGTTAATATTTATCTCACAAGTTCATCTGAATCTTGTTAATCTTAACTTACTCCATTATAAAACAGCTGCAAAGAATTAGGATAGACAAAAAAAACGTATAATTTGTCATGTACCTGCTGATCTCATGCAAAAAGCCCTAGACTTAATATCCATAAAAACTAAATTTCAAATTCTATTGTTAACTAATACTCCATAACCAGAGTGATGAGTGTATCACGCAAAGGCCACCTTGGTTGACTTGAAAACAAGAGACTATAAATGGTCATTCTCAGTGAAAGTGCTCCAGCCCCCTTCCTCTTGGTTTAGAGATTCGCCTCGGTGTGTAGTGATGGACTTTCTACAAGACGCTTTGTGTGAGGTGGTGGTAATCATTTCGGGCCCGGATTGTTTCTAGAAAATTCGTAAGGTGGAACGCTCACGATACCTCAACCCAACGTATTTATTGAGACGAGAACCTTGGTACAGTCGATCGCGCAAGGAAGTTGCGTTGAATGGAATATCACACCTTGACCCCTTACTTATATGTAAGCGGTAACCTTGGTACAATCAACGATTGATACGGTAGAAGACACCACTCACAACTATGAATTGTTGTATGATAAGTCAAATTGAATCTCAAAGAACAACTAAGAAATTAGCTTAGGAATTCTTCAAAGAACCAAAAGTATAGAATAATTCTTAAAATAATTGATAAATCTAAATATTATTGAATGTTGATTGTGTGTTTACATTCATGTAGCTTGTTTATAGTAGTTATGGAAATATTAGAATCCTTATAAGGAATTACAATTGATTTGGAATCAAAATCTAATTTATAAGAAACCTAATTAGAATAGGAATATGAAAATATGTTGAAAAGATCTAATTTATGAAGGAAATCCGCGTCCAAATAAGTTAAAACGCGTAAAAAAACCCAACTGGAACTCGACGACCAAGGCACGGAATTCTCCCATGAATCCAGCAGTGAGAGGAATGGATTGGGGCGAAGTTCGTATAGCTACAGGGTGGATTTGGACATCGACGAATTCTCTGGGGCGGATTCATTTGCCTTACGAATTCGTCGGGGCGAATCTAATTTTCTTGCTGCGACGTCTTTTGGTAAAATGGTCATAACTCTCGTTTTCGAACTCCGATTGGGATGATTCAAGATGTTCCAGAAATCTAAGGAATAGTTCTACAACTTTCATTCTTTACGAATTGAGAGATTCTGGTTGGATCACAGTCGAAATCGGGTTTAAAGTGGCTGTTATATAAATGGCAAGCTGAAAACTCGAAGCTTTAATCTTTGTTGTATGATGAACGTATTACTGTGTAGCTCGAACCCCTTTCCATTGTTTTGTACGTTGCATGATGATGATTTGGCTTGCGTTGGTTCGGTCTTACTAAATAGATGGTATTTAGTAATTCCAAATCACATATTTGATCCTCTCGTCTCCGTACATATGAAATGAGCTCCAATGGAAGTATCCTTGAGTACTCTCTAGCCCAATATCATTTGTTGAACCCTCAGAACTTGAGTTGAGTCGCTGTTGTTCGATGCGAGCCCGATTAGGATTGTATCATTTCCCTTCTCTTGAAAAGGATTTGTCCTTAAATCAGGCATCCCCTCCTCTTAAAAATCACTTATCCACAAACTTGATTCTACATAAAAACAAACCAAGTTAGTACCATCAAACAAATCATAATGCCAAAACTCAACTTGCAAGTGACATACAATCAACCACAGTTCTCGTTTAATTCATCACTAAAAGTACAGGAAGGAGTCTCTTTCTTCTTGATCATCTTCTTGTTATTCCTTGAAAGAGAGCTCGTGAAGTGCACTTTCCTTTCTTAGGATAATAGGATTCGACAAACTTATTTGTTGAGAGTCACTTTGCAACTTTTTTTCCTTTTTTACCACATTGCTGACCCGTCCTTTATAAGGAGAGGTCGCAATATCCTTAGTTTTCTTCTTGGGTGGAAGCTTCTTGCGCTTGCTTTAATATAATGTCACCGCCTATATCACCCGGGCTTGCTATAATATGAGTGCTATATCTGCCCGCGCATGTGTCTTGAAAAGGACAAGAAGTAACATCTTCAAGCTCCGGAATTGGCGGGGTTTCGAACTTAAAGCGCTCGGATAGGGAGGGAGATTCCACCCATAGGAAATATCAACAACACAAGTAAGAATATGAGAAGAATTATCAAAAACTTCAACTCCCGCCAAGAACACTACAACATATGGTATTTCCATACAACAAGAACAACTCGTAAATGTTTCCTTCCAAGAAATGCTCGAATTAATAAATCCCCTTGTAAACTTTTCACATCACAACCAGGAAACTTAAACGTTTGAACTTCTTTAACAAGAACCTGTCCATAAAATCACGACGCTCCTTCACTCGTAGACCAGTTACTTCCAAAACACTAACTATATAAACTAATCTACTATCTAATAAAATAAACATGAATGCAATGTAAGAAAGAATCTAAAAAGTTCCCGAATCAAAAGTCAGGCTGATGATCTCGGCCCTTCGCTCTGACACATTCTTCAATTCACCTAGGTCAAATATCAATATTTGAAACTTGACATATTGCAACCGCAAGCTCTCTTGAATTCCTGGATTAAACATAAAACAAAACAAATCAAAGAGTATCTTTTGGAATACTCGAGAAACCCAAAATTCATATGCATAGTCTACTAGAACAAAATTCAAAACACTTTCTTGTAGATTCTCAATGCAAAACTCAAATTGATTCGCACAACGAACCATGTTTTCCTCCTTGACAAGTTTGAACCCATCTCGAACCTGCAAAACAAAATCAACCTTTCCTCTACCATTGGCAATAACACATTCAAGCTCAAGTAGTTGTATCAATGGAATAAAAAGGTCACAATAACAAAAAAAAAATCAATATCATATTTATCATGATCACGAACAAGCTCAACACATGCTAAAGAATCTCCCAAAGTGTTGACAAAATTTAGAATATCACCAAAACAGATATTAACATATTTTCCTATGAAAGAATTCTAAATATTATTCAACAATCTCATGGAAGTATGCAATGTCTTAGCTAATCCAACTGATCTAACTAAACATGCAAATAAACCATTTCTCAATCCATCTTGACGATAAACACCTTTTGAATCAATATCATATGATAGCAAATCATGCAATGAAGATTGCTCGAACGGAAAAACATGATCACTACCATTTTCAACTAACGACAACTCATATAAAGATTGACTAGCATGAAAACATAAGTCAACATATGGATAAGAAAACCTAGTGTGACGCCCCCAAAATTAGGTATACATCACCCATCTTGGGTCGCCACTTACATGGTACAGAAATTTAATACAACTTACTAACATAACTGCATGTGGTACAATAATACGACATAAATCGTGAGTTTAAATACAAATATCGCCTACTAGATATTATACAAACTCAAAAAGGAGTCCTCATTACAATTATTATCACACTATCTCACGTAATAAAATGGGACTACTAATGCTATCTTCAGACCATCACTGCTTCCCGACTCGTCCCCAAATTTATATTCTCATTTCAAGAGAATAAAGGAAAGAAAGGGTGAGCTCAACTAGCCCAAGAAGAAATATTATGACTAAGATAATGCGTAATAAATTATCAATAGTTTTCAACAATGTTAAACCGATAAAATACAATAGACATGCGGCCGCTTTAATCATAGCTGAATATGCAATCCATTAAAAGAGTCAAGTAGAAAATAAAGTCTACTATCTTTTAGGTTTTAAAAGGTTTTCATCATCATATAAATTGAGACTCAAATTTTAATAAATATTCCACATCATCGAATCACCCCGCACTACTACCAAGGATATTCTTTAAGATCACGTCCACAATTATTCACGCACTACGTGCCAAGAATATTTGTGTATTCATTAATGGTCATGATCATGCCAACAATCGTCCATCAATGCACTACTACTAATCGAGGATTTTTACCACATCATTTGTAACATTACTACCATGATTACAATCAATAGTCTCTCGGTCATAATCATACCAAGTCCATCTATGCACTACAAAGCCATGTATGACTTTAAAAAATATAAACATGAAGATGATGACAATGATATAAGAATTCAATAAAACAAGTTCAAGAATTATTTTATCCAGAATTATTAACGCCCAAATTATCAACATGATAATCGCTTTTGTAGAAAGTAAAATTCAAGAATGATCGTAAGAATATTTTCATGAAAAGATATCGATGAAACGCAAATATCAAGGATATTCCACTAATTTCATGGAGTATAGAAGTCAAAGTTTTAACCAACCGGGTATAATAAAGAATGGAATAACAAAAGAAATCACCATGCATGCGATAGATCAGCATGCATGTGTTATTCCAATGTAATAATAAATAACGGAACCAGTCAAGTGAAATTCACACCCATGTGATGTTCCAATGTAATAATAAAGATGGAACTGCATCCTGTAAAACACACACGATAGGATATTCCAACAGAATGATAAAGATTTTAACCAGTCCTGTAAAATACACGCATGTGATGTTCCAATGTAATAATAAAGATTTTAACTAGTCCGTGTAAAACACACATGCATGTGATGTTCCAACAAAATAATAAAGATTTTAACCAGTCCTGTAAAACACATGTATGTGATGTTCCAAATGTAATAATAGAAGAATATCACCAAGTATAGGTAAAACCACGATACAAAGTTATTCCAATGTAATAATAAGTAATGGAATAACAATGCTTCTTTCATGAATAAGAAAGAATAACACCCTTACATTTGGTAGAGATTGAATATCGCAAAGAAGCAGTAAGAATAAAATACTCTTCTTCTTTCTCTCTATTCTCTATACTTTCTCTCTCTATAGCTTGAATGAATTCGTGAAAAATAATGAAGCCCTAGCCTCTATTTATAGAAGATTTCTAGCTTAAGACCGCCGTGTGAAAAGGCAAGTGGCTTGACGACTAATGATGTGAAAAAAAAGTGGTTTGGCGACGTCACCGTATGTGTGAAACGACAAGTGGTTCGACGCCTCAGTAATGTGAAACGACAAGTGGTTCGACGCTCAGTAATGTGAAACGACAAGTGGTTCGACGTCTGGTAAAGGTAATTACTATTAACGGTTGTAAATACTATCGACGAAGGTAAAAACTATTCACAAGGGTAATTACTATCGACGAAGGTAATTACTATCGACGGGTAAATACTATTCACAAGGGTAATTACTATTGACGAAGGTAATTACTATCGACGAAGGTAAATACTATTGACGAAGAGACTCTTTAGATGATGACATACGAGCCCCCATAAAATAATCAAACTTACCACAAATCATTTTTTTTTTTCATCAACACATATTTAATCTTTCAACAATTATTAATCATTTATAACTTGTCGCCTCAATTATTGATTTAATACTATAACATATTATACGATGATAATCGTGACAATAATTGAATCAATAATATAAGAGATATGATGCAAAGAATTATCGTAGCAATAATCGAGCATAAATGAGTGACTTCTCACGTAAAGATCATCAATAATCAATACCGCGTGTGCTACTACGCAACCACGCCAGACATCGCATTTTACCACCGTAGTTCAACAGCTTTTAACTTCAGAATACCTCTCCGCCAAGTTATTTTTATAAAATATTTTTATCGCTTTCTCAATCCGATAATAATTTCATTGTGGGGTCCACCAATGATTGAGCCATCAGTATTTAATATTCCCTAACAAAAAGAATATTCCCCACCAAACGAATATTTTATAACAACTTGCATACTTTGTAAAATTTATAAATATTACCCACAACTATAACATTATATCAAATTTATTCCATAATATTCAAAAATAATATTTATAGAAAAATTCATCTTTATTTATAAAAGTCAGGTCTTACAACCTCCCTTCTTATGAAATTTCACCGAAATTAGGGTACGACTGGTATGTCAAGAGGTAAGGATACCTTGATTTCATTTCGATTCTAACTCCCAAGTCATTTCCTCAACATCGTGGTTCCTCCACAAAACTTTGACTTGAGGTATAACCTCGAGCGTAGAATATGTTCCTTCTTATCCAAAATTTGAACAGAACCTCTTCATACGCCAAATCTTCCGCTATTTCGTCCTGGTTCTAACTTAATAATATGGTTCGGGTCTTTCACATATTTACGTAACATAGATATGTGAAAAACGCTATGAACACGAGACATATTTTCAAGGTAAAGCGAGTCTATAGCCACGCCCCTACTCGATCGAGGATTAAAATGGACCGATGAATCGAGGATTAAGTTTTCCTCTCTTCCAAATCTTGTAACTCCTTTCCATGGAGCAACTCTTAACAACACATGATCTCCTATATCGAATTCCACGCCCTTTCGATGAAGATCAAGATAACTCTTTTTCGATTTTGTGAGGTTTTATATACGTCGTCGGATCGTTTGAATCTTTTCCGTAGTCATACGTACTCAACTCCGGCCCCAACAACGTTGCTTCACCCACCTCATCCCAAAGATACCGAGAATCGACACTTTCTTCCATACAACGCTCTGAATGGAGCCATGCCAATACTTGCTTGATAACTCATTGTTGTAGGAAAACTCCACCAATGGTAAGAACTTGTCCCAACTCCCTTGAAATCAAGGACACGTAGTCTTAATAGATCTTCAAGAGTTTGAATAGTCCTCTCCGACCGTCCGTCCGTCTCGAGGATGATATATGCGAACTAAATCGTAAGTCTGCGCCCATAGCTTTTTGCAAAACTAACCCAAAATCGTGAAGTGAATCTTGGTCTCGATCGTAAACTATGGATACCGCAAGATACCATGCATTTTACAATCTCGCTTATGTATATACGAGCAAGACGTTCAAGTGTATAAGTTTCAGATTTGTAGAAGAAATGAGCAGACTTTGTCAATCTATCAACAATGACCCAAATCGCATCAATGCCTTGAGAAACCTTAGAAGACCCAGAACGAAATCCATGGTAATGTGCTCCCACTTCCATTCTCGAATTTCAAGTGGTCAGAATGGACCTTTTGTACTTGATGCTCCGCTTAACTCGCTGACAAGTTAGACACCTCGAGATAAACAACGCTATCTCTCTCTTCATATTGCTCCACCAAAATGTACGACGAATATCATGATACATTTTGGTACTCCTGTGATGGATTGCAAATGGTGTGTCAGGCGCCCCATCATGATATTATACTTTAAATCGTGGTCGTTAGAACACAAAGTCCGAGTCGACTCAAGTATTCCTTCTTCATCGATTCTTGCTTCCCAGATAAGCACCTTCTCAGACTTTCTTCCTCATACGCATCGCCTCCCGTGTCCGTAGCTTGAGCAATTTTAACTTTATCGATTAAAGTCGGCCTCTACTCAGATACTCGCTTATCATCACACGCGTCCCCTCGAGTCTTTAACTCTATCCTCCATCCTTTGCAAGTCACACAAATGGGCCTTCATACGACAATATCGCACTCAGATTTGCATATGATTTTCACTCAACGCGCCACCTACCACGCTCGCTTTTCCAGATGGTATCGATGGTATGATCATAATCTTTCAATAGCCAAGCCAACGCCGTTGTCGCATGTTGAGTTCCTTTTGAGTGAAGAAATATTTGAGGCTTTTACGATCCGTAAAGATCTCCACTTTCTCCCCATACAAGTAATGCCTCCAAATTTTAAGTGCAAGATAACATCCGCTAACTCTAGATCATGAGTAGGATAATTCCTCTCATATTCTTTGAGTTGTCATGAGGCATAGGCTATAACTTTTCCATGTCGCATAAGAACACATCCCAACCTTTTGCCCAAGCATCATCGTAGAGATGACAAATCCTCCGAGCCGATGGTATCACGTAACAAAATCAAATAAGTCTCCTCTTGAGTTCTTGAAAACTCTTCTCACATTCTTCGCCCAACCAACTTTGATCTTTCCAAGTCACCGAGTCAATGGAGTAGCGATTCGAGAAAATCCTTCCACGAATCTCCGATAATAACCAAATTTAAACCGAGAAAGCTACGATTTCTATCATCGATTTAGGTTGTTCCCAAATTTCAATAGCTTCAATCTTTGTTGGGTCAATAGATATTCCATGACTTGATACCACGTGCCCAAGGAATGCTACTTCAAGCCGTAACTCGCATTTCTTCAACTCGCATAAAGCTTATATTCACGGCTTTTTTGAGTGTCACCTCAAGTGTTGCTTTCACGATCTTCACGCTTTTGGAATAAATAAGGATGTCATCAATAAAGACGACCACAAAGTGATCTAAATATTCCTCGAATACTCGGCTCATCATATCCATGAAGGCAAAGAGAGCATTAGTCAATCCAAAGGACATGACTAGAATTCATAATGCCCGCATCGAAGTTCTCGAAAGCCGCCTTTGGAATGTCACGGCTCTAATCTTCAATCGGTGATATCCTAATCTAAGATCAATCTTTGAAAAGAATTTGCTCCTCAGAACCGGGTCAAACAGTCATCAATACGCGGCAATGGATACCTATTTTTAATGGTGACATGATTCAACTCCCGATAATCAATACAAAGTCGATACTCCCATCTTTCTTCTTCACGAACGTAATAATAAACAGAGCACCCCAAGGAGAAGTACTAGACTAATAAAGCCAATGTCTAACAATTCCTCGCAATGGGTCTTTAACTCCTCAAGTTCAATAGAGCTATTCGATATGGGCTTTTGAAATATGTTTTGTACCGGTTCAAGGTCGATACAAAATTCAATTTCACGCCTGGGTAGGCCAGAAGTTCTTCTGGGAATACGCCAGAAATTTATTAACAATAGGAATATCGCTTAAAACCGATTTATTTTTATTTAAATCATGATACGAGCTAAGAAAGCTTGACATCCGCTTTTCAATAAACGAATAGCTTTTATGGCTTGAGATGACCGTGATTGATTTTAATGGTTTGGTCGTTTGAATTTATAATAGGTTGATTAGGAATATGAAAGCTAACAACCTTACGAAAACAATCAATTTTTGTACGATAAATAGTTAACCAATCAATCCCTTGTAATCACGCCAAATGCAAGTATTTTTAATGAAATAAGATCGACAGTAATGTGAGGGTACCGATTTGAACCAAACAAGACTTATAAACAAGGATGTAATGAAGGTTTCTCCCAACTGAGTTTCCACAGATAAGTCAAAGTCTAATTTCTCCTGAGTCAAATTTAATCGATGAGCGCAAGTAGAGAAATAAAAGAATGGGTAGAACCCAGATCAAATAAAGTATAGACTTCATTAGAGTTTATGATAAGCTTACCCGTGATGACCTCATTCGGATTCCTTGCTTTTGGGAGGTCACAACAAACGCCTCCTCAGACTACACGGCTTTTGAATTTTCCGGGACGGCCTTTGGTGCTTCCATCCTAGTTGAATTTGTCTTCTGTGAAACCACAAAATCGAGCTAAGTGACCTTCTTCTTCCACAATTATAACATGCTTTGACTGGCATGACGCAGCTTGATCGATGTGTCCCTCTCCTCCGCATTTGAAGCATATGATAGTGGTCTTTCTCCTTCCTTAACAATGGGTGCTGCAGTCGACGACTTTCCACCATCATTGAATCTCCGCTTTTGAAATGTCCATTCTTATTGTTTTGGCCCGATTACCACCGGCGTGGTTACCATATCCGCCCGCTGATTCCTCCACGCTTGTTGTCACCGCTCATGACTACTCTCGCCGGTATTATAATTTTGCTTACCGCTTCTTTTTAGTCAGGTTGACTCATTATCGCTGCTCCACTAATCGAGCCCTATTTACAACATCCAATACAAACACGCTTTATGAGAAAATAAGATGTCGACGATTCCCGCTTCAAACCTCTTAAAACATTCGCGCCATTCTCTTCATTATCCACCAAGTGGGACGAAACCGTGATAACTCCGCAAATTTTGCCTCGTATCATGTATTACCTGGCCATATTGTTTTGTTCCAACTTGATAAATTCCACCTCCTTCATGTGGCGTAATACTTTCGTGAAAAGTATTTGTCGCTGAATGCCTCCCCGAACTTCTCCCAAGATATCTTCAAGACAAAGAAGTCGAGTACGCTTTTACCGATTCCCACCAAGAATCCGCCTCCTCCGCAACACATAAAGGCGCAGAAGGGAACCTTTTACTCCTCTGAGCATCCCAAGACATCAAATATCTTGTAATCTTTATCCATGCTTCCGCCGTAGTGGTTTCGCTTCCCTTAAACTCCGGTGGTCCCAGCCTTGAATTGTTTAATGCGGTGACCACCGAGAGTTTTTTCGTGTTTCCACCCCACGCTTTTGACAGAGTCGCCTCTCCTCATTGTCAGCATAAATCGCATAAAGCCTCCGAACATTTGATCATTCATCATTTGGTCAAGGTTGTTGTTTGTTGTATGAGGATTGTCTCCTTCCTCGATGCATTATTATCCTCGATTATTGATATGTGGTGAATCAACGATCGCCGCTTCCCATCATATTCTCAACATTCTCGGATGTCATTTTCAGACATCGCCACAAAACAAAAGGTTAATTGATATGTAACAAATTATCCCTATCTTCCCACCAACCAATAAAATAAAGACATAAACTTAGTAGGTCATACTAAATGCAAGGTATTCTCCGCCTCTCCCCCTAGTACTATTCTCACATCTTAGCCAGGATCATATCCCTAAGCTCGATATTGAACCGTGACGCCCCAAAATTAGGTATACATCACCCATCTTGGGTCGCCACTTACATGGTACGTAAATTAAATACAACTTACTAACATAACTGCTGTAGTACAATACGATATAAATCGTGAGTTTAAATACAAATATCGCTTACTAGATATTATACAAACTCAAAAAGGAGTCCTCATTACAATTATTATCACACTATTTCACGTAATAATAGTGAGGACTACTAATGCTATCTTCGTGACCATCACTGCTTCCCCGACTCGTCCCAAATTTATATTCTCATTTCCTCAAGAGAACAAAGAAAAGAAAGGGGTGAGCTCAACTAGCCCAAGAAGAAATATTATGACTAAGATAATGCGTAATAAATTATCAATAGTCTTCAACAATGTTAAACCGATAAAATACAATGATAACCCAGCTTAATCAAGCGGTGAATATGCAATCCATTAAAAGAGTCAAGTAGAAAATAAAGTCTACTATCTTTTAGGTTTTAAAAGGTTTTTCATCATCGTTATAAATTTAGAGACTCGCCTTTAATAAATATTCCACATCATCGAATCACCCCGCACTACTACTACCAATGATATTCTTTAAGATCACGTCCACAATTATTCATGCACTACGCCAAGAATATTTGTGTATTCATTAATGGTCATGATCATGCCAACAACTATCCATCAATGCACTACTACCAATCGAGGATTTTTACCACATCATTTGTAACATTACTACTTATGATTACAATCGAATAGTCTTTGGTCGTCATAATCATACCAAGTCCATCTATGCACTACAGCCACGTATGACTTTTAAAAAATATAAATATGAGGATGATGACAATGATATAAGAATTCAATAAAACAAGTTCAAGAATTATTTTATCCAGAATTATTAACGCCCAAATTATCAACACGATACATCGCTTTGTAGAGTAAAATTCAAGAATGATCGTAAGAATATTTTCATGAAAAGATATCGGATGAAACGCAAATATCAAGGATATTCTACTAATTTCATGGAGTATAAGTCAAAGTTTTAACCAACCGGGTATAATAAAGAATGGAATAACAAAAGAAATCACCATGCACGCGATAGATCACATGCATGTGTTATTCCAACGTAATAATAAATAACGGAACCAGTCGTGTGAAATTCACAATCATGTGATGTTCCAACAGTAATAATAAAGATGGAACCAGATCCGGTGTAAAACACATGATAGATATTCCAACAGAATGATAAAGATTTTAACCAAGTCCTGTAAAACACACGTATGTGTGATGTTCCAATGTAATAATAAAGATTTTAACTAGTCCGTCCGTAAAACACACGCATGTGATGTTCCAACAAAATAATAAAGATGTAACCAGTCCCGTGTAAACAAATGCATGGATGTTCCAAATGTAATAATAGAAGAATGTCACCAAGTATAGGTAAACCACGATACAAAAGTTATTCCAATGTAATAATAAGTAATGGAATAACAATGCTTCTCTTCATGAATAAGAAAGAATAACACCCTTACATTTGGTAGGAGATTGAATATCGCAAAGAGTAAGAACAAAATACTCTTCTTCTTTCTCTTATTCTTCTCTATACTTTCTCTCTATATAGCTTGAATGAATTCGTGAAAAATAATGAAGCCCTAGGCCTCTATTTATAGAAGATTTCTAGCTAGCTTAGCACCGCCGCAGTGAAAAGGCAAGTGGCTCATTTAATGATGTGAAAAAGAAAAGTGGTTTGACGCTCAGAATGTGAAACGACAAGTGGTTCGTCATGTACATGTATGAAACGACAAGTGGTTCGGCGCCAGAATGTAAAACGACAAGTGGTTCGACGTCCGGTAAAGGTAATTACTATTAACGAAGGTAAATACTATCGACGAAGGTAAAAACTATTCACAAGGGTAATTACTATCGACGAAGGTAATTACTTATCGACGAAGGTAAATACTATTCACAAGGGGTAATTACTATCGACGAAGGTAATTACTATCGACGAAGGTAAATACTATCGACGAAGAGACTCTTAGATGATGACATATACGAGCCCCCATAAAATAATCAAACTTACCACAAATCATTTTTTTTTCATCAACACATATTTAATCTTTCAATAATTATTAATCATTTATAACTTGTCGCCTCAATTATTGATTTAATACTATAACATATTATATATGTGATATACGTGACAATAATCAATCAATAATATAAGAGATATGATGCAAAGAATTATCGTAGTAATAATCGAGCATAAATTGTGACTTCACGAAGATCAATAATCAATACCGTGCGCTACTACGCAACCACGCCAGACATCGTATTTTTTACCACCGGTAGTTCAACAGCTTTTAATTCAGTAACACCTCCGCCAAGTTATTTTTATAAAATATTTTTGTCGCTTTCTCAATCCGACAATAATTTCATTAGGGGGTCCACCAATGATTGAGCCATTGTATTAATATTCCTAACAAAAAGAATATTCCCACCAAACGAATATTTTATAACAACTTGCATACTTTGCAAAATTTATAAATATTACCTACAACTATAACATTATATCAAATTTATTCCATAATATTCAAAAATAATATTTATAGAAAAATTCATCTTTATTTATAAAAGCTGGGGTCTTACACCTAGAATGAATTTAATGCAAGTAAAAACGTCAACAACAGAAATAGACAACATGTTCATAAACTAACTCAACAAAAATCAAACATCGACGATTCTACCCTCAAAATAGCTAATAACAAATTTATCAATGGAAGCATGCAAAACATGTTTCAACAAACTCATAAAAACACTAGATGCTTTTTCCATTATAAACAATTTTCCATCCATCATACTTTTTCATGCTAATTTGATTAGGCATTGTCATCACATGGTCATCACATTTAGACAAAACATAAGAACTATGCAATTTATCAAGCATATTATCTAAGTAAAGAAAATAACGATACTTGTTTACCAATTCAAAATCAATGCACAAGATCAACATCTTAGTCTCCTTACTATGATCTCATAAATAGCACATGAACTCATGTTATCTCGAACGATACCTTTCTCCATCAACTCTCCAACATGCCTTTGTATCTCCATCGTCTCCTTCGGAATACTACAAGTCAATCGACATGGAATGATAACACCGAGTATGTTATCCCTCACATATAGAAGAGAAATAACAAAACTAGACAAAGAAAAGTTAACCAGATTAGTATTCAAAAGTGTTGTCTTGTACGAATGTACAATCATTGGCTTTTCAAAATACAACTCACTTTCCAATTCACTCTTTTTTCCATAGTCACTTATTTTTCGCTCTTCTTTTATCTCAATTTTGCTCTCAAATATTTCTTTCTTTTGTTTATTTTCAAGCTCACTCTTTTCATTCTCTTTTTTCTCAATCTCTCTTTTGTTTTCACTATCACTTTTCTTTTTTTGTTCTTTTTCATCATTCTCAATATTTTGCACATTTTTTGTTGTTGCTCACTTTCAATTTCATAAATATTGTCATTTACATATTCAACCTCGTGAACATTAGAATCTAAATGTACTCTCCTCGACTCAGATATTCTTTTCATCTTCCACCTCCCTCGGCCGAACTTGTTCCTTTTGCGCCTTAGAAGTGTTTTTAGCTGCATCCAACAATCTTCCATCTTGTTAATGAACTCCGTCGAAAATAATGGTTCTATATACACCTTAGGAGTTTCTCGTGGTTGTCTCCAAGGCGACTCTCCATGCCTATGATCCTTCTTTTCATCATCCCAAGTTGATCGCCTTAAAGGTTGCTCTACATGCCTCGGATATGCATCTCCCTTACTTTGACTAAACTGAACTGGAATAAACCGCTTCGTCATTACTGTTTTTAATTCTACCCATGTCTCGATCGGACGCTCTCCACATTTTCGCTTGCTAGTCACAAGTTGATCCCACCATGTAACTGCTATTAGGTTTTGTGAAAATCAAAGTAATAATCAAATTGAAAAATTTAGCGGAAGCGAAATAAAATCAGATTTTAAAATTTTTCACAAACCAATTACCCGGATCATCCTTTATGCATATTATTAATTAAACGAAGAATAAGAAATTATGAAATCATACCCTTGTAGAAACGAGCTTCCTAAGGTACGAGTTCACCTCCTACTTCTCATGATCTCCTCAAATCTCCTGCAGATTCCTTCCTTTGATCAATGTAAGCCACCCAAGTGTATGGCCTCTATAGGTGATCCACCAAAGAAGAAGAATTTTCAAGAAGAAGGGGTATTGGCTCAAACCCTAGTTTTCCCATCCTAATAGAAAAAGGAGGCGACTCACCAACAACTCTAGAATTACGTTATCTTAGATATCCGATATAAGACTCTCTTATAAAGATATCATGTAACCCTATTTTAATTAAAATAAGGTATTATTTATTTAATTAAACTCTTTTAATTAAATGGGCTCCTAATCCTATTAGGGTAATTAATTAAACTCCTTTAACTAATTTTTCTTCCTAATCCAATTAGGAATAAATGAGAGTACTTATATTAAATTAATTCCTAAACCTTTTAGAAATTAAAATAATAATAATTGTAATAATATTAATAAGACTCTCTTATTAATTTATATTTAATATTTCTAAAATATTAAATAATAATATTAAGCTATTTAATTTATTCTATCACCATAGATTAAATTAAATATACTTAACATATTATTACAATTATGCCATTAACTTCTTAAATAATTATTCTTCCTTTTATGGTGTGACCCTTTAGTGTTCTCCATATTAAACCTATTGTGAATAAATCAATTGTAACAATTCTAATCTCATTTAAATAAATAAATTAAATAAATAATTTATTTAAATAAATAATATTTATTCTACAATAGGATAAGCCTCCCAATGATCAAATCGACTTTCCGTATAATATAGATTTCAACATTAATCATAAAAGAACCTTTGAGTAAATAGTTACCGCATAATTCAATCCTTCCACCATACAATGTCCCAATTAAATATAAGACATGGAATTCTCACAAGTCTTATTTTATTTAATTATATGTATTTCGATTCCTAAATGAACAACTCCTAATGAATGCAAATTAGAAACTACTTTCTAATTTCATTCCACCTTAACCAAGGATTCCTAGGTTGTCATTTATCGAATCACATAGACATTTCTCCTTTTTACTAGAAGTGGTAGATTCTTTATCGATCATTCATTATCTTCATATATAACTTATTACACCCAAGCATACCCTTTGATATACTCTAAGAGTCTTAAGGAATAAGTCAAAGTGCAATTCATTATATATAAGATACTATGATGATCTCAAGTCTAAGGATCATTTCAGACTACTATCACTACAGAATTCCTATTGACGTAAGTAAAACTCCATTAGGTATTCCTTAATGAAGTCACGCCAAAATAGGTATACACCACACCCATTCTCGAAGTCGCCAAAAATACATGGTACATGTAAACAACTACAACTTTATTATTACAACAAGAAAAATCTGTGAGTTTAAATACAAATATTATCTTTTAGACAATATCTATACTCAAATAAATCCCCATCACATTTATCGATACATTATTTTACAAAAATGGTGAGGACTACTAAACAACTCTCTCTAGAACCTTCATTCCATACCCCGACTAATACTCGCTACATTCTCGCCTCCTGAGAAGAAAAATGGAATAACAAGAAAAAGGGTGAGCTCAACTAGCCCAGTAAAGAATACTACGACTAAGATAATATACAACAAATTATCGTTAGTCTCCAACAGGAAAAATCTGATAGTATACAATAGATAACAAGTTTCGATCAATATTCGCAATGAAATAATAATTCATGTAAGAGTTACGTAGAGAATGAAATCTACTATAATCTATGAATTTAATACCATCATCAATATTTTATCCTCAGTAACATCAATCAATATTCATCTCAAATCAAATATTCATCTTTGCACTACAGTGCCAAAGATATTCATCAATCCACATGTGTTCATCTCAACACTGCTCATCTTTGCACTAAAGGCCAAAGATATTCATCAATCTGGCCATGTTCATCTCAACACTGCTCATCTTTGCACTAAAGGCCAAAGATATTCATCACCATCATGTTCATTTAAACACCGCTTCATCTTTGCACTACACAAAGCCAAAGATATTCTTCAGAATCATTCATCTTCGCACTACAGTGCCAAAGATATTCAATAATATCATCATTTAAGACCGAGGATGATGAAAAATATTTTAAAGAACGAATCCAAAGGAAACAAAATGACAAGGATTAAGGATTAAGGATTCATACTTGGTTTTATCCACGCCCAAAAATACCTCAAAAATAATCATAGTGGTGTAAAATTCAAGAATGATCAAAACACGGATACAATCAAAGCTAGTATCCGTATTAGATATTTTGGACGAAAAGAAGAAATTTCATTTTTCTATGAATAGTCCAGATACGTGAATAAAGGTCAGATACGTGAATAAAGGCCGATACGTGAATAAGAATCTCGACACCAAAAGATAGAAATTCCACAAAAAAACATTTTCACGCTTCATTTAATAAGACTCGTGAATAAGAATCGTGAATAAGAACTCATGAATAAGAACTCGTCATGAATAAGAATAAGAACTCATAATAGTAACCCCGATATGAAAAAGTTCCAAATTTGATAAAAACTCAGATCAATATTTCAAAGATAATGATATCAAGAAATAATATCATTACGAAAAAAAAATAATATCCCTTACCTCAAAGAATCAATACTTCTAAGGAAAGGCTCAAGTGATGTCGAATGAAACTTGTATCAATAAAGAACTCTCAAAGTATCTAAATACTCACAAAATACGCCAATAATATAGAGAGAGAAGAGAGAAAACTTTGTTTCGTGTGATTTTCAATTCTAACTTAGCCTCTATTTATAGAAAATGTTAGCCCGCCAAGGCATTTCGACTCACACCCGATGGCTTTACTCGCTACTATTGCCACCCACCACATTTGAAATAAAATTCAGCACATTTCTTCACCAACCACAAGTGGGGCCCACCAATTCTAGAATTTTCCACCAAAATCATTTATAACCTAATTTCCTAATCGTATACCTCTTAAAATTTATAACAAATCATTCGCTCATTTTTAATCTGCTCAAAATTTGTAGACATATACTCAACTTATATATGTATAACATATCCAAAAATTACAACGATCCAACTATTTGATTAAATATTATAACTCACACAATAAAGTCAGAATAACACCGATTCGATCTTTTAATACCTCCAATCCGACAAAATAAAAATAAAACATCTCAAAGAATAATTTCTTCATTAATAACCACATAAATAAATCCATCATTTATATTCATATAAAATAAATATTTCCTTATCATATGAATCAATAATTAATTATTCACAAATAATATTACGTAATCACAATTATGACAACCAGCCGCTCCTCAGAAAGAGGGGGCTTCCAATAAGGATCTCTCCATCGGCGCCGCAATTAGTGACCAAACCTCTCCTTAGATGTAACTTTCTAGACATCGCCAATAATGTTATCTAATAATATTATTCAAATAATATGAATTATCGATCCGATAATGGGAAATATCAGCAAAGACAATTATCAAAACAAAGAATAATATAAAATACCAACGCAAAGAATTATCAATCAATAAAATAAAATATCGAATAAGAATTCATCGTGGAAAATTATCGAGTAGTGCCATCTTACGATTTAGTCAATAATTCAACAATACTGTAATACCGCAAAGCATCGCAACCACGCCAGACATCAGATTTTAACCACCGGTATTCCAACAAATTTTAATTCAGAAATAACTACGCCATTATTTATAACCACCCAAACTTTGTCGCTTTTCCTCATCCAATCGCTCACATGGGCCCACACACACGGTCAAGCTACTACCGCCGCATTTAATATTCCCCGACAAAGACGTAATATTCCACCACCAAACGAATATTCCCCACAAAAATGAATATTTTATAACCACTCATTTATTTTGAAATATTTATGATTTAACCCTTAACTATCCACATTAATCAAATCAACCCTTACTATTTTAAAATAATAAATAAAGGAAATTCCTTTTATTTTAAAAATTTTCGGTCTTACAACCTCCCTCCTTATGAAATTTCGCCTCTCGAATCGACGACGCACTCGGTGTTTCAAAAGGTGAGGATACCTCGCTTTCATTTCCGCTTCCAATTCCCGTGTCATTTCTCTATAAGATGATTCCTCCACAAAACTTTAACTTGTGGTATGACCTTTTCATACAGTAGACATGCTCCTTCCTATCCAAGATCTCGACAGTACCTCCTCATAACGCTAAGTCTTCTACTATCTCGTCCTGCTTCTAACTCAATAACGTGGTTCGGTCTTTCACATATTTACGGCAGTATGATATGTGAAACACATTATGAACACTTAGACATACTGAGGTAACGCAAGTCTATAGGCTACATTTCCTACTCTTGGCCAAGAATTTGAAATGGACCAATAAATCGTGGATTCGAGCTTTCCTCTCTTCCCAAATCTTGTAACTCCCTTCCATGGAGCAACTCGCAATAATACACGATCCCCTACACTAAATTCCACGCCCTTTCGATGAAGATCCGCATAACTCTTTTGTCGATCTTGTGCCGCTTTGTATACGCTGTCGAATCAATCGATCTTTTCTAGAGTCATATCGCATTTCAACTCTCTGTCCCAACAATGTTGCTTCACCCACCTCATCCCAACATATCGAGAACGACATTTTCGGCCCATATAATGCTTCAAATGGAACCATGCCTATATTTGTTTAATAACTATTGTTGTATGAGAATTCCACCAATGGCAAGTACTTATCCCAACTTCCTTTGAAATCTAGGACACACGTAGTTTTAATATATCTTCAAGAGTTCGAGTAGTCCTCTCGATTGCCCATCCGCTTCGAGGATGGTATGCCAAATCGAATCAGAAATTGCGCTCATAGCTTTCTAACCCAAAATCATGAAGTGAATCTTGGGTCACTATCCAAACTATGGATACAGTATGCCATGCCACGCAACCTCACAATCTCATTTACGCATATACTAAAGCAAGACGCTCAAGGAATAAGTCTCCCGATTCCAGAAGAAATGAGCAGACTGGTTAATCTATCAACAATAACCCAAATAAGATTGATGCCTTGAGAAACCGTAGGAAGACCCGTAAATCGAAATCCATGGTAATGTGTTCCCACTTCCATTCCTAATCTCAAGTGGTTGCAACGGACCCTTAGGTACTAGATGCTCCGCCTTTACACGCTGGGTAAGTTAAACACATCGAGATAAACTTTGCAATCTCTCTCTTCATATTATTCTACCAAAATGTATGTCAAGATCACGATACATTTTAAGACTTCCAGATGGATCGCAAATGGTGTATCAGTGTGCCTCCATCATAATCTTGTACTTCAAATCGTAGTCGTTAGAACACAAAGTCTAGAGTGGACTCAAGTATTCCTTCTTCATCAATTCTCGCCCTAATAGCTCCTTCTTGTACTTTCCTCTTCATACGATCACCTCCGGCCTGCAAGGGCTTGAGCAAATTTTAACTAAAGTCGATTATACTCAGATATCATCACGCGGGTACCTAGAGTTTTCATCTCCATCTCTATTATTTGTAAATTATACTAAATTAGTCTTTGACAATATCGTACTCAGATTTCAGATACGATCTTCTACTCAACACGCCGCCTACCACGCTCGCTTTTCCAGATGGCACGGTCGTAATACGTACCGAAATGAGTCTCCTCTCGAGTTCTTCAAGCTCTTCCCACATTCCTCGCTTCCATTCAATTTTGTATCTCTACGAGTCACCAAGATAATGGAATAGCGATTCGAGAATATCCTTCAACGAATCTCCGATAATAACCAACTAAGCCTGTAAAGCTACGATTTCGACATCGACTTAGGTTGCTTCTCAACCGCGACTCATATCCCAATCTTGATAAAGACGTCACAATGACACCTATCGCTTTACTATCGCATCTAATACGACGCCCCATACAGAGAGTCTCGCTTCTGCATTTCCACAAAGGAAGTCACAAGATAAAGGCTCAGTACCAAATTTATAGTTGAATTTTTAACTCCTCAAGTTCAATAGAGCCATTCTATATGAGATTTTAGAAATGAGTTTTGTACCGTTCAAAGTCGATACAAAATTTAATATCGTGCTTGGGAGTAAGCCAAGAAATTCTTCAGAAATACATCAGAAAAAATCAATAACAACAGAATATTATTCAAATCGACGTGTTCTTTATTCAAATCCATAACACGGACTAAGAAAACTCGACATCCGTAATAAACGAACGACTTCATGGCTTGATATGAAAATGTTTGATTACAATGGTTTGATTGCTTGAATTCAATAACAAAGTTGCTTAGAATATGAAAACTAACAACCTTACAAAAGCAATCAATTTGGTACGATGAGTAGTTAACCTTAAAATCACATCAAAAGCAAATATCTCTATAGAAATAAGGTTAATGTGTAATGTGATAAAGTGCCAACCTCGAATCAAACAAGATTTCTAAACAATGATGTAATGAAAGTTTCTCCTAACTGATTCTCCATAAATAGGTCAAAGTCTAATTTCTCCGTAGTCAAGTTCAAACGCTGAGCGCAAGCAAGAGAGATAAAAGAATGGGTAGAACCCAGATTCAGTAAGGTATAAACTTCGCAAGAATTTATAATTAACTAACCTGCTAACTTCGTCGTTCCTCGTGATTTTGACCGGGCCACGACAAACGCCTTCCAAGAACCGCTGACTTTGACTTTTCTCGACATCCTTTTTGAGTCACCATTCACGCTGGATCGGTTTCGATATCGCATAACTCGAGCGATATGTCCTTCTTTTTTCCACAATTATAGCATACCTTGAAGGCTTTCAACAGCTTGACCTTATATGTCCCTCCTCTCCACATCTCAGAAGATCTAACCGGGCATCGCTTCTTCCCCTAGAATTTGTCGATAAGGTCGATGTTGTCACCGACGCCTTCCCGCCATCGTTAAATCTTCTTTTTTAGATCGACATCTCTTTCCATAATATCAACGCTGTCAGCGCAATTTTTTACCCACGCATCACTCATTCTCACTGCTCGCTTATTTCTTCTTTCACCAGATTCCAAATTTTATCATCTTATACTCGCCAAAGAGTGCTTCGCTCAAGATCACGACGGGTAACACAAGCTTGAATCGTCAGATCCTTTTGCTCCACGATCGCCTCGCAATTCTTTAGCCCGCTTCTTCTAACTCATGAATACGATTTTGCAATTCTATATTTCGATCATAAAATACCTCTAATAAACTCTCTTCAGTACCTTCTTCCTCTTCTTCCTCACTCTCACCGTTACCTCACGATTATCTCTAAAAAAACTATCAATTCTTCACTCACCACACGGATATCTCTAATTCTTCTTCACCGACATCACATTATCCCTCGTCATGATTAGAGGTGTTCCACGATCTCATTCACTCCATCATTAACGCTCTCAAAGCAGCCATTCTAAAAAACTATCATAAAACAAGGGTTAATTAAATAAATTAACAAATCACATAATACCCCTATAATACGACCAACCAACAAATAAGCTTAGTAGACACACTAAATAAGGATTTACTCGCCTCCCCTCCTAGTTTTATTCCCCGATCTCCGCCAGAGATCATATCCCTAAGCTCGATATTAACCGCGACGCCCCCAAAATAGTATACACACACACCCATTCTCGAAATCGCCAAATACATGGTACGTAAACAACTACAACTTTATTATTACAACAAAGAAACTGTGAGTTTAAATACAAATATTATCTTTTAGACAATATCTATACTCAAATAAATCCCCATCACATTTATCGATACATTATTTTACAAAAATGGTGAGGACTACTAAACAACTCTCTCTAAACCTTCATTCCATACCCCGACTAAGACTCGCTACATTCTCGCCTCCCCGAGAAGAAAAAAATGGAATAACAAGAAAAAGGGTGAGCTCAACTAGCCAAGAAAGAATACTACGACTAAGATAATATACAACAAATTATCGTTAGTCTCCAACAGGAAAAATCTGATAAATACAATAGATAACAAGTTTCAGATCAATATTCGCAATGGAAATAATAATTCATGTAAGAGTTACGTAGAGAATGAAATCTACTATAATCTATGAATTTAATAAATTCATCATCAATATTTTATCCTCGTAACATCAATCAATATTCATCTCAAATCAAATATTCATCTTTGCACTACAGCCAAAGATATTCATCAATCCACCATGTTCATCTCAACACTGCTCATCTTTGCACTAAAGGCCAAAGATATTCATCAATCTATTATGTTCATCTCAACACTGCTCATCTTTGCACTAAAGGCCAAAGATATTCATCACCATTATGTTTATTTAAACACCGCTTCATCTTTGCACTTTAACATGCACAAAGCCAAAGATTCTTCAGAAATCATTCATCTTCTGCACTACAAAGCAAAAGATATTCAATAATATCATCATTTAAGACCGAGGATGATGAAAAATATTTTTAAAGAACTAATCCAAAGGAAACAAAATGACAAGGATTAAGGATTAAGGATTCATACTTGGTTTTATCCACGCCCAAAAATACCTCAAAAATAATCATAAGTGGTGTAAAATTCAAGAATGATCAAAACACGGATACAATCAAAGCTAGTATCCGTATTAGATATTTTGACTTAAAAGAAGAAATTTCATTTTTCTATGAATAGTACCAGATACGTGAATAAAGGTCAGATACGTGAATAAAGGCCGATACGTGAATAAGAATCTCGACACCAAAAGATAGAAATTCCACAAAAAACATTTTCACGCTTCATAATAGTACTAAGACTCGTGAATAAGAATCGAATAAGAAATCGTGAATAAGAACTCATGAATAAGAAACTCGTGAATAAGAACTCATGAATAGTAACCCCGATATGAAAAAGTTCCAAATTTGATAAAACTTCAGATCAATATTTCAAAGATAATGATATCAAGAAATAATATCATTACGAAAAAAAAATAATATCCCTTACCTCAAAGAATCAATACTTCTAAGGAAAGGCTCAAGTGATGTCGAATGAAACTTGTAGATCGAATAAAGAACTCTCAAAGTATCTAAATACTCACAAAATACGCCAATAATATAGAGAGAGAAGAGAGAAAACTTTGTTTCGTGTGATTTTCAATTCTAACTTAAATTTCTATTTATAGAAAATGTTAGCCCCACCAAGGCATTTCGACCAACCACCGATGGCTTTTACCTCGCTACTATTGCCACCCACCACATTTGAAATAAAATTCAGCACATTTCTTCACCAACCACAAGTGGGGCCCACCAATTCTAGAATTTTCCACCAAAATCATTTATAACCTAATTTCCTAATCGTACACCTCTTAAAATTTATAACAAATCATTCGCTCATTTTTAATCTGCTCAAAATTTGTAGACATATACTCAACTTATATATGTATAACATATCCAAAAATTACAACGATCCAACTATTTGATTAAATATTATAACTCACACAATAAAGTCAGTAATAACACCGATTCGATCTTTTAATACCTCCAATCCGACAAAATAAAACATCTCAAAGAATAATTTCTTCATTAATAACCACATAAATAAATCCATCATTTATATTCATATAAAATAAATATTTCCTTATCATATGAATCAATAATTAATTATTCACAAATAATATTACGTAATCACAATTATGACAACCAGCCGCTCCTCAGAAAGAGGGGCTTCCAATAAGGATCTCTCCTCATCGGGCGCCGCAATTAGTGACCAAACCTCTCCTGTATGTAACTTTCTAGACATCGCCAATAATGTTATCTAATAATATTATTCAAATAATATGAATTATCGATCCGATAATGGGAAATATCGCAAAGGACAATTATCAAACAAAGAATAATATAAAATACCAACGCAAAGAATTATCAATCAATAAAATAAAATATCGAATAAGAATTCACCGTGGAAAATTATCGAGTAAAGGCCATCTTACGACGAAGTCAATAATTCAACAATACTCAGTAATACCGCAAAGCATCATCAAGGCAACCACGCCAGACATCAGATTTTTAACCACCGGTATTCCAACAAATTTTAATTCAGAATAACTACGCCGCTATTTATAACCACCCAAACTTTGTCGCTTTCCTCATCCAATCGCTTCACATGGGCCCATACATGGTCATACTGTCAGCATTTAATATTCCCCTCGACAAAGATTTAATATTCCACGACCAAACGAATATTCCCCGACAAAAATGAATATTTTATAACCACTTGCTTATTTTGAAATATTTATGATTTAACCCTTAACTATCCACATTAATCAAATCAACCCTTACTATTTTAAAATAATAAATAAAGGAAATTCCTTTTATTTTAAAAATTAAAAGAGTCAAGTAGAAAATAAAAAGTCTACTATCTTTTAGGTTTTAAAAGGTTTTTCATCATCATATATAATTTAGACTCACTTTTAATAAATATTCCACATCATCGAATCACCCCCGCTACTACGCCAAGGATATTCTTTAAGATCACGTCCACAATTATTCACGCACTACGCCAAGAATATTTGTGTATTCATTAATGGTCATGATCATGCCAACAATCATTCCATCAATGCACTACTACCATCGAGGATTTTTACTACATCATTTGTAACATTACTGGCCATGATTACAATCAATAGTCTCTCGTCATAATCATACCAAGTCCATCTATGCACTACAAAAGCCACGTATGACTTTAAAAAATATATAAATACGAGGATGATGACAATGATATAAGAATTCAATAAAACAAGTTCAAGAATTATTTTATCCAGAATTATTAACGCCCAAATTATCAACACGATACTGCTTTTGTAGAGTAAAATTCAAGAATGATCGTAAGAATATTTTCATGAAAAGATATCGATGAAACGCAAATATCAAGGATATTCCACTAATTTCATGGAGTATAAGTCAAAGTTTTAACCAACCGGGTATAATAAAGAATGGAATAACAAAAGAAATCACCACGCATGCGATAGAATCGCATGCATGTGTTATTCCAATGTAATAATAAATAATGTAACCAGTCGTGAAATTCATAATGACACATGTTCCAAATGTAATAATAAAGATGGAACTGTTCCAAAAACACACGTATAGGATATTCCAATGTAATGATAAAGATTTTAACCAGTCCGTGTAAAACACACGCATGTGATGTTCCAACAGTAATAATAAAGATTTTAACCAGTCCTGTAAAACACACGCATGTGATGTTCCAACAAAAATAATAAAGACGGAACCAGTCCCAGGTGTAAAACACACATGCATGTGATGTTCCAATGTAATAATAGAAGAATGTCACCAAGTATAGGTAAACCACGATACAAAGTTATTCCAATGTAATAATAAGTAATGGAATAACAATGCTTCTCTCATGAATAAGAAAGAATAACACCCTTTACATTTGGTAGAGATTGAATATCGCAAAGAAGGTAGTAAGAATAAAATACTCTTCTTCTTTCTCTTATTCTCTCTATACTTTCTCTCTATAGCTTGAATGAATTCAGTAAAAATAATGAAGCCCTCAGGCCTCTATTTATGTAAGATTCTCTAGCTTAGACCGCCGCGTGTGAAAAGGCAAGTGGCTCGATTTACTAATGATGTGAAAAGAAAAGTGGTTTGACGCACTGTAATGTGAAACGACAAGTGGTTCGATCACAGAATGTGAAACGACAAGTGGTTCGACGCTCAGAATGTGAAAAACGACAAGTGGTTCGACGTCTGGTAAAGGTAATTACTATTAACGGTAAGGTAAATACTATTGACGAAGGTAAATACTATTCACAAGGATAATTACTATCGACGAAGGTAAATACTATTCACAAGGGTAATTACTATCGACGAAGGTAATTACTATCGACGAAGGTAAATACTATTCACAAGGGTAATTACTATCGACGAAGGTAATTACTATCGACGAAGGTAAATACTATCGACGAAGAGACTTTAGATGATACATATACGAGCCCCCATAAAATAATCAAACTTACCACAAATCATTTTTTTTTAATCAACACATATTTAATCTTTCAACAATTATTAATCATTTATAACTTGTCGCCTCAATTATTGGTTTAATACTATAACATATTATACGATGATAATCGCGACAATAATCAATCAATAATATAAGAGATATGATGCAAAGAATTATCGTAGTAAATAATTGAGCATAGTGAAGTGACTTCACGTAAGATCAATAATCAATACCGTGTGCTACTACGCAACCACGCCAGACATCGTATTTTTACCACCGTGTAGTTCAACAGCTTTTTTACGGTAACACCTCCGCCGTTATTTTTATAAAATATTTTGTCGCTTTCTCAATCCGACAATAATTCGTTAGGGGGGTCCACCAATGATTGAGCCATTGTATTTAATATTCCCTAACAAAAAGAATATTCCCCACCAAACGAATATTTTATAACAACTTGCATACTTTGCAAAATTTATAAATATTACCCACAACTATAACATTATATCAAATTTATTCCATAATATTCAAAAATAATATTTATAGAAAATTCATCTTTATTTATAAAAGTCGGGGTCTTACAACCTCCCTTCTTATGAAATTTCTCGCCTCGAAATTAGGGTACGACTGGTATGTCAAGAGGTAAGGATACCTTGATTTCATTTCAGATTCTAACTCCCAAGTCATTTCCTCAACATCGTGGTTCCTCCACAAAACTTTCGACTTGAGGTATAACCTCGAGCGTAGAATATGTTCCTTCTTATCCAAAATTTGAACAGAACCTCTTCATACGCCAAATCTTCCGCTATTTCGTCCTGGCTCTAACTTAATAATATGGTTCGGGTCTTTCACATATTTACGTATCATAGATATGTGAAAAACGTTATGAACACGAGACATATTTCACAGAAAGTTTAGTCTATAGCTACAATTCCTACTCGATCGAGGATTAAAATGGACCGATGAATCGAGGATTAAGTTTTCCTCTTTCCAAATCTTGTAACTCCTTTCCATGGAGCAACTCTTAACAACACACGATCTCCTATATCGAATTCCACGCCCTTTCGATGAAGATCAAGATAACTCTTTTGTCGATTTTGTGAGGTTTTTATACGTTGTTTGATCGTTTGAATCTTTTCCGTAGTCATACGTACATCAACTCCGGCCCCAACAACGCTGCTTCACCCACCTCATCCCAAAGATACCGGAGAACGACACTTTCTTCCATACAACGCTCAATGGAGCCATGCCAATACTTGCTTGATAACCGTTGTTGTAGGAAAACTCCACCAATGGTAAGAACTTGTCCCAACTCCCTCAAATCAAGGACACGTAGTCTTAATAGATCTTCAAGAGTTTGAATAGTCCTCTCCGATCGTCCGTCCGTCTCGAGGATGATATGCCGAACTAAATCGTAAGTCTGCGCTCCATAGCTTTTTGCAAACTAACCCAAAATCGTGAAGTGAATCTTGGTCTCGATCGTAAACTATGGATACCGCAGATACCATGCGCCTTACAATCTCGCTTATGTACATACGAGCAAGACGCTCAAGTGTATAAGTTTCTCGAGACGGTAAGAAATGAGCAGACTTTGTCAATCTATCAACAATGACCCAAATCGCATCAACGCCTTGAGAAACCTTAGAAAGACCCCAGAATCGAAATCCATGGTAATGTGCTCCCACTTCCATTCCGAATTTCAAGTGGTTGCAATGGACCTTTTGGTACTTGATGCTCCGCTTTAACTCGCTTGACAAGTTAGACACCTTGAGATAAACAACGCTATCTCTCTCTTCTTCATATTGCTCCACCAAAATGTACGATTTAATATCATGATACATTTTGGTACTCCTGTGATGGATCAGCAAATGGTGTAAGACCCCAAATTTTTTTAAATAAAAAGGAATTTCTTTTTATTTATTATTTTGAAATAGTAAGGGTTGATTTGATTAATGTGGATAAGAAGGGTTAAATACGCAAATATTTCAAAATAAGCAAGTGGTTATAAAATATTTATTGTTGTCGGAATATTCGTTTGGTCGTGGAATATTCAGACCGTCGTCTGGAATATTCGTATTTACCTCGCCAAATGGTGTGTGGGCCTCATAACTAAAAAGCGATTGGATGAAGAAAACGACAAATATAAGTTGGTTAAAAATAATCTACAGTTGTTATCAAGTAAGATCGTTGAATACCCGCTGGTTAAAATACAAAGAATACGCTGTGGTCAGCATAAGAAGAAGACACCAGATTGCAAAGATTGTTGAATTATTGATCCTTACGTAAGAAGGCACTACTCAATAATTATTACAATAGTTACTTTGCTCAATAGTTTGTTTTATCGATTCAATAATTGTCAAGGCTGGTATTTTATATTATCATTGTTTCAATAATTGTCACTACACAAGATTTCCATTATCGATCAATAATTCATATTATTTGAATAATATTATTAGATAACATTATTGGCAATGTCTAGAAAGTTCTGCTCTAAGGAGAGGTTTGGTCACCTAATTGCGCCAAGAAGGAGAGATCCTTATCGAAAGCCCCTCTTCCTGAACACACCTCGGTCATTATAAATGTGATTCTGTAATATTATTTGTGAATAATTAATTATTGATTCATATGATAAGAAAATATTTATTTTATATGAATATAAATGATGGATTTATTTATGTGGTTATTAATGAAGGAATTAATGTTGAGGTGTTTTATCAAGATTTTATCTGATTGAGGTATTAAAAATCAAATCGTGGGTTTCAGATATATTGCATGGGTTATAATTTTTAATCCAACCGTTGATTGTGGTAATTTTTGGGTATGTTATACATACATAAGTTGAGTATATGTCCACAAATTTTGAACCGTTAAAAATGAACGAATGATTTGTTATGAATTTTAAGAGGTGGTCGATTCTAAATTAGGTTTATAATTGATTTTGGTGGAAAATTCTAGAATTGAGTGGGCCCCACTTGTGGTTGGTGAAAAAAATGTGCTGAATTTTATTTCAAATGTGGTGGGTGGCAATAGTAGTGTAAAGCCATCGTGTAATTAGCAGTCAAGTCTGCCTTTGCGGGCTAACATTTTCCTATAAATAGAAGGCTAAGTTAGAATTGAAAATCACACCGTAAACAAAGTTTTCTCTTTCTCTCTATATTATCGAGTGTATTTTGTGAGTATTTTGAGTATACTTTGAGTATTGTTAGAGACAAGTTTCCTTCAAAGACTATATCCTGTTTTCAACTAAAGTATTGATTTTTCGAGTAGTGGATGTTATTTTCTTCTCGATGATATTATTTCTTCAATATCATTATGTCAAATATCGGTTGGAATTTTTTATCAAATTTGGAACTTTTTCATGCTCTGGGTTACTTATTCATGAGTTACTATTCACGAAGTTACTATTCATGAGTTACTATTCACGAAGTTACTATTCACGAGTACTATTCATACGTAAGCGTGAAGATGTTTTTTTTGTGGAATTTCTATCTTTTGGTGTGAGAGTTACTATTCACGATATACTAAAGACTATTCACGAATCTTCAAGACTATTCATTCATATTCAAAAATGAAAATTTTTCTTTTCGTCTAAAATATCTATTCCGGATACTAGCTTTGATTGTATCCATGTTTTGATCATTCTCAATTTTACACCACTACGATTATTTTTGAGGTATTTTGACGCGGATAAAACAAAGTACGAATCCTTAATCCTTAATCCTTGTCATTTTGTTTCAATCGGATTCGCTTTTTAAAAATATTTTTCATCATCCTCGCCTTAAATGATGATATTAGTGAATATCTTTGGCCCGTGAAGTAAAAGATGAATGATTTCAAGAATATCTTTGGCCCAGAGTGCAAAGATGAAAGTGTTTTAAATGAATACGACCGATCGATGAATATCTTTTTGGCACCAGAAGTGCAAAGATGAATGATTTCAAGAATATCTTTGGCCCGTAGTGCAAAGATGAGCAGTGTTTAAATGAACATGATTAATCGATGAATATCTTTGGCCTTTGTGCAAAGATGAAGCAGTGTTTAAATGAATATGACCGATCGATGAATATCTTCGGCCTCAGAGTAAAAAAGATGATTATTTGATTTGAGATGAATATCGATTGATGTTACAGGATAAAATATTGATGATGGACCGTTAAATTCATAGATTATAGTAGATTTCATTCTCTACGTAACTCTTCTATGAATTATTATTTCACCGCGAATATTGATCCGAAACTTGTTGCCTATCAGATTCTATCGATATTTCCTCGTTGGAGACTAACGATAATTTGTTGTATATTATCTTAGTCATAACATTCTTTATCGGGCTAGTCAGCTCACCCTTTTCCTTGTTGTTCCATTTTTCTTCTCGTGAGGCGAGAATTTAAATGAGTACTAATGGGTAAAATGAAATGAAGGTTCTAGAGAGAGTTGTTTAGTAGTCCTCACCATTATTGTAAAATAATGTATCAATAAATGTGATGAGGATTTATTTGAGTATAAATATTGTCTAGAAGATAATATTTGTATTTAAACTCACGCTTTATTGTTGTGATAATAAAGTTGTAGTTGTTTACGTACACGTATTCAAGCGACTCGAATGGGTCGGATGGAATGGACCTATTTTGGGGTTGTCACAAATGGTGTGTTGTGGCGCCCATCATGATATTATACTTTAAATCGTGGTCGTTAGAACACAAAAGTCCGAGTCGACTCAAGTATTCCTTCTTCATCGATTCTTGCTTCCTAGATAAGACCTTCTTGCAGACTTTCTTCCTCATACGCATCACCTCCAAGTCCAGTAGCTTGAGCAATTTTTAACTTTATCGATTAAAGTCTGGTTCTACTCAGATACTCACTATCATCACACGCGTCCCTCGAGTCTTTAACTCTATCCTTATCCTTTGCAAGTCACACAAAATGGGCCTCATACGACAATATCGCACTCAGCATTTCGATATGATTTTCTACTCAATGCGCCGCCTACCACGCTCGCTTTTCCGTGATGGTATCGATGGTACGATCATAATCTTTCAATCAGCCTGCCAACGTCATTGTCGCATGTTGAGTTCCTTTTGAGTGAAGAAATATTTGAGGCTTTTATGATCCGTAAAGATCTCCACTTTCTCCCCATACAAGTAATGCCTCCAAATTTTAAGTGTAAAAGATAACAAATGCTAACTCTAGATCATGAGTAGGATAATTCCTCTCATATTCTTTGAGTTGTCGCGAGGCATAGCTATAACTTTTCCATGTCGCATAAGAACACATCCCAACCCTTTGCGCTCAAGCATCATCAGAGATGACAAATCCTCCGAGCCGATGGTATTGTCGTAACAAAATAAAATAAGTCTCCTCTCGAAGTTCTTGAAAACTCTTCTCACATTCTTCGCCCCAACCGAACTTTGTATCTTCCGAGTCACCGAAGTCATCGGAGTAGCGATTCGAGAAAATCCTTCCACGAATCTCCGATAATAACCAAATAAACCGAGAAAGCTACGATTTCTATTAATCGATTTAGGTTGTTCCCACTTTGAATAGCTTCAATCTTTGTTGGGTCAATGATATTCCATGACTTGATACCACGTGCCCAAGGAATGCTACTTCTTCAAGCCGTAACTCGCATTTCTTCAACTCGCATAAAGCTTATATTCACGGCTTTTGGAGTGTCACCTCAAGTGTTGCTCACGATCTTCACGGCTTTTGGAATAAATAAGGATGTCATCAATAAAGACGACCACAAAGTGATCTAAATATTCCTCAATACTTGGCTCATCATATCCATGAAGGCAAAGAGAGCATTAGTCAATCCAAAGGACACGACTAGAATTCATAATGCCCATACCGAGTTCCGAAAGCCGCCTTTGGAATGTCACGGCTTCTAATCTTCAATTGGTGATATCCTAATGAAGATCAATCTTTGAAAAGAATTTGGCTCCTTGCAATCGGGTCAAACAGTCATCAATACGCGGCAATGGATACCTATTTTTGATGGTGACATGATTCAACTCCCGATAATCAATACAAAGTCGATACTCCCATCTTTCTTCTTCACGAATAGTAATGTGAGCACCCCAAGGAGAAGTACTAGATCGAATAAAGCCAATGTCTAACAATTCCTTCATTGGGTCTTTAACTCCTCAAGTTCAATAGAGCTATTCGACATGGGCTTTGAAATAGGTTTTGTACGTGTTCAAGGTCGATACAAAATTCAATTTCACGCCTGGGGTAGGCCAGAAGTTCTTCTGGAATACGCCAGAAATTTATTAACAATAGGAATATCGCTTAAAACCGATTTATTTTTATTTAAATCATGATACGAGCTAAGAAAGCTTTCGACATCCGCTTTTTCAATAAACGAATAGCTTTTATGGCTTGAGATGACCGTGATTGATTTTAATGGTTTGGTCGTTTGAATTCGCATAATAGGTTGATTAGAATATGAAAGCTAACAACCTTACGAAAAACAATCAATTTTTGCATGATAAGTAGTTAACCAATCAATCCCTGTAATCACGCCAAATGCAAGTATTTTTAATGAAATAAGATCGACAGTAATGTGTGAGGGTACCGATTTGAACCAAACAAGACTTATAAACAAGGGATGTAATGAAGGTTTCTCCCAACTGAGTTTCCACAGATAAGTCAAAGTCTAATTTCTCCTGAGTCAAATTTAATCGATGAGCGCAAGTAGAGAAATAAAAGAATGGGTAGAACCCAGATCAAATAAAGTATAGACTTCATTAGAGTTTATGATAAGCTTACCCGTGATGACCTCATTCGATTCCTTGCTTCTTTGGGAGGTCACAACAAACGCCTCCTCAGACTACCGGCTTTTGAATTTTCCGGACGGCTTTTGTGCTCCATCCTAGCTTAATTTGTCTTCTGTGAAACGATAAAATCGAGCTAAGTGACCTTCTCTTCCACAATTATAACATGCTTTGACTAAGCATGACGCAGCTTTGATCCGATGTGTCCCTCTCCTCCGCATTTGAAGCATACGACAGTGGTCTTTCTCCTTCCTTAACAACGGGTGCCAAAATGACGCCTTTCCACCATCATTGAATCTCCGCTTTTGAAATGTCCATTCTTATTGTTTTGGCCCCGACACCACCGGCGGTTACCATATCCGCCTGTTGATTCCTCCACGCTTGTTGTCACCGCTTGATGACTACTCTCACCGGTATTATAATTTTGCCGCACCGCTTCTTTTTAGTCAGGTTGACTCATTATCGCTGCTCCACTAATCGAGCCCTATTTACAACATCCTCATACAAACACGCTTTACGAGAAATAAGATGTCGACGATTCCCGCTTCAAACCTCTTAAAAACATTCGCCCATTCTCTCTTCATTATCCACCAAGTGGGACGAAAACCGTGATAACTCCGCAAATTTTGCCTCAGATATCATATTACTCTGGCCATATTGTTTTGTTCCAACTTGATAAATTCCACCTCCTTCATGTGGCGAATACTTTCGTGAAAGTATTTGTCGTTGAATGTACCCCGAACTTCTCCCAAGATATCTTCAAGACAAAGAAGTTGAGTACGCTTTTACCGATTCCCACCAAGAATCCGCCTCCGCCGCAACATAAAGGCGGCTAGGGAACCTTTTGCTCCTGAGCATCCCAAGACATCAAATATCTTGTAATGCTTTATCCATGCTTCCGCCAAGTGGTTTTGCTCTCCTTAAACTCCGGTGGTCCCAAATTGAATTGTTTAATGGTGATCGCCTCGAGAGTTTTCCGTGTTTCCACCCCACGCTTTGGATGAGTCGCCTCCTCATTGCTGTCATTGCATAAATTGCATAAAGCCTCCGAACATTTGATCATTCATCATTTGGTCAAGTTGTTGTTGTTGCATGAGGATTGTCGCCTTCCTCGATGCACATTATCCTCGATTATCGATATGCTGTGAATCAACGATCGTCAAGGCTTCCATCAAGTATTCTCAACATTCTCGATGTCATTTTCAGACATCGCCACAAAACAAAAGGTTAATCGACATGTAACAAATTATCCCTATCTTCCGACCAACCAATAAAATAAAGACATAAACTTAGTAGGTCATACTAACAAGGTATTCCCCGCCTCCCTCCTAGTACTATTCTCACATCTTAGCCAGGATCATATCCCTAAGCTCGATACTAACCGCGACGCCCCCAAAATTAGGTATACATCACCCATCTTGGGTCGCCACTTACATGGTACGTAATTTAAATACAACTTACTAACATAACTGTCGTGGTACAATACGACATAAATCGTGAGTTTAAATACAAATATCGCCTACTAGATATTATACAAACTCAAAAGGAGTCCTCATTACAATTATTATCACACTATTTCACGTAATAAAGTGAGGACTACTAATGCTATCTTCGTGACCATCACTGCTTCCCGACTCGTCCCAAATTATATTCTCATTTCAAAGAGAATAAAGGAAAGAAAGGGTGAGCTCAACTAGCCCAAGAAGAAATATTATGACTAAGATAATGCGTAATAAATTATCAATAGTCTTCAACAATGTTAAACCGATAAAATACAATAGACAACCAGCTTTAATCATAATGAATATGCAATCCATTAAAAGAGTCAAGTAGAAAATAAAGTCTACTATCTTTTAGGTTTTAAAAGGTTTTTCATCATCATATAAATGTAGAGACTCACTTTTAATAAATATTCCACATCATCGAATCACCCCCGCACTACTACCAAGGATATTCTTTAAGATCACGCACACAATTATTCATGCACTACGGGCCAAGAATATTTGTGTATTCATTAATGGTCATGATCATGCCAACAATCGGCCATCAATGCACTACTACTACATCGAGGATTTTTACCACATCATTTGTAACATTACTACCCATGATTACAATCAATAGTCTCTCGGTCATAATCATACCAAGTCCATCTACGCACTACAAAAGCCATGTATGACTTTTAAAAAATATAAACATGAGGATGATGACAATGATATAAGAATTCAATAAAACAAGTTCAAGAATTATTTTATCCAGAATTATTAACGCCCAAATTATCAACACGATATCGCTTTTGTAGAGTAAAATTCAAGAATGATCAAGAATATTTTCATGAAAAGATATCGGATGAAACGCAAATATCAAGGATATTCCACTAATTTCATGGAGTATAGAAGTCAAAGTTTTAACCAACCGGGTATAATAAAGAATGGAATAACAAAAGAAATCACCACGCACGCGATAGAATCAATGCATGTGTTATTCCAATGTAATAATAAATAATCTAAACCAGTCGTGTGAAATTCACAATCGACAGATGTTCCAACAGTAATAATAAAGATGGAACCGCATCCTGTAAAACACGCATAGATATTCCAATGTATGAATAAAGATGGAACCAGTCCTGTAAAACACATGTTCCAATGTGATGTTCCAAATAATAATAAAGATTTTAACCAGTCCTGTAAAAAACACACGCATGTGATGTTCCAACAAAATAATAAAGATTTTAACCAGTCCTGTAAAACACACGCATGTGATGTTCCAATGTAATAATAGTAAGAATGTCACCAAGTATAGGTAAACCACGATACAAAAGTTATTCCAATGTAATAATAAGCAATGGAATAACAATGCTTTCTTCATAATAAGAAAGAATAACACCCTTTACATTTGGTAGAGATTGAATATCGCAAAGAAGCAGAAGTAAGAAAAAATACTCTTCTTCTTTCTCTTATTCTCTATACTTTCTCTCTATAGCTCAATGAATTCGTGAAAAATAATGAAGCCCTCAGCCCTCTATTTATAGAAGATTTCTAGCTTAAAGACCGCCGTGTGAAAAGGCAAGTGGCTTCGACGACTAATGATGTGAAAAGAAAAGTGGTTCGACGCTCAGAATGTGAAACGACAAGTGGTTCGATCGCTCAGTAATGTGAAACGACAAGTGGTTCGACGTCTCGTAATAAAGGTAATTACTATTAACGAAGGTAAATACTATCGACGAAGGTAAATACTATTCACAAGGGTAATTACTATCGACGGTTGTAATTACTATCGATTTAAGGTAAATACTATTCACAAGGGTAATTACTATCGACGAAGGTAATTACTATATCGACTTAAGGTAAATACTATCGACGGTTGGTAAATACTATTCACAAGGGTAATTACTATCGACGGTGGGTAATTACTATCGACGAAGGTAAATACTATCGACGAAGAGACTCTTAGATGATTTACATACGAGCCCCCATAAAATAATCAAACTTACCACAAATCATTTTTTTTTAATCAACACATATTTAATCTTTCAACAATTATTAATCATTTATAACTCATGTCGCCTCAATTATTGATTTAATACTATAACATATTATACGTATGATACCGTGACAATAATCAATCAATAATATAAGAGATATGATGCAAAGAATTATCGTAGTAATAATCGAAAGCATAAATGAAAGTGACTTCTCACGTAAGCATCAATAATCAATACCGCAGCTACTACGCAACCACGCCAGACATCGCATTTCTTTACCACCGGTAGTTCAACAGCTTTAACTGTAATACCTCCGCCGTTATTTTTATAAAATATTTTGTCGCTTTCTCAATCCGATAATAATTCTCATTAGGGGTCCACCAATGATTGAGCCATTGTATTTAATATTCCCTAACAAAAGAATATTCCCCACCAAACGAATATTTTATAACAACTTCAGCATACTTTGCAAAATTTATAAATATTACCCACAACTATAACATTATATCAAATTTATTCCATAATATTCAAAATAATATTTATAGAAAAAAAGGATAAGTAACTTCATCTTTATTTATAAAAATCGCTCAGGAAGTCGGGTCTTACAGAAAAGGTGAGGCGACCACATTGGTCTAAAAAGAACCTTGCTAATCGAACCTCGACGAATTATGAAAAACCTCAAGTGATTCGTAAATTGATTTGGAATCAAAATCTAATCATCAAAACTTAATCCAGAATATGAAAATGTTGAGGAAAATCTATTTATGGCCGTCGGTGAAACATTCGTATAACTAAGCTTTGGGTTAATTTCATCGAATTCGCTGTATGATTCATGAGTTGTAAGGCGTTAGGCGGATTTGGCCAAATTCATTTGCCTTTACAAATTACAATTGGCGTAATCCAATTTTCCTCATGACGCCCTTTGGTAAAATGATCATAACTCTCTCGTTCGAACTCCGATTGGGATGATTCAAGATGTTCCAGAAAGCTAAGGAATAGTTCTACAACTTTCATTATTTACGAATTGAGAGATTCTCGAACCCCTTTCCATTGTTCCGTACGTTGCATGATGACTTGGCTTGCGTTGATTTAGTCTTACTAAATAGATGGTATCTAGTAATTCCAAATCACATGATTAATGTAAATATCGTTGAGTACTCTCTAGCCCAATCACCGAAGATCATTTGTTGAACCCTCGGAACTTGAGTTGAGTCGCTGTTGTTCGATGCGAGCCCAGTCAGGATAGTATCATGTAGTCTCCTCGTTGCTGCTGCCTGACTCAGAACCAGAGATCCACGGGGCAGCTTATTATCTGTTTACTAGATGTAAATCTTGATTTGATTTTGGTACCAGTGATGGTGGATGACCATCAAGGACCTGGAGTTGCTGATCTATTTCCTGGAATAACTCAACAGTCAGTCTTTGCGTGGTAGCTCAACACTCGCAGCACTTTCCATTGGGCACTCTCTCCTTTCTTTTTTCTCAGGCTTCCCTAGTACTCTCATCCTCAGATGTAGTCCTGCTATTTGACTGTGTAACATCTCACCATCTTAAGAAACTTAGCCTCTAGATTCATGTACCCTAAGGCCCAACATGACTCCGACCTCCTTGATAACCTGGCATTGGCTGAGAATACTTGATAACTTACACTACTGATTTTTTTAATTCCTGATACATGGTTGTGTGTCATGTATTGGGCACAATGTCTCGCCAGTACCTGTCCATCAGTAATTAATTTGTAAGATTTTCATAATTTCCTTTCTATGGCTGGGGGCAGGACTTCATTTGGAAGTTGGTGTCCAAGGATAGAAAGAGGACAGAAAAGGTTAAATGATGTGTTGATAGCATCCTTTTGTTTTGTTTTTCTGCTTTCGGGTACAAGTAAATACTTTGTTGGAAGTGGTCTCCTTTTGAAAGCTGTGAAGGTTTGCTTTTGTGTCTGGCATATAATTTACTCTGAAGTCGTTGCTTTTCCCCAAATGCCCTTGTGATTATATGCGTGTATGATTTTCAGGTTCCTATTGTTCCTAGTCATGTGCATTTTATCAATGATTCGTTGTCAGCAGAGGAAGCTGCTGATGATTACGAGTTTGTCATCAGGCAGCTAGTGAGGACCCGTGTGGTTGGTGTGTCCGACATCAGCGACTGCCCCATGTTCGACTTAATGCTTCTCGGAATGGGTTCTGATGGTCATGTTGCCTCACTATTCCCTAATCACTCGGTGCTTGATGAGAAAGATAAATGGGTAACTTTTATCATTGATTCACCCAAACCCCCACCAGAGAGGATCACATTCAGCCTGTCAGTAATCAACTCCTCAGTCAATGTAGCTTTGGTCGTAACAGGGAGCAGCAAAGCACAGGTGGTACACTTGGCAATTGATGACGTGGGGTCTGAATGTCCGTCATTGCCTGCGAAGATGATTCAGCCAACCAAGGGGAAGTTGGTCTGGTTTTTGGACAAGCCGGCTGCATCAAAGCTTGATGATGGTGCACAATTTTCTGGATAGAGCAGCTCTCTTGTTAATGAAGGCGTATGAATTTAGTGGAAGAATCCAAACTCTGTCGGATTCTCGTCTTCTTTTACAGTTCTCTTTTACTTTTAGTTTTCTCTCCTGTTTGCCTTTATCCATTTCTTTTGTAGGGAATTGTAGTTAAAGAAGTGTATAATCCTTCTTTTTAGTTAAATTTTACTTTTAGTGTTGGATCAATCTCACTCCTTTTTGGCCTTTGTTCCTCTCTTTTATAGAGTAGAGGATTGTAGTCATGGAAGTTTGATAATCAAATTTTGGTATGAAGGGTTGATAAATTTGGGCTCAATACAAAATCATCTCTTGACATTGGTTCCATATAAGAATTAGGAATTAGGAAAGCGGGACAAGTACCTTGGGAGAGAGATGGAAGTGACTGCGCTGCTAAAAAAATTGTAATTTTTTTATGCAGAAAATTAGTGTTGCACTTACCATGCGGACTAGCTAGCCAATCCTGGTCAAAATCACATTGAAAAACAACAGTTTCAGCCCAACAAAGGTGTACAATTCCTCCACCTCCCCCATGCAATATGATAAGAGGAACCTGATGCGCTCAGGAAGGGTGTCGAGTGACGCTCATCTTTTTCAGTAAAAAATAAAAATCAACAAAATAATATTAAACCAGTATACATATATATACACCACTAATTTTTTCAGCTGTAATTTATCAGTAACTACAACTTGAATAAAAATAAATACCCTTTTCAACAGTTACTTTCAAGTTTCAGTTCTCCAATAATTACAAGATCTTCCACATATCTCGACAGGAGATCAACTTAACAATAAGCAGATCTTCCAATGATAGTATGTATATGTTAGTAGTGCTAAAGACCTCAGGCCTCACACCCAACTCACCTGTCAGAAGGGGAACAACATCAACAGAAGTGTGCAAACAAAGCTTGCAGGCAGCATTTATTCCATAACCCATGTATAACAGAATAAGTAACAAAAATATGCTATCATTGTTTTTCACTTGTATGAGTTATATCATTCATGTAAGAACTAATAGGTGTCATTCATGTAACAATTAATGATTGAATGGATGAATATTCAGTTTCCTATAGTTCTACTAATCCAAATATGTGGCAACAATTTTTCCAAAAGCTGCCTGCCAAGAGGAGAAACTTGAGTTTCTTTACTTCCTATGTGAGTACAAGAAGCTCGCTACAACTGTGATGCCAACTACGGCTACCGGAACTACCCAGTATTGCTTAGTCAAATCCTTTACTTTCTCAAGAATGCCATCTTGTTGCTTCTTTGAGAAAATCTCAAGTTCCGGGATGGGGATGGGTGGGGAAGTCGGGTCAAGCTCCCCAATGCAGTAGTTCTCCATGAGCTCCCTTGCAGTTTTGCTATGCCCAACATCTTCAAATTCTTCTGTGGCATCTTTCCCTTCAACAACAAATTATAAAGCCAAGTCACATTCACATCAAGGATTACTATCTTAAGGTCTATTCCCAAATTGAGTACTCCACATGTAGTCAACTTTGTGAGAGAGATCCATTAAGAAGTATTACCGGTTGCAGCAAGCAGAACGTCATCTCCACCCGGATGTTCATCCAAATAAGAGGACACATCATACACCTGGGCATGCAAAAGTCAAGGTTTTACAATCTATAAATGAAAATATAAAAGAACATACACTTGTATTTGTTTAGAAAAAATATATAACACTGACGGATTCAACGAAACATAAACAATAGGAAAGGGGCTCAAAATAACAATTATAAAACATCATTTATAAAGAAAACATCCAGGATAAAAGCATGCATATATACATGCCTACACACACACATATATGGAATAATAAAATCATAAAGTTAAGAAAAAATGCAGTACACAGTAAATGCATCATCAAACTACAAACCATTTAGTCCAAAAGGGGAAGACAAACATGAGAGAGAGAGAGAGAACTTGACAATTTGTAATACAAGAACAATAGTATTTATAAACCACAGATACATTTTGCCAGTAGCAAAAAATTCAATGTTTCTACAAAATAACGATGTGGCAGATTTGAACTATCATTTTGTGCCTGAATCAATCAGCCAATTAGATTTAGGGAAAACTGGAGAGACTGAACAGCTAAATCAGTCATTCAATTATACAAAGGAGTGTATGTCAGGTGCGAGTATATATTTAGGTGTCAAACCTTTGGGAATCCCAAACATATGGTACGTAGGATCGGATTACAAAGTGTCCAAGTATAGCTACAAATAGGTGTACACATCTTGCATAATTATATTCAATATTAGATAATGTATTTAGTGTTCAAGAGTATACATTAGCAAGTTTTATAAGTTGGTTTGCAAGGTTTTATCTCTTCGATATATACACCTAAAAGGTTGGAGCTTCCAATTTTGGACGAGGGTGACAGACACATATCCCACACGTAGGTCAATCTAGGGGTGCAACTTGGGCGGGTTGAGCAGGTTTAGGGGTAATCCGAGTCCCAACCCACATAAAATTTGTTGAGTATGGGTTGGGCGGGCTTGTCTTTTTTTGCGCAAGTATCAACCCGTGATAAAGTTTACGAGTTCAGGTTGGGTTGAGCGGGTTTGGGCGGACAACAATTAAAATATATTTAAAGTTAAAAATAAACTTAGTCAAAAAACAATAGTTGATAATCATAAATTGTTGAAAGATGACGACTTATTGACTAATTTGATAAGTATTTTGAAAAAAATAGGCAAAACACAATAATGGATGAGACAAGTTTTGAATTTTTCTCTTTATTTTTTTAAACGAAAAATAAATATAAAAAAAGGTTCTTACTGTTTGTTTCTTAGACAAGGTAACCTCTTTTTTTTATAATAGTAATAAATGTAAAGTGGAGAGTTTATTCCATAATCATATCTCAAGTAAAAATAAGAGCTAAGACTCGTGTTATATAAGGAAAGTAAATCAATCCATCAATGACTAGCACATAACACTCCTCACATTACTCCTAAAATCATGCTCCTACAATCCTGAACACTCCCCCTTAAGCTGCTTGTTACAAATATAAGTGATTCGAGTTGACTCTAAAGTTTTAATAAACACGTCAGCAAGCTGATCGTCGGTCTGATTGGTGGATATAATCATTCTTGTATCTTTTCACAAATATAATGAAAATCAACTTCTGTGTTTGGTTCTCTCATGAAATACCGAATTAGATGCAATGTGAAGAGCTGCTTGATTATCAAACCAAAGTTGCATAGGTACTAGCTTATTTCAACCATAAGTTCACATGCTACGTGAGCCATTGCTCTATACTCTGACTCAACACTGGATCTGGGCACAACAGTCTGTTTCTTACTCTTCCATGATATCAAGTTACCTCCAATGAACACACAATACCATGTAATAGACCTCATATCTGTTGGAGATCCAACGTAATCAGCATAAGAGAATCCTTCAACTCTCATATGACCATGATCACGAAAGACCAATCCATGCCCTGGTGCTCCCTTAAGATACTTCAATATCCTCACAACTGCATCCCAATGTGAAGACCCTAGGGTATGATAAGAACTGACTAACAACACCAACAAGAAACGCAATGTCGGGACGAGTGACGGTGAGATAGTTAAATTTTTCCACAAGTCAACGAAACTTCTCTGAATTTTCCAAAAGATCTCACCCTATTGTTGTTAACTTATAACTTGAATCTATGGCGTTTCATGTCAACTAGCCTTGGTCTAAGAAATGTTTCCTTCCGCAAGTGTAAGACATACTTCCTCTGAGATAGGAAAATACCTTTACTAGATTGAGCCACCTCAATACCCAAAAAATATTTCAATTTTCCCAAATCTTTGGTTTCAAATTTCTGCATCAAAAAAGATTTCAAACTCATTATTCCCTGCTTATCATCTCCTATAATAATAATATCATCAACACGACCAACAAAATTCTTCTAGTACTACTTTCACGATGAAACATAGAGTGACCAATGTCATCTAAGTAATCCAAACTGAAGAACCTGTGTAAATTTTCCAAATCATGCCCGTGGTGATTGTTTCAGCTCGTACAATGACTTCTTGAGTTTACATACCGGACCTGATTCTCCTTGAGCAACGAAGCCATGTGGTTGCTTCATATATACAACTTCATTTAAATCACCAGGAAAAAAACATTTTAACATCCAACTGATGTAAAAGCCAATGATGAGTAGCTGCCAGAGAAATTAATAATCTAGGTCATTTTTCAGAGCGATTTTTCATTAAATAAAGCCAAGTAACACGTGAATAATCACAAAGGCAAACCAAGTTGCAACACTACTGAACAAGGACCCCAAATATTAGAATGAACCAAATCAAATGGGTGCGCAAACCTTTTATTGACTCTAGGAGAATATGAGACACAATGGTGTTTCCCAAATTGACAAGATTCACAATTTAAACTAGACAAGGAACTGAAACAAGGAATTAATCTCTTTAAGTTGGCTAAGAAAGGATGTCCAAACAGATAGTGTACTTGAAGTGGTGAAGCAACACTGGAACAATCAATAGGTCGAGGGATTAAATCATCGAACAGATATAACCCTCCCGATGTACGACCTCTACAAATCATCCTCTTCGTCGTAAGATCTTGAAAGACACATAAATCAAGATAACAGATTACAAAACAATCGTGAGTTTTTGTTAATTTGCTCACAGAAAGAAGATTAAATGGAAAGTCATATATATATATATATATATATATATATATATATATATATATATAGTGTAGAGTTTAATGAGAGAGACGAGCTTAGTAGCAAAGCATGCCGCCCTTTTACGTTGAATCGCGAACCATCTGCAAAGTGACACTGGGAATATGGGATATAGTTTGAAAGTGAGAGAGTACTAGATTTACCTGTCATGTGATCAGATGCCCCTGAATCTATTACCCAAGGATGAAAGGTAGTGAGACAAGCACTAACATTACATGTTTGAACAGAAGGTTGTCCTCCATTTTCTGAACTAGTAACCACATTTGCAAATCGTGGTTGCCCCTGATTATGAAGATGTCCACAAAAGCGTTGAACATGACCGGACTTTTCACAATGATAACAAAATCTGCTTGTCCCTCCATTGAACTTTGACTTTGAACTCTGACTCTTATTACTCCCTCTACCTCCAAAACCACCTTAACCTCGCCTTCCAGAAAGGCTGTCAAATCTACCGCCATAAGCATTTGTAGGACCACTACGACTTGCACCAATCCCATAGGAAGCGATTAAAGCAGACTTATCAGAAGAATCAACAGTAAGGGTAGCCTGCTGCAAGACATGTAAAACTCGAGCATGTAAAAGATGGTACCATCGGGCTGCTAAGAATTTGAGAGCGGACAATTTCAAATTATGATCCAATAGCACCTAGGAAACCTATAGGTGCCAACTATTCACGTTAGGCTTGCATTCGTGTCACATATGCTATAATATGATTTTAATTCCTCGTACATCTTAAAATCAGCAAAAAATTGTGTAAGAGTGAGTCCATCTCGACGAACTTCATAAAAGTCCTGAGAGACCTCATAGATACGAGTAAGATTATTTTGTCCCGAGTACAACACTGCCAAGTACTCCCACAATTTTTTGATTGTATCAATGAGTAACCAAATCAACAATCTGACTATCCATGGAATTAAGCATTTGATAGAGAATCTTGGTATCAACTGTCTTCTATGCCTCATTGGAAACCTTTACGATCGCCATGTTCTCTGTTAATCAAGATCAACCTCACAATCTTCTTCCACTATAGATGATTAGTAACACCTTCCAATTTCTTATCACTAAGACGATGAAGGTAATACTTCTGTAATTTGTGGACGATCGAGAGTCAGATGAATATATACCAAAATTCCTCACAGTAGGCTCAGGTGTTGCTGACATCTTGCTCGGAATATCTTGTATTAAACTCTCCTAAGCAACAAACTACGGTAAAGGATCACAACAAACGGTAACCACATACACCTAACTCAAACAAATACATACTAGTGCGTCAAACACCTCATATATCCAATCGCAAAGTAAATCTCACGAGGCAAAGAAACATCAAAAAGTCTGCTATTAAATCACCGAAAAATTCCTATTACCCAAATCACCTCACATGCATATATTAAAGTAAAGCAGATAACAAAACACCATAAAAAAAAACCACTATTGCAGTCGGGAGTTAAAAAAACTTGCTGGTGCAGAGGCTCAGATTTTTGGGAAAGCGAGCAGTGTCGTCTCTGTTCACGATGAAGAGTGTCGTTACTATTCACGATGAACAATTCCTTTTTTTAAAGGGGAAAAATGAAAAGAAAAAGGATAAAGAATTAAAATGAGATTCGAGAAAAAAACTTAAAAAATCATGGTTGTTATACCATGTAAATTGGAAAGTTTATTCCATAATAATATCTCAAGTACAAATAAGAGCTGAGCCTTTTATAGAGCAAGACTCATGCTATATAAGAAAAGTAAATCAATCCATCAATGACTAGCACATAACACTTCACACATTACTCTTAAAATCATGTTCCTACAATTCTCTAGAATCTCTAACAATAAATAAAAAACTCGATGAAAATACAAGTAATGTTAAAAGTATATTGATAAATGGTAATACACTTAATCTATATATATATATATATATATATATATATATATATTTCTATGCTGGTTTAAGTGGCTCTTGGTTTTAAATGGTTAAAAAGTCAAACCCACCCAAGTTAGATTTGGGTAAAGCATGGGTTTGGGTGGTTTTTAACGAATGTAAAAAAATCTACCCAAGTACCATAAAATCGTGAGCGTGTTTGGTTACCCGTGGGTCACTTGAACCCAAGTCATACCCCTAGGTCAATCCATTTAGAAGAGTAGGATAAAACATCAGTTCGTTGGCGTATATACCTAGGCTAGATACAGTATATTTGCAATAAAAGCTATATCTATATCATTTTAAAGAAACTTATATTCTAATATTCATGTAGGTAGATCCAAATTAAGTAATTGATGACAAAAAATAAACACATCTAATTTGCACAGTGATGGCATATCTTATGTATCTTGAGCTCTTAAACTTGCACTCATTTTGTGGTGGGCTCACAACATTTATATCATTCCATAATTTGCAATGTCTTAATGCAAGATAAAATGACTAACAATGAATACACAAAATAATGATTGAAACTAATACAAACTTATCTGCAAACATAATCCATCAATTATATGCTATCATGCATTTTCTCATGATGAAAAATAAATAAATAAATAAATAAATAATAAAATTCATCAAATATTAATTTTAATTAAAAATTGATAAAAGTCGGTACAAAATCATTTTTCAATACTTTATTTCTTGGATTGAAACATAATTAATTAACTCTTATGTAGGTTCATTAGAAGAAAATTCTAATCGATAACGTTTAATAGCACTAGATCTTAAAAATATTTATTCATATATCTATTCATTTTGATTCAAAATATCAAATACAAATACACAACATAATAGAAAAACTAAATAATAAATTAATAATTAATATGAACAAATCAAACACTCACTAGTATAGTCTTAAAACAAAATTATATATTCACAGTTTATGTCTTTATTGATTTAAATACAACATCAAATGACACACATACCAAAAAATTAAATATATATTGTAAATTAAAGAGCATGTACGGATATGCTAATTAGCATTAATGAATAAAAATAAATAAGAATCAAAACTAAATAATTAACTACTCATAGATCATTAATAAAAAAATTAGAAAAAAAATTAATGATATTTAACCTTAAGCCTAAAAAATTGAGAAAAATCAAATGGACTCGTGAAAACGAAAATTGATATTTGAATTTGAAAGGGGATATTAGAAATATCTAATTGTTGATAAGTGACCAATTTTTTATTTTTAAGGGAGGGGCACCACTTTACCATATTAACCCTATACATATAAAAAATCCAAAAAATAAGGGTGGACACTTGCCCTTCTTGGATCCGCCCCTGTATGGCATCAAAAAATCCAACAAACACAAGACTAAAAGATAAAATGAGAGGCTGGAGATCAAGTATCTAATGAAGCACAAAACAATATAATCTGTCAAAATTGTATTGTTTTAAAAAGCAATCAAATATTTCCTTATGCAATAGATTGTAAATTAACTATTTCCTTGATTGATAATTGTAAATTTAGATCAATATATTTCATGAAGTCAAACCTATTGAACCATCCAACTAAATCCAATAGATGAAGTCAAACCAATTGAACCATCCAACTTAAACCAATAGGCAATGAGTAAATTAGCCAACAAGTTTATAAGTTGTCCAGTGTGGGACATTTTGCATTCTAAACAACACTACACCTGGCTTGAGGCTTGACCAACTTAAAAACTAGCACAACTTAGATCCTAAATACTTCAAATGGCTGAACTCTAAAATTCATCACTTTAAATTCAGCTCTAGCTTCCTAGTTAGTAGTATCACCAGGGGAGGACCTAAGGCAAGGCAGGGGGGCACCTGACCCCACTGAATTTTCAGGGGGTCGGGGGGATATTAGAAAAAAATAAAATAAGAGGGTCTAAAGTGAAACTTTTGGCACTTGATGGTCAACTCCAAAAAATAAGAGGGCCTAAAGTGAATTTGCGAAACTTTACCCTTCATAATTTGATGATATGAAACTTTTGGCACTTGATGGTCAACTCCAAAATTATATTGTGGATATAAGAAACGATCCCAATTTTCCAAGTATAAAAGGAATTGGTGAATTGGCTCAAATGTTGGTTCAGAAAAGAAAGGATGATGTGTATCCCTAAGTCTATTTGTTCTTTGAAAGTGGCTCACTTTTGCATCGTCACATCGCAGAATCATTGAAAAGACATTTTCAGCCATGAATATCGTGGAAGAATGAATTTCAGAACTAAATGGGAGATGAATGGATGAATGACTATTTAAGAACATACATCGAAATACGATATTTTTGTAACTATTAAAAATAAGGCTATCATGCGCAACAATTTCAAGCAATGAAACCCCGAAAAATGTTATTATAAATAATATTTGAGGATTGTTTAGTCTTTGTAAGTTATTTTATGAAATTTTTATTAGTAAGATTTTTTTTTTCGAGTTTGACCCCACTGAACTATAAGTCTGGATCCGCCCGAGTGTCACCAATCAAAAGGGCAAAAATCAATAAATTTTTCCTAATGCTCAATGAATATTATACGGCACATAATACTCCAAAGAAAATTATCATGGATCAAAAAGTACCTACAAGTAGGATGCAAATTATAATTAAGACAGATAGTAAAAATATAAAAGCATACCCCTAAACGGAAATTCACTAAAACACCATGCAATTATAGTTCTTTGTCAATAAGCAAATCATTATGTGATCCATATAATTTGGACATTCAGCCTCATGGCCTCATCATCAAATTAAAGTAAAACAAAAGTAAAACTAAATGATTTTAAGTATAAGTAGCAACAGAGTCATAGACCAATTGAGCTTCATTAAAATTATATCGATAAATAAGTGAAGAGAAGACAGACAGAGAGACAAACCTTGCCATCAATTACGACCCAACAATCGTCTTTAGAGTTATGCTGAGAGGCTTCATGCATTGTATATAACTTGGTCAAAGTCGGCATTCTTCAGCAATCCTCCAGATTCTTGCGGGAAAAAATAATTTTTTTAGCGAATCTCCCTCTCTCCCTCTCTCTTGGCAAGGCAATGGGTCTTATCGAATGTATACTGATTCGATGCGCAAAGAATAAAACATTCAACCCTAAAAAGCGGGTTGGGCTTGGGCCCAAAGAA